>MU226466.1:3807168-3844386 GCA_018584345.1 Thuja plicata
AATTATTGACACATAAGTGTCTTTTCATATGGAATTATGGAAATCCCTTTTGAGGATAATTCATTCGATTAATTAAATAACCTTTCAATTCCTTTTATGTATATTAGCCAAAGGGGGTGGAATTGATTTAATTAAAAGCATTTAGGACTTTAGGATTAAATCAATTAATCATAGGGATTTTAGCTAATAATCATTTGAGATTTAGGAATTAAATGTAATGTCAGATTTATGCAAATTTGGGTTTTCTGCATTTGAAACTCAGTCAATTAAAGTCAATTAGGAGAAGAATTTGCCTAATACAATAGGACTTTGAAGATAAGAAAATGCACCAAAATTGATTAGGTTGTTAGGTGCCAATTTTGGGGTGTTACAGGACTAGCTTAGCAAAGAGCCTAGCTTTTATGCACAAACAAAACATATAGATGTTCAACATCATTTTATTTGTGTTATGGTAGAGGATAGAACGGTGATTCTTCAAAAGGTTGACAATCTCATGAATGTTGTAGATGCATTAACAAAGTCTCTAAGCATAATGGAATTTAGGTGGTGCAACAAACCTTTGGCCTCATTCCATGGGCCTTTTGGTCATTCTACCTTTAGATTCGTTGATGCCAAGGGTCAAATCTAGGGATCATGTCTTGGGATGCTTCTATAAAGCTGACAACCCGTTTCTCGTCACCTTTGGAGGCAACAAAAGATAACCCTCCCCTCTCCCCTAGATTTGTGTCTTTGGAGTACGATATTCCATAAAAGATTGTCCATGGAAGGAAATGTGATTGTCTTTAACATGCTTGTGACACCCAAGTTAGGAAGGGTCCAAGGGTGTAGTTGGTCATTTTTGTTTGTTTTGTTAGCAACTTATATTCAAATGTATGTGTTAGTCGTGTTTTTGTTACGTCACTTGGTCATGGTTTTGCAGTAGCCTATCATATTTGGCTACTTTTTTGCTGTTCTTCGAACATGTGCTAGATGTCTCTTGTTGGAAAAGGTTTCAAGACCCCTCTAACACTTGTTTTCCCTCTAATAAAAAACAGCAATATTAATAATACATGTAGTTAAGAAATATAAGTCAAATAAAATGACAAGTAAAAGTTGCATGTTTATTTTACTTCAATTCTCACAATTAATGAGTGCAATCCCAAGTGAAAATCCAAAATAATCATTGTAAAGTCAATTATTCATGTTTTACTTCAATTCTCACAATTAATGAGTGCAATCCCAAGTGAAAATCCAAAATAATCATTGTAAAGTCAAATATTCATGGTATAAAATGTGTCTAACAAGAAGTGAGACTGTAAAATGGGCACCCAGTATTCATTAAATTTCTCCATTGTTTCATAAATGTGGACAGACCATAAAAAACAGTGACGTCAGATTGCAATTCTTGTAGATCAGCATATAACAAAACTGTATATATTCAATTGCCAAGTCGGCATTTTTTTGAATTAAAAAGGATAGCGTGGATGTTTTACAAATACAAAGTCTCATTTAGACTTTTTGGTGACTATTTATAAAAGGGAAGGGGGCATAGCAATGCTCATTGGCACTCAGAAGTTTGTTCAAAATTAGGAGTCCTACCAATTCTTTTTATTTTGAAGCCCCAACAGCAAACAAAGGCAAACATCAAATAAGTGCAAGTATAGCAATTCCAGTCATGTACTAGACAGGAACCACATTATCTTGTCTGATTATATTTTTAACTTTCACATGCATTAACTTTTAACAACTTTAACAAAATTTGCTGATAATTTTCTTTCAAGGTTGCTATATATATTGTCAAATGCATCATATACAGCGGAGAACATTCCTTCAATTTTTCTGCTCGCTTTGATGATGGGCCATGAAGTGTGATCCAAAATGGTTGTAGTGCCCATAGTCTGATTAAATTTAAATGTGTCACTTCAAATGCATTAACTTTTAACAAAATAAAAATCAAGACTGGTGCACCTGTTCTTTACTTTCAAGGTTGCTATACATTATCAAACACATCAGTCAGGTGAGACTTGCCATGTTTCTGAGTTACTGTAGAGAGATGGCTCTATATATACAAGAGGGGGAGAGAGATTGCACAAAGAAGTACAAAATTGAGAACACGGTTTTTGATTGGCAATTCAATGTCAATTGTCAAATCATAAATGCTACAAGACAAATCAAAATGAATAATATCACAGTAGCCTTGTTCAAAATCAGGATCGTATCAGCAAACCAAAAATGTAAAATGAAATTATTCAGGTCATAAATTGGAAAATTCAGGAAAAAAAGTTGATTTCCCATTCAGTCCAATTACATACAGAGAGAGGGAGAGGGCGATTGCACAAAGAAGTTCAAAATTGAGAACACTGTTTTTCATGGGCAATTCAATGTCAAATATCAAATCATAAATGAAATTATTCAGGTCATAAATTGGAAAATTCAGGAAAAAGAGTTGATTTCCCATTCAGTCCAATTACATACAGAGAGAGGGAGAGGGAGATTGCACAAAGAAGTACAAAATTGAGAACACTGTTTTTAATGGGCAATTCAATGTCAAGTATCAAATCATAAATGCTACGAGAAAAATAATAAATGCTACAAGACAAGTCAAAATGAATTATATCAGAGTAACCTTTCAAAATCAGGATCGAGTCAGCAAACCAAGAGTGAAATAAAATTCAATTATTCACGACATAAATTGGGAAATTCAGGAAAAAATTGCCGATTTCCCATTCAGTCCAACAAAATATACTCAGCGTAGAAGCTCAGGGCACCCAGCAAGGTTGAAGACTAGCAACCCTTGAGGGACACGAGTGGTACACACGACAAAGTATAAATGTTTTTATTAAAATTCAGAGTGAAGGTCAAGGATGGCAGCTCCAAGCAAGGTTGAACAGTACCAACCCTCACGGAATGCAAGAGTGGTACAAAACACAAGTTATTAAGGCCTTCAAAACCACGTGGACCTTCATGACACGTCATTTTTGGGTGTCAAATAACAATTCTATAGGTTGGGTCGCTGACTTAGCCTCACATTAGGTTGAGGGCTTTTTATTCTTGTTTTAAGCCTTCCTTTTATTGCTTTTCATCCTGCCACAAGCACAAGACCTCAGGTACAGAAGTCTGTCCTCAAAACCTTGCATCAGAGTGAAATGTCCCAGGATTAGCCCCCATTTTTTTGCAGAAAGGGGACACAAAGGAAACATTCTGTTGACACTTGACTCTCACCCTCACCCTCACCCCAAAAACATCTGCAAATGGGAGTGATCTTGAAATGGATGCATCCCAGGGCACGCTGGATTGTTGTGAAAAATTAATTTAATCACATTTGCCATGTCCATTCTTATCACAGAAGGAGTAAGTACTCGCAATGCATCAATTCTGCAGAATATCATTGAACTTTAGTGGGCAAGGTGTGCACTAACTTGGTTCTTATTGAGCATATCTGATGTGCAAGAAAAAACTGAAAAAGACTAGCATCATTGTTCTTCAGTTCTGACACACCAGAAGCATGAATGGAGCTGCCTACCAATTCAAAAATACTTGAAAATCAAGAGAGCAACAAAACCATTACTTTTGGTTGTTTGTCCTCTTTTATAACATGAGAGAATTTCTCAAGAAATAGAAAAAGAAACTGAACTTCCATTCATGTATCCATAAGCATCTACAACATAAAGATATCAAACACATTTATTTAGTTTGAAAGATGTCATTGAGCAGGTTAGCTACTGGCTATCCAACCTTGATAATTATTGCAATCTAAGCCTTTGACGTGGATATTCTAGAATCATCAGTAAACAAGCTCTTCACTACCAGTATTTCATGGCATTTACAAGAAAACACTTAAAATGTAATTATCACTTTTATAAGTATCTGTATTGTTCAAGGCAAAGACACTGTGCATAAAGACATCCCGGGCTCCACAATAAAACAGGTTCTGTATCCCCTTTCATGGAGTTGACAGGATAGCAACAGCTGTGAACAATTCATATTGAAGGCACCACTAGTTGCTCCAAGGTTGTAGTGACACTAAGTGAAGGGAACCAGTCCTCTAGAAAAGCACAAACAACAATTGCACAATGGTTTAAAAGTGACACTAAGTGAAGGGAACTAAGAAGAATATCATCGTACATAATGGTTTAAAAGTGACACTAAGTGAAGGGAACCAGTCCTCTAGAAAAGCATAAACAACAATTGCACAATAAAAGCAAATTATAATTGCAAACTTCCCTTTTTAGATATCACTATCTAAGTGATTGGCTTCTATGGTATTTTTTAAGCTTCTGAAAAAAGCTTGTTCGCATTTATTGCAATTTTTCTAAATGTTTGCATTAAACCTTTGTCAAACTTTAATGCAAAATAATTGGCCCAGGTTTTGTTAATTGCAAAAGGTAGTTTTGAAAAATAAAGCTTCTCCACATTTTATTTCAATTGAATATTTATTTTAAAAAGAGAGCATGTTAATATAAGTTTCTTGATCCAACCATAATCCATTTTGAGCTTCTTGTCGTTTATCCGACTCTAGTAATCCATTCTTTCAATACCATCTAAGGTGTATGTCTATGACAGCTGCACTTGACTGCTTTTTCTAGATAGAGTTTCTGTTTCTCAATGCTGAAAATACTATTACTTTTCTTATTTCCAAAAGCTCAAGTAATATTTTCATCTTGATCCCATTTAACAGTTCAATCCCACCTCCCATTCCTCAAAATATATCTTCATAGCTTTCTGCGCCTAGAGAATCATCCCTGATTAATTTAATACTCTCTAGCCTTAAGGAAAGAAATACAGAGATAAGAAGATCCCAAAAGTTCCATGACATAACAAGCTGGCAGAACCAGTAGCACAACCATAAGGCCCATAATTAAAATTTCCAGCAGGGTACACCAAGAGTTCATATCCCAGAAGTTGCTAATAACTCAAGCCAGACAGACATTTACATCCTTAAAAGACAAAACATAGGTCAATATAATTGAATACAATCTATGATTCCCTTTTTATGATTTAGATCTTAAAAAAACACTTTAATAATAAATAACATTAACTTGAACTCACACAAAATTTGGTGAATCCTAGCCCCAATCTCAAAACCTGGAGCCACATTGAAGGTGCACGGGTACGATCACCGTATTTACTTATTATTATTAACAAAATCACTTTTCACTTGTTTGAAGCTGCTAGTTTGAATGTTTTGACCAAACAACTGAACTAAACATAAGTTCAGCACTATCTGATACATTGTATAAGACAACCAATGCTAGCTTGGAAGTTGCATTTGGTAAACATTCAATGGGAAGCATTATAATACCACAACAAAGTTTAAAACATCTATCTGACATTTACCACGTATAATGGAATACTAAATTATCTGTTATGTTGCTGATAAATTGACCATGACCTATCTGTTAGATAAAGATTCCCAGAAACTGTGAATTGCATTTATAGAACATAGATATACTGTCCTGTAGGACAAAATTATAGTTAAATACCACAATGTGCAGACGGTATATGCAATAAATCTCTCAAGAACAGATTATCCACTCTCATATAACAGGTTACCAGGAACACTGAAGCTTTTTCATGCCTAACTGATCACAGATATAACAGCAAACCTAGGAAACAAAATTCGAAACATTTTCTGTTGCATTGCCAGCAGGAACAAGTGTTAATTTTCACCATAATAGCTAGAGATCAAATCAACCTGCTATCCATCTATGCAATGAAATTGACTCATGCAAGATTCAACCCCTTAGAGATCTTGCGTTGGTGCACTATTTGACCATTCCCGTTTCTCACGAGGGCTAAAGAGAGAACAATCTGATGATCACTTAAGAAATTCTAAGAGAACTTGCACCATTTTCCCGTGGCTCAAGTGAGGCATTTGCTATGCTGGCTTCTAACTCATCCAATTCCTCAGGATCCAATTCATCCTCTTCAGCCAATATCAGTTCCTCTTCCTCAGCTGTAACTCCAGATGTTGAGGGCTGTTCTGGGAGAATATTTGCGTTCGCCTGTAGGCCATTGAACCATAGTAGAATTAATACATACAGCTAATCATTAGAAAAAACATAATAGCAATTCAATTCAGGTTGCACGAGTCTACGAAAGCTTTCACAAAGTAGGTGTTGACATAAATCCAATAGATTGTCAGCAATTTAAATTGACTACACTAATAAGATTGAAGTTGAACATCTTTGTTAATAAAAAATAAGATAATAACATCTTAATATGCAAGGGGATTCTATACAGATTATGTACAAGTTCAGAACAATTCTTTATTACAATTTTTTATTCGCAGCTTACCTGGCAAGCCTAATAATATGACAACCATAGCTGAAATGTATTGTTTTCTAAGTGTGTTTTCTACGAGTATATAGACTGACCTGCATCATTATGAAGAGGAACATCTCATAGACAAAATTTAGATTCCTATTACTTCAACTTCATCAGCAATATAAGACACATAAATAGCAAAATGGTTCCATTCCTTACCTAATAATAACTTATTCCTCAATGTGAATTATGCTCACAATCATTGAACATTATCTGTTGGTCGTGAACCTCACAAATAAATTCTTGCACACAAAAAACATGCTATTCCAGCCAAAACAGTTTAACACATTTGGAGACCTGTTTAATATAGTGATTTCAATCCTATACAAAATTGAAAATATACTTATATTACAGACTGTTATTAACTTATTCTTGTAAAATAAGACTGCAAACAAAGGAAACAACCCAAATCAGAAATACATGTAAATTGTGTTGTATGTTGTGCTCCTTTAACCACGGGCAATGACACAGATCACTGTTGCCCTCCCAACAATAGACGATATACGGCTATCGTCTCCCTTGAGCACTTCTCTTATAAATCCGGTCTGCTGTGGGATTGTGCGTATATTCAATACCAAGAGAGGAAGATTCAATCTTCCTTTATACCTATCGGTGGTTCCTCTTCACCAAAGGATGCCACTCTTCCAAGTCGGCCCCATTAATTTAGAGATTGTTAATCATTAACAAATCGCTCATATAAATGAATAGGCATATATAAATGTCTAAGGCCGATAGGCCAATTAGACATTTATATTATCCATGTTGGCCAGAAGGAATCTGAACATAGCTTCAATAACATTAACACTCCCTCTTAGGTAGGGAGGGATCCTTCTCGATATCTGAGTTATGTAGTGATATCCAACATGGCTACTCCCAAAGGGTGGGTTCATCATGGCTACTCCCAAGGGTGGGTTTGCAAATGAACAGAAGTGCTCATCACGGAATCCCTCAACGTGATGTCGTCGTCTCATCATGGCGTTCAAAAGGCTACTCCCAAAGGTTGAATAACCACAAGTGCTAAGTCATGGAGTCTCTCAATATGACATCCACCTTGGCTACTCCTAGAGGGTGGATCCACCATGGCTACCCCCAGAGGGTGGAACAAGGACTTTCACCTCAAACTTCTCTCTCACCGAGAAGAATGCATTATCAAGGGCTTGCACCTCAAACTTCTCTCACAAAGAAGATAAAGATAAGATAAGATAAATTTATTTATGTCCAACAAAAGACCAACAAAAGGGTCCAAGGGACTACTTGAAACAAAGCAGAAATACAACGTACAGTGGGAACACCAAACGGTGTCCAAAGTAAAGACAAAACAGAAATCAAAGCAAAGAACTGAAGCAAGAAGAAACCACCAAACCAAACAACCCAGCTAACTACTCTGAGCAATCGGGAAAAAGTCTAGAACCAATGGATAAACCCTAGGACAGGAAATCCCATGCCGCCTCTGAGGGCCCCTAGAAGCGCTAGAAGGTTGTTGTTGAGTGAAGGATCTGTGAGGTCTCACATCCCTAGGAGACCCAGAAGGGGGATCCAGCTCCCGCTTGGTACCCCGTGTAGGGGGGACCATTGTAAAGAATGAGGTGATGAGCTGGTCAGAATGCGATCTCAGGGAGAAAAGTTGTTGTAGAGTGAGATCCCAGAGCCTCCGTGTCTCCCGAAGATAGAGCGCAAGGCACCTCTGGTCCGTATTTCTGAAAAAAGGTTGGGAGAGACTGAGCCTCCCTGAATAAGCAATATAATCTCCCTCTAATCTCATAGTAGATGGGGCAGCGAAAAATGAAGTGATTCTCTGTCTCAGCCTCCCCCAAATCACAAAGTTAGCAGATCCTATCCTCCCTAGCCAAAAATGGTGGTCGATCTGGATGCGGAGCCTATGTGAACCAACTTGAAAAGAACCAAGAGAGATACGGAGCACATGAGACCAGTCATGAGATAGGTACGAGGGGCGAATAATGATCTCGTCTTGTAACTCGAGGAAGTGCTCCGCATAGAATGCCATCCTCGGGCGAAGCCCCTCGGGGGGGACTAGCCCAAGTGGTAAGAATATACTGTATGTAAATGTCCATCCTGATATGCATGTTGAGCTCTTGCCGGGGTGGCAAAAGATGAGATGGGGCGTCCAGGGAATACTAGAAAGGGGGTAGGCGATCAATATCGATCCCGATAGAACCCAAAAGAACAAAGGCCTGAGCGAACCAACAACGAGCCCGACCGGTGGAATGCATTAAAAAGGGCTTGCACCTCAAACTTCTCTCACAGAGAAGAATGCATTATAGTACATCTTTAGAAATCACTGACGCTGAGACTCCCTCTCAACAAGGGCTTCATTCTCCACAATTCCAAGCTTGTCTCGAAAATGCACAAACTTTAGTCTGGCAAGGGGCTTGGTGGGAATATCGATCATCTGATCAGTGTTAATGTACCTCAACTGAATTGCATTCCTTTACACCACATCTCTAATATAGTTATATTTGATCTCCACGTGAAATACAAGGTTGGAGTCTGCATCACTCTTGGTGAATCCCAAGCTCACTAAGTATCCATCTATCCAGGAATATCACGACCTAGGTGACAACATAAAGACCTTCCAACCTACATGCATGGGACTCCATCCCATGAATCATAGTCCTCTGACTGCTACAATTTCCCAAAGAGGAAATTGATCATCATATCTCATTGATGCAACATCTCGTGATAGAACTTGGAGAAGTCATGGTCCAAATGAAAGTATACCTGATTACTAGATAAGCCATCTCGATATGGTCCACTCCCTCTGAACTAATATGACCAAGATCCTCGGATGTCAACTAAAGCAGATCCTCTAGCTGCTCCCTCTGCAAGGAAGTATACCCTTCTCACATGGTCCCAATCATGTTAGTTATCTTGCTCCAAGAATGCAATCAGGTCTGAATTGTTTTTTCTGACTTCCATTTGAAGACCAAGAACATATTCTTTGGCAATTCCAATCAAATCAACTTCCTTTCTTCTGTCGACTACAATAACTGGAAATGTGTGTAGAATGTTCAAAAATAGCCTCAATGCTTCACTGAACTTACCTTTTGTTGTTGCCCTGTAAGTTGCTCTTCATTTCTCCTCGAGTACAGAAAGACTGTATACCATGGTCGGGGGACCCCTAACATTTGGACTCCCACTGTCACTCCAACCTTTCTGTACTGTTAATTGAATGACAGCATTACCCTGTCAAAGGGCTTCGACTCCTAGCTTATGCCATTGTTCCTTGTCATCAATCTCTTTTGTAGAAGCAGCAACTATTTGAATGTTTCCATTCTCCACAGCCATGTTGAATCGAGTTCTCTCATCTCTAACAAAGTGTGGAGAGCCGCCTCTGGAAATCCCTTTTGTTGCAGGTGAGATAAGATGGCTTGTCCACAGAGCTGAGAATTCCTAATCATGCTCATCACGTCATCATATTTCTTCTTCATCAATGCCATCTTTCACGAGTATCTATCTGTATCACTTGGTTGTTATCATTTCTATCTAGGCAATAAATAGAAATTCCAGAAACAATTGTTATATATACTAGAACATCAAGTGTTCTGATGATACCACAATCTCCATTTGGCAAGCAATATTTTATGTGGCTCAAAGTTAAATAAAAAAGTGTCATTGTCATCCCAAGTCTCGCTCTTAACAGGTTCAATCTCATGTAATTTGCATCCATCTAACAAATTCTTGATTGCATGCTTACTAAGCAATGTTACATTCTCCATATCATTTGATCATGCTCTCTACGAAAAGTTTGGATACATGTATGCTTGGACAAATCACATGCTCAGATACTTTTATCTATAAAATCTGAAACAATAATGTCTTGGCGTGCATAGAATAACAAACAAGATACATTGTCATTATATCCTCTTAGAGTGTCAACTACCGCAACCTCTAAATCATTCATCTGCCATAATTTGACATGGCTATCGTCTGCACTAGAAACAATTAATGGTAGGCTTCGATGAAATAAGGCCCATCATACACCACGATCATGTCCCTTAAGAACGTACTTAAGAGAACGATCACCACAACCTGTTTTGAGGTCGGAGTTCAACTGTTTGAAGAAATCGCCATCAGAGAGTCTAATATATGCTTATTTCCAACTAAAGAGATCTATTTTATGAATTATGATTATAAATGATTCCTAATTTGTTTGCAGGGTGTCAATCAAAGTGAAAGGTATCTCTAAATCCTACTTGTAATTAAAAATTGTGACCTAGGGCAATATTTGGGGACTAGATGTACTTATATGGAAGAAAACTAATTATTCCACATTCAAATGGTAAAGTATCTAAATGAATGAAACTATCATAAATAGACAAGTAGAGAGTGGGCTAAAACACATTTTGGAAGAAGAAATTCTTGTGCACATGTCTGAAAGATCACAGTTATGAAAAATGCAATTTGTTTGAGAGGCAAAAAAATTTGGAAACAAGGAGTTTTAAAAAAAATGGTAGAATTTTTATATTAATTGGAAAATCTGGGTTGAATCAGACAAATCTGGCTGGTGTAAAATTCTGGATGTGGCTGTATCTGGTAACAATGTGAAATACTGTGTGGTTGAGGCAGCATCTATGCTGCCCTGGATTAGGCTCAAATTGGTATCTAAACCCCCCGAATGCAAATCTCTTTCTGTTCAGTACAATTGTGTTTATTTTTGGCAGTGTTAAATTTTTTAGGTTGTTCTTGTTTCCAAGTGTCAGATTTAGGTTTTTAGTAGTTATTTCATATTCTCAGGTTCCAGTTCTAAATTTCTCAACATCCGTTTTGGAATCATGGCAGGTATCAGTCATGATAACATTGTCTTAGATTACACGCTTAGCCTCAGGTTTTTCTTTCATTTCAATGTTACGTGCTGTAAGATCTAGAACAGCTGTCTGGTTGAGGTCGGGGCCATAACAGTGGGTATTGGAGCAGATAACAATGTCTCAGATTCCCTGTTAAATTTCAGATTCTTGTTCAATGTCGCATTTCATGTTTTGTAGATTTAGAATAGCTATGGTAGGAATTTAGTTGAGCTCGTAACATGTTTGTTTTTGTGATCTTATCTGTAAAGCTTTGCCTGTAGCATTCCTTTCCAGCTGGTAATAAAATTCTTCTTAATAAACATCCCTTCTGGCTGGCATTAAGATTCGTCACACTAAACATCCCTTCTGGCTGGCAATAAGATTCGTCACAATAAACATTCTATCTGTAAGGATGGTCCTATAATTTTAAACAAGATTAAACTCTGAGCTCTGATGAACAGTTATGGAAAACTTTGTCTCAAGTCCTTGTGGCTTATTTCTCAGTTAAAGTACAGGTCTGTGGTGGCCTCTGCTTGTTTCACTTTTTTTTCTGACTTGTCTCTATTTCCTGCTAGAGATTGTATGCTACCGTACACGTTTTTGTTTGCATTATATGTCCTTGTTTCAGACATGTAGCATATTGTAACTTGGTGGTAAGGTTATTAGAGGGGAGGGTTGGACTCTCCCTTATCCAACACCTCTAAATCCACAAATTGATCTTGGCTTCATGCATTTTCTTAAATTTCTCAGTCATTACCTTCATACTATCAGCACTGCTCTTAATAACTTTTTAACCTCTTGTCATTGGCCTCCAATCTAGTGATTTTGCCCTCATAATACTCTTTCATATACTCAAGATCCTTGACTGCCATCTGCAGAGTGGCTACCACATTTTTTCCTTCCTTTTCAATCCACAAATCACCTTGAGACTGGATTTTTTCAAGATTACTTAGCAGAGATTGGATTGTAATATTCATATCATTTAGTTCCTGGAAAAAATAATTGTGCATCCTGAATGTATCCACCACTGCGCTCCTGGCCACTCCCGAGAGATCATCAGAGCTCTCTTAATCAGTATTTAGGAAATTAGGAGCGGCGATCTTTTTCCAAGTCTCTAAAAAAGGAAGACCCCTATTAGTCACTAGAAAGGAATCTCCCGAGCACCTTTGGCTATTGCATTCACACTATCCATAGAAACAAAGAAAACAGGGAAGGTTTTCCATTTTTTAACCTCTTTCTTCTTAGCTCACTTCTTTCTTTCCTCCTGATAAACAAAATCAAGGTCATCATTGTTCCTTCCTGCCAGCCATCCTCATCAGAATACAGCCTAACTGAGCGTTCTTCCTCCGACTCAGAGTTGTCTTTATCGAAATTCTCTAAAAGAACGGGTATCTTAGACTTCCCTTTAGACAGCTTTAAATGCTCCATTATCAACAAGATTAACCCTTCATGCAGGATAGGGCTCTTAGGGCTTTTCCTATAATCTCTAATACCCATTCTCAGCGAACAAAGGAGATAAGATTGAGACGAGTTGCTCATTTGATAGCTCATTGGATATTTAATAATTACATTTTAAAATTTAGTTGTTTTTTTATTTTGTTTTTTTTGTTTTTCAAATAAAACTTGTATCTTTATACTTTTACGTTTTGTTTTATTTAATTTTGTTTTTTCAAAACTAAGTAGCCGATCCTGGTTCTGGTTTGGATTCAGGTTCGGGGATTTGGCAAAAAAAAATTTGGGCTGGATCCTGGTTCCGCGGGTATACATATAGACATTTTCAAAAAATATATATATATATATTTATTATAAATTTATATATGTATGTATATTCATCGATTCCATACATTTAACATGTCAATGCTCATTCATCATTAGTTCAAAACTTCAAAGTTGAAACATATAATGATAATAATAAGTTAGAAGCGTGATTCTCATATGACTTTATTGTTTGAAAAGGTAGAAAACATATTGTTAATCAAGTATGACAGTGGAGTTTTACAATATTTCCATCTGCTCAAAGATGAAAAGATGGATCGTATTTGAAGGATGTTTTTACTGTTTAATAGAACAGATAAATGCTTGATAAAAATGGGTCAGATTTTCAGGCAGTATATAGCTAGTTGCAGGGAGCAGTTTTAGAGAACTTTCATCGCAGGCATATAAAATGAATGTTGAAAGTGCCTTTGTCAATGTAGACTTGAGGAGAGAGTCTATCTACATGATACAACTACAATGATTTTAGGTATCTCGGAAAGAACATTTGGTTTGCAGTCTAGTTAAGTTGTTGTAATGGACTAAAAGCAGGCTCTCCAAGCCTGGTACATAAAAGTTGTTCAACATCTTAGGGGTTCAGGACTCAAAAGAAATTGTTTTGATCCCAATCACCATGTCAGGATCAATGGCAATGATATAGTAATGCCAATAGCCAGTTTGCATGATCTGGACATTCCTGGTAGCAGAAGTAATATCCTTCATCAGGCAGAATCTGTTTTTTTTTTCTAAATTTTGATATGACAGTTTTGGCAACTTGATTATGCTGTTTTTGTATCACAAAACTATTTAATAATATATGCCAAATTACTTATGGAAATGTTTAAAATAAAATGATTGATTGACTTTATTTATTAAAAAAATTTATAAAAAAAAGCCAATGTGGGCCCGTTTTTGGACGCCCAGATTTTGGATTCCGGCATATCCTTCTGGATTCCTGCGGATCCTCCCAGATTCCGACAGGGTTCCGGAATGGAATCCGGATTCCCTGTGGATTCCTCAATGAGGAATCCACAGGGAATCCGGATTCCATTCTGGAACCCTGGCAGAATCCAAGAGGAATCCGGGAGGAACCAGGATCCGGATCGTACCGGAACCAGGATCCAGGCCTCAACAGAGGAATCCGGTAACATAGTTTCAAAATAAAACTTATATCATAATATTTTTTAGGTTTTGATTTAGTTTAATTTTGTTTTTGGTGCAGGAGCACCATGATTGGTCCATGTTTGCAAATGAACGTCTAGTGTTGAGTTTAGGGTGTTTGTCTTATTTGGTCTAATAAGGTCGTAATCGACCATTTATGATTTAATAAGAGTCATTTTAGTTCATATAGCCATATTTTGTAATGTTGTCAAAAAGTTGGCATATTTATATATATATATATATATATATAATAATTGCAGTCACATATGTGTGTGTGTGTACATTCATAGGCCGATACAGCAATGATATGAAGGGTATGTTTCTGACTCTCACATAGGTAAGGATACAACAGATGATGGTTTTTCAATTTTTTGTCTGGATTCATTATACTTTACTATTTTCTTCAAAACCTAGACTATATGATGCTCTTATGAATCAAGATTTTAAGGATGCGGGGAATTAAGGAGGAATATATTTTAATTCAGTGTTTGAGAGTTTGTTATTACTCTTAAGATTAACATTGATGATTCTAGACCAAATAAAATGAGGAAAAGTTATAATTTTTATATCTTTTTGAAGGATTCACGGATTATGGATTTTTTGGTGGTTAATGCAAACTGTAATGTTAAGCTGGTTATTGAATTTATGTGATTATCATAAAGGCTTATCACTTAGACTCTTATGAGGTTTGTGCTAACCTCTTAACAAGATGTCCTGGTTGGTAGTGTTTCTTGTTGTCATGACTTTGGTATAGGTTACATAGGGAATGGAGTTAAAAAGGAGTATAACGAAGAGCAGTTTCAGACATCTGAACCTGAATCAAAGGCAGCAGAGCAGCAGTAGCATAGAGTCAGGTTACATGGAAAAGAGATAACTGGTATTATCAGAAGCAGCGAATCCTTGGAAGAAAAGTTCAAAAAAAAGATCATTTGCTGATGACAAAGGGAAATAGACCAAGTGGCACTTTGACAAAGCTCATAAATTATCTCACTTTGTAGTATTGTACAATGAAAAGAATTACTTGCTTGTAATATATTTTCTGATTGTTCCCCCACTATCTTCTAATTGGGGTGAATGTAACACTTTAAAACATTTAATTTTACTTTGGAGCTATACCAGGAGGTTTTCTCCAGCTGACTCTTTCCTGCCGGTGCTCCTAGTGAGTCGGTCTGCAAATAGGTTGAAAATTAATAAAATTATATGGCTAAGGCCTTTTACCGAGCAAAAAAAAAAGTTGTCATATTGTAAAGTTGCAAAAAGTGCAAAAATGGAAGTTGAAGGGTCATCTTTGAATTAGAAGGTCAAGAGTTAGTTGTTTTCGGTTGGAACTGATTAAGACATGTTAAATATGCCTTGTAAGGTCGAGATATTGGTTGGCCATAGTGTAGTAAGAAGAAACTCAATAAAAATCATTGTTTTCCCTGCTTTTCCAACGTGTTTTTACTACTCCAGATTGTAGTACGGCCTTGTACAGCCTCTTGGTGGTCTGAAACCTATTGGAATGGATGGAGTTATGAACTAGCTTTCATTTGGTGATGGTTTCGTTCATTTGTATTGTTTTTGGGGGAAATTACAAACATTTTAGTGGCTGCAATTTCCAGATTTTCCTGTAACAGTCCAGTTGCAGCGTTTTGTACAGTTTTGTGCAGATGAAACATGATCTAAAACCCATATGGTTGGATAGAGGAGTGAATTAGCTTTCATTTGGGGGTGGTTTGAGGTCGATCCAGTAAGTATTGAGGGAGAAATTTCATTCTTACTGGAACAGGGTATGAAACCCTTGGCAATGAGGATTTGAACTACATCCCACGGGTGAAATTTGCCCTAAATTGGTATAATGAAAGCTTTAGTGATGCAGCAAAAGAATTTGAACTTGCAGGGGTGGATAATAGTGTTTTGACCAAGATTCAAGAAGCCCTGGTGAGAATTCCCTATGTTTCTTGACTTGTTTAATTAGATAGGGGTGGTGTTTTGAAAAGAGGTGACTTGGGTATCACCCCAATCTTGAAAATTGGTATTTTCAGACTTTTGCAAGTCTGGGGCCTAAGTGAGAAATCCATATAGGTGCTTTGGAAAAGAGGCCTAATTGGGCTTACGGGCAAAATTACCAATCATTTTTTGAGCTTTGCGTTCCCAAACAACCATAGTTGAATATGAGATATGTTAAAATATGGCCAAATGGGTATCCGAATATGCAATCCGTTTGTGGAGATCTTATCGGCATCAAAAGTTATGCCATGTTTTATCATGTGTGAGGGCTAGTAGAAAAAGAGCCTAACTGTGAGTGTGCTTGGGGGTTTGTGGAAATCAAAGTCATTGGGAGTCATTGTGGGTTTGATCATGTTGTTTACATGTTGTTTAAGGTGTCTCACGAGTGGGAAGGAGGTTTAGGAGTCCTGAAGCGTCATTGGAGGTTTGTGGCCTTGTTAGGCACTAGTTCACTTGAGGGTAACTTGGGGTTGTGAAGAGTGATAATGGAGGACTGGTTGGGAACCAATCTATGGTGAGTTTGTGTCTTTTTAGAAAGACTTTAAAATGCTAAGAATCTGTCCTTTAGAAGGAAATGTCCTAATATGGTTGCCTGTGTGGGTTGTGAGGGAGTTATGAGCCCATTGTTGTGAAATATGCATCATTTGTGTTGAGTTGAACCCTACCTCTGCATCAGCTTTTCAGTCAATATATTAAAATTTAATATTTTAATATATTTAAAGTAGATTTTTACTTATAATATATTTACTATGTAGTAATATATATAATTAAATATATTTATTATTTAGTATATTAAATTTAATATATTTTTTTTTTGGTCTGTAACAGATTTTTTGAATTATATTGATATGAAAAAGATTACATCATAGAAATAGATTAGCACTGAGGCTATACAGTCATATAGAGCCTAGACTTGGCTTCTTAACCCTATAGAAAGAGAGATCAAAATGGAGCGGGCTACATGTTTGCTGCTGCTATAATAACTTAACTAGAAGAAAACAGAGAGGAGACAGGGAGGGAATAAGACTTGAGGCATATAGAGCACTCAGTCAAATACAAAATTTTCAAAAACATAGGACCGAAGCCGCCAAGAACTTGCCTTCAGTCCTCAGCATGTTGTTTTCCATGCCTCTACCCACGTTTCTGCTTGGGCACTTCCTCAAAAACAGCTTTGTCCCTCACCTCAGCAGGCCTTGCTAAGTCCTCAACAATGGATTTCAGAGCCTTACATTTGCCTGCTATATCCTGTTGGTAAGCTGCTTGGTCGACGTTTCCCCACCAAGTGAGGAAGGGGACACGTCCATAGTTAAATCCTTCCTTCAATTCTTCAAAACATTCACTGTAGTCAAAACCAACACCTGGGACAGCCCATTCTAAAATTGATTCCAGGCCAAGTAGTAAATCCGGATCAAAGAGGAGTTCCGTGATGCGCTTAACCTCACTCTCAGACTCCCCAAGCTACAAGGCCCAAGCCACCACCAAGGAGATGATATCAACATTTGATCTGCGCTTGGCAAATCGCTCCTGATATTGGCTTCCGAGGATATTTTGGACAGCAACAGCCAAGACTTCATTCTTTATATTCAACAAGCCTAAAATTCTCTCAATGTTGGCTGGTCCCTCCACTGTTTTTTGTTGTTTCTTGGTTCTGACCGAGAATGTAGCTTCCATCTCGACCACAGCTGAAAGACAAAAATGGAGTAAAAGAAGAAAGATGTGTTTTATGCAGGTAATGGGTGGTTTTAAACTGCATACGAGCTGGATTAAGGGAGAAGTTTTCGGTCCCTTCAACTGACAATAACCCAAATCGGGAATATATCATCAAACAGAGTGTGGATCCAGCATAGGAATAAAATCTCTGTGTGCGTCAGGAGCCAATAAAAAGCTCTTAAAATTGTTCTCCGTAAGGTGACAATTGTCCTTGACCGGGCTTTCTCACCGCCAAAACTGGTTGTGACAAGTTCGAGACCTGTCATCACATCCTTTCGAAAGATGTAGTCTTCCACTTGCATAAGTCACATCGACCTATCCAATCTACAATATGAGAGTCGCCACCCTACAGAAGCAAACATATAAAATATCGGGCGTCAACCTGCAACACAAAACACAGCTTAGTTGCAAAAAATCTCTTGTGAGAAAATTTCAAAACAAGGCTCATTGCTCATCATTGGACTAATTGCCCATTTGGAGACAATATCGGCCTCCTTGTTTCCTTCTCTGAGGACATGGGTGATTTTGAAGTCCGGGAATGAGTGTAGGAGATGGGAGATCTCTTCAATCATATTCTTCAAATGCCATGCATTGGCTGCCCCATTTTTAATTGCATTTACAATTACTTGTGAATCACCTTCTAGGTGGACATTTTGAAGGTTTAACCTTTTAGCCAATTGTAAGGCCAGCAGTGCTGCCCTGGCTTCAGCCTCATTGTTCGTTCCTCTAATAAGTCTTTGGGCAGCTAGTGCTAAAATATCTCCATTGCTATCTTTGACAACAACTCCAGCACCTGAGGGTCTCGGATTGCCTTTAGAGGCTCCATCAAAGTTTATTTTAAACCATCCTAGACTTGGTTTGTCCCACTTCAGCTCTGATCTTGTTTTATTCTGTGCATTTACATCTTTAATATTGCCATTTCTAAATTTCAAGCTTGGCCAATTACAATGGAGTTCCTTGTCAGCCTTTGTGTAAAGCAAACTACCCGTGGAGGTGATAAGAGCAGCTTGCATAGTCTCTTCGATAACACTTAAAATACTGGCTTTGATGCTAGATAGGGATCTTTCCTTATCTTGGAAGATACGTCTATTACGTTTTTTCCAGATCTCCCAGATGATAATAGAGGGGCAAGCCTTCCATAATCCAGACAAGGTAGTGTTCTTTTGAGGGATCGGCCAGCTTTGAAACACCTCTTTGATGCCTTGCTGCATAGGTCCAATCATGCTCAATTTTTCCTTAATCAGATCCCAGCATGTTGCTGCAAAGGGACACTGAACAAGTAATTGATCAACATCTTCCTGAGCTGATTTGCATAGAACACACCGAGTTGGGCCTTGGAGGCCAAAATGTTTCCTTCTTTCAGCTGTTAATATCCTCCTTTGCACAGCTATTCAGGCAAAAGTTCCTGTCTATGGCAAGCAATGTCTGTCCCATAAAAGATTGGTGTTCCAAGGTAATAAATCCTCCTCTTCCTCTTGGGATAAGAACCCTAGTTTTACCGAATAGGCCCCACTATTGGCTTTGCAACATATTAACTTGTCTGTTTTCTCAATTCTTGTGAACCTCCTCATTTTAAAAAGATCCTCCATAAGGTCTCTCTGTGGGACTGAGAGGTTTAGATCATCCATAAGTTTCCATTGCCAAATAGGTCCAAGAGGGGAGTCCCTGCATTCTAGGTAATCAGCCACCTTAGAGCCCCATCTATTAGTGAAGAGAGTTCTCAAATCATCAAATCTTTTGTCCTTTAAAATTGGGTGATTATTCAAGGAATCATCCCAAAACAAGGATTTGTTTCCATTGCCAACATGCCATGAGACATGTCTTGTAATGATAGATCTGCAGTCTAGTAAATAATTCCAGATTGCAGAGCCTTTAGGGGGATTAACAATAGTGAGGATTCTTTCATCCTATGGAGAATCTAAGTACTTGGATTGGAGGATTTTGACCCATAAACTATCCGGTTGACTGCACATTTGCCAAACCCGTTTGGCCCCTAGTGCCAAGTTCATCTTTCTCCAGTCCTTCAATCCAGTTCCCCCATTCTGCTTTCGTTTACATATCTTATCCCATGCAATGAGGTGCCATTTATCCCCTTCTTCAGCCCCATTCCAAAAGAACTTCCTCATTCTTTTAACAATGGCATCTAAAACTTTGTGTGGGATCTTGAAGCAGCTCATAGAGTAAATTGGGATAGCTGACACAACAGCTTGAAGTAACAGATTTCTGCCTGCAGATGTGAGCCATCTGCTTTTCCAGCCCTCCATACGGTTGAAGCATGAATCCATAAGGTTTTTCCACAAGTGAGGTTTGGAGGCACCATCAAATAAAGGCACTCCAAGATATTTTCTCGGAAGCTTTCCTATCTTGATTTGCATAATTTCACTAATTTGTTTTTGCACATTATTGGCAGTATGAAAGAAGATCTCTGATTTCTGACAGTTAACACTTTGACCGGTGGCCTTGCTGTAACGATCTAAGGTTGACTTGATGACACGAGCTTCAGCAAGTGAGGCAACCCCTAGGAGAAGGTTGTCATCTACAAATTGCAGGTGTATGGAGGAGGAAATACCTTCTGCAATCTTGACCCCTTGCCAGCTGCCATCCAATCTTTTGCTAGTGATAAGTCTACCCAAGACTTCAGCCATTATAATAAATAAAAAAGGGACAATGGGGTCGCCCTGTCGGATTCCTTTTGTGGTTTCAAAGAAACCTTGGGGGCTGTCATTCACTAGGATAGAGAATCTAGGGGTGTTGATGCGGCTTGCAATCCACTTCACCTAGTTCTCCGCAAATCCGAATTTTTTGAGTATCCTGAGAAGAAAGTCCCGATTTACATGATCATGGGCTTTCTTGATATCAAGTTTGATCAACATTCTATTAACTTTTGCAGTTTTGATTGTATGCACAGCTTCATGTGCAATAATGATTCCTTCAAAGATTGATCTTTTGGGGGCAAATCTGCTTTGTTCCTCTGAAATAATATGCTCAAGAATGTGTTTTAGCCTATTAGCAGCAACTTTGACAATTACTTTATAAACAGTATTACACAAAGCAATAGGTCGAAAGTCAGAAAAGGAATTGGTTACAGATTTCTTGGGGATCAAGGCAATGAATGTATTATTGAAATCCTTCAATATAAACCCTTCAGCTCTAGATTCTTCAACAACTTGCCTTAAATCTTCTCCTAAAATGTCCCAAGTTTTTTGGTAAAAGAGTGCTGGGAAGCCATCCGGACCAAGGGCTTTGTCTCCTCCCATCTCAAATAAAGCTTTCCTTACATCTTCTTAGGAGACAGGGCTCATGAGCTTTGCATTCTGTGTTGCTGTAATAGTGGTCGGGATGAGGTTAAACAGTCCCTCATCATCATGTCTTTGGAGCTGGCTTTGATTAAAAGTTTCATGGAAGAAGTCAACAACTTCCTGATTGATAATCTTTGGATCCGTGGTGATAACCCCCTGCTTTGTATTGATAGTGAAGATTTTGTTCGGGCTCTTCTGGCTTTGACCGATTTGTGAAAGAACTTAGTATTTCGGTCCCCTTCTTTTAGCCAAGTCTCACGAGATTTTTGTTTCCAATGAATCTCTTCTTTGGCCAACACCTCTTTGTACAATCTTAGAAGAGATTGTTCCTCCAAATATGAATTATCATCCATACCCTTAGCTATTATCTTTTCATTTAGGGTTTGTAAGCTTTGTTCTAGTTGCAATTTTTCAACAAAAATATCTCTAAAAACTTCTTTGTTCCAGATTTTTAGCTGTTCTTCAATATATTGGAGCTTTTTGAAGAAAATGAAGGACTTGTTCCTTTCCCGTTCTGGAGCATTTTTCCACCAAAGCTCCATATTAGTATGAAAGTCAGCCGATCTCAGCCACATGGCCTCAAATTTAAATGGGGATCGATCAGGAGCCAGATCTTCTTGAATATTACAAATAATCGGGTAGTGATCCGAACCAGCAATTGGTAGGATATCTGCTGTGCATAACCAGTCATGTTCTTCCCAATTTCCCATCAGAAAAAATCTGTCTAATTTCTCCGCTATGTTCGTGAACCCTCTTCGCCTGTTGGTCCATGTGAAGTTACCAGATCTGAAATCCAGTTCTGTTAAACCATTGTTTAAAACAAATTCAGCAAAGTCATTTTGACTTTTGCTCTGCCAACCTTTGCCTCCTTTCTTTTCTAAAGGGCTCAGAATGGCGTTGTAATCCCCTCCTAAGATGAAAAGGTCATCTTTTCTATCCATGAGGTGATTGGATAAGTCTTTCCATAAAGCCTCCTTTTCAATAGGGTTATTAGGGCCATAAATATTGAAAATATAAAAGCGAGAAAGTAATTGCTTAGAAGTTACCTCAATCCATTGCCAATTTGAAGATTGATTTAGTAGGACTACCTCCACCACCCTATCATCCCATAGAATGCCGAGGCCACCAGAAGCACCATTAGCCTCTGAAAACACGCTCTTCCATCTACAAAATTTATTCTGGAGGAACTTAATGTCGTCACCTTTGAGTTTAGTTTCTTGGAGTAAAATTATATCCGCCCTCGCTTGATCAAGACCTCTTTTGAGCAAGCGAGATTTTTCAAGGGCATTGCAGCCCCCGACGTTCCACGAGAGGAATCTCATTGATTCTGGGAAAAGGCGAACCTTTTCCCTAACCTCAGCAGTTTTGTTTGGTCTGCTGCACAACCGGCTTGCTCCAACATTTCTTTGGTGGATTTTCTACCTCTTTTTTTCTGTTCCCCTAGTTTAGGTTTTTTTATCAAAGACTCCGAAAGATTTAATCCCCTTTGTTCTAGAACATTGGGAGTATCCTCCACGCCCAAATAGTCCACATCACCTTCATCATTGTAGTAGCTCACATTTGAGGCAGCGTCTAATAGGTTATCACCACTGTCTCTAGCTTCATCTAAAGAACTTTCCAAATTGCGAATGGGGGAGATTTTCCCTTCATGATTAATATCTTCACACTAAACTTGATCACAAGGTGAGCAAGCTTTATCCTGTGCGTCCTATATTTGATTAAGAGCTGCCAGGATTGGGTGAAAGCAGCTAATGCGTACCTGAGAAGAGGGCCTAGGAGCTGGTTCAGAAACTAACAAAGAGGGAGAGGATCCTTCATTGCTCCCATTTTTAACAAGATCTGATTTTGCCGATGGGTTGAACTCGAGTGCTTCAATGTTAAGAGCAAAAGGCAGAGGGGAGGGCAAATAGTTTCGCTCCACATCTTCTCTGAGGGATGTGTTGGGGCCAGAAAATCTTGGTGAGGTTTTGGGGCAGCAAATAGAATTGACTCTGCATTTGTCAAAAGACATCTCAATATCTCTGCACTAAGGTAGAGGGTGACCCTTAGAATTCTCTGTTATGTGGGCATCACAATCTGCTTGATAATCTTTCTGGTCATTGAAGTCTGGTTTGCTATCTCTGTCCCCTTGCCTGTCCCCAAAGTGGTTAGGTGACTGTTTCCTGGTATCCAGAGAGTCGGACACAATAAGGGACTGTTTCTGCTCATATTTTCCGGACTGAAAGGAGCCAGTTCGGGAATGCGTTAACAGAGGAGGTTGAGGAGTTGCTTTCACCACTTGGGTGGATAATGGGCTATCGGATTCCAGTTGAAGGGAGGCCAATGGGTAATCAACTGTGATCTTGTAAATCAGCTCTGGTGGCCCTTGACTGTCTGAAGAAGAGGAAGATCTGCATGTTGTGGTTCTGTTTAATATCATGTCCTCTTCAAAGTGGATTGACCATTGTGGTTGATTGGTGCGACAAGCTTCAAGCTTCTTAATCCAATCAATACTGTTATTAATTTCAAGACCTTTGCCCTTACATTGAGCCTTAGTGGCTTCACATAACATGTTTGCCATTTCAACTTAAACTTTTAATCTCCATTCTCCATGAGCTGTCCCTAGCACCACTGAATCTGGGATTTGGTAACATTTCTGCATCTTAACTAAGATTTTAGTGTATATGTAAAACTTGTTTCTGTCAACCACCTCTTCAGCCTTTAGAAAATATCCAATGCTATTCCCTAGTAACTTAAGGGTTTCCTCATTCTTGTATTCCCAGGGGAGGTTGATAAGTTTTATCCAAACAGCAATATTTTCCACTTCCTCTCTATCAAGATCAAAGTTAGGCTTCCAGTCACAGGTGTAGAAGCCAAGACCATCCAATGAGAAAGGGCCTCCATTTATTATCCACTCTTTGTCTGCCTCCGAAGGGCAGACCACCAAAAGGAACTCATTCCTGAGGGCTTTGAGTTCAAAGCTTTTCCCCCAGTTGATTTCTATCCAAGATTGGATCTTACTTAGAGACGGTCATGGGCCAAGCCATTTCATGAAGAAAGCAGTTTCCTGAAGATTAATCACGGACTCTACCCATTGAACATTATTTATAACAACAGAAGAAGATCTTATAAGGAGGGTGTCATCTACCTTTATTGTAGGTTTCATAGATTGGGCATCGGTTTTGCCTTCTGGCTTGGATGTTCCCAAATCTTTAGGCCCCCAGAACTTTGATTCTATCTGTTTGAAGTTGAAATGATTAGGAAGCTTCAGGGTCGCATTCCTTTTCCAATATGGAAGATTTCTACTCTCCCTTCTCCTTCCATTCCTGCCAATCTCATGAATCCTTGAAGGGTCTTGCCTTGGGGGGATCCATCCACCATGCATCCGCCGGTTGTAGCCTCGATCACCGTTGAAACCACTGGATTTGGTGAAAGGATTTGCTATCGGACCATTCCGCATCCGTGTAGAGTTTAAGGCTCGATGGGAACCATTTGTCTTGCGGGTTCTAGTTGGTGCCCAAAACATCCCATTCGAGTTCCAATGACCGGATCGGTAGCCATCACGATTGGAGAAGTAAAGACTGCTTCTGTCAAACCCTCGCGCACCAAGGCCATGGCCGCCATGACCATTTCCTCCAAAGCCGTTGTCGCTCTCCATTCTACAATGGGTTAAATTTAATATATTTATATACTAATAATAATAATTAATCTTTGAAACATATTATATTATAATGTACTCAAATTTAATATTATTTTACTTTTATAGATTTCTTATTTCTGTTTTTAAAAAAGTCATTTTATATAAGGCGAATTAATCCAACTTCTTTCTATCACCAAATTTCATCTAAAATTTTATTGTTGCCAAACTCGAATCTTGTGAGATAAATTAGAATCATGCACTCCAAAAGCAACAGAGAATTCCCTCAAAGTCTCCACATTGCTGCAACTCCGGTGCATTAATGTCATATACTAACAAAATACCAGAATAAAAAATTAAAATACATCCAGAAATCTGTAAAAGTGGATTGAGTTGACACTTGGGCCATCAGAGCCATGTCATTCTAATAATCTAATGGAGGAATTCATCATTTACCCAGTGTAACAAGGAAATTTATGGATAGTTCCCACTTAATTGATACTTATGAAAGACTAGGGATGATTTAGGACATCTTGGAAACTTCATTAGCAGATAAGAATCAATGCAAAAAAAAAAAAAAACAATGCAAAGATGGAATCAAATGTTGAATACAATTTCCATGTTTGGATTTCTCCCAAAATATTTGGGCAATTTCAAAAAAAGAAATAGGTCAGCGTACACTGATAAAGCAGCGAACTTAATTCTCAACATGACAAACTGTGTTTGCCCTAGCAAAGTTTCACTCAGAAAGAGGTGAAACTTCAAAGAAGTGAGAATTTTGTTGCTGGTAAAGCAGCGAACACTAACCTGTGTGGGCAGAGAGTTGATTTGTGGAACACGAAACATTTTCTCTTCCATTTTGGCAGTTGATCTTGCATCTTCGAATGTCTAGGTAGCAACAGCAAATTGTGTGAACCTTCTCCACATCTTGGAAAGGGTTAGACACTCATTGAGATGGTGTCAAAGTCATTGTTGGTATGACATGGTTGGTGTATGCAAGTTTGTGAATAGGGGAGTGCTTGTCGAGGTAGTTCAAAGCCCTTTAGTATATGGTTGGAGCTTGATCAGATTTAATTGGTCATTGTAACCTCTGTACTTCCTTTTTGCAGAGTGCAACAGTAGTGTTTGCTTCCTTAAATGGAATTTTTGATCTGATGGGTTTTCTCCAGGATAAATGTATTGTTCCAGACCTTGAGCATGTTTGTCATGTTCAATTCCACATTTCTTAGAATTTAGATCTCTATTTTTAATATGTTATGCATTCACTGCATATCGTATATTATTTTGTGAAGTTAACAGATCAAAGAGAAGAGATTTCCACAATCCATGATAGTAACAAATTAACAATTTCTGGATTTGATTGTGTTATGAATTTTTGCATCAACGTTTCGAATCACACTCCGTGATCCATCATCAGGATGAGCAATAAGAGAGCACAAGGAAAAATGAATCAAATCCATAACACAATCAAATCCAGAAATTGTTAAAAAGTTAACAGATATTAAGAGGTCTAGATAGTTGAATCTGTTAAAGTTCTGATAGCTGTGTGAGAGATCCTTCATACCTGAGTTCACTTGCTATGCTGAATTGTGACTATCATCTCTTGGTTCGAGCACTTGTGTGAATGTTTATCTCATTTCTTCATTCTCTGTTTTTCATCATCGGGAGCTGCTTCTCATTTCCAGCAGAGTTGCTATCATTCTGTGATTCTTTACATTGTTCATTATTTAGAGGCTTCGTATTCTATCAAAAGAGTATCGGCATTCTTCAGTTATTGTTACCGTTCAGCTAAGACACATCGTATGGCTTCCTTATCGTGGTTAAGCTGTTCTTTTATCAACGGTTTTCTTTTATTTTATCATTCCTACATCCTATTATATACGTCTTCTTATCTGCTGGAATTGGATGACTTGGCACCGTATATGGGATGTCACGGCATCGTGGATACGTTTAGGTGTTTATTTCAACGGTTCATGATTTTAGTCTGCCGTAGGTTCAAGGTAGTAATTACTATAAATTCATTGAAGAGTTTGGAGCTTTCCACCATGAGTCTCTTCGTGCCTCTTTCTTTCAAAAGGCTTTGTATTGATGGTCCGTGTAGCTTATTTAGTTGCTATGAATTGGAATCGTCTTGGCATAATAACTCTCTACGGTTTATTGGAATGAAACGGGCGCTACCCGTTGAGTGTCCATGTTATTATCTTTTGGCAAGCAAAGTGTGGGTGATGGTGTATCAAGATTCTTCTTCAGAAAAATGTAAGACCTTAGCACATAAAGAGTTAGTGATTTTTTCGGTGATGGAAGCATAATATTATATATCTTCTTTAATATATGCGATGGAAGTTACAGAATTCTTATATATGTATGATTTGAGACGATTTTATGGAGTAGGATGGTTCTAGCAGAAGTCATGTGTATTCAACTATGGGAAGAGATCACGGCTTGGTGTTTATTGAAAGTTGTGTATCAGGACTTGAAATTTCCGTCTATGTGTCTGCTCTATTCTTCACAACATTATGATCAGTGTGTGATCATTACAATGGGAGTGAGTCATTTCATTTGTGCTAGTTTCTGCAAGATATGTGGAGGATTATATTTGCATCGCATGTGTTGTTCAATCTGCTACAAGGACATTCTCCTTGATTGTTGAGTGTTAACGATCATTGATTAGATTTTCTCTGATTAAGCTTGAGATCATTGTACTTAGAGTTTGAGCTATCAATAAAGGATTGCATTTTTGGTGTGGCTGGGTTTTTCACCCTCAAGTGGAGGGTTTTCCTAGGATAAATTTTGTGTCATCTGTTCTTGTATGTTTTGTGTTTAAGAATCTTTTGTTTCTCTTCTATTCTGGTTCTAAACTTAACATGGTATCAGAGCGGGTCTAAGGAATCGAACCAGAACCAGGATTTCTAGGCTTTGTATTATTCTTTGCTCTCCTTCTAGTTTGCTTGTTTCAGCTTCTCGCAATGGTGAATGGACTCAAATTTGAAGACAGATTGAATGGTGCATCCAACTTTATGTCATGGAAGTTCAGGGTTCTCATTGCTCTTGAAGAGAATGATCTACTCAACTACGTGAAGTCTGATGTAGCTGGACCGTCTGATGGCACTGAGAAAGCTCAATGGAGAAAGAACAATATCATGGCAAGGAAGATACTAATTGATTCTGTTAAGGATCATTTGGTGCCAGTTATATCAAAGTTGAATTCAGCCAAAGCAATGTTTGATTGTCTTCAAAGTTTCTACAAATTCAACAACACTAGCAGAGCTCTAGCCTTGAGACGTCAACTACTTCATATTAAGATGGCTAAAGGAGAACCTGTTGTATCTTTCTTTATGAAGATTACAGAACTGAAGGATCAACTAAATGCTATTGCAGAATCAACTGAAGACAAAAGACCTGGTCATGTTGGCCATGAATGGTCTTCCTCACTCTTGGGAATCTTTCACTCAAGGGATTAGTGGAAGAGATGAACTTCCCAAGTTTGATCACTTGAGAGCTGATTGCATTCAAGAGGAATGCAAATTGGAGGCGAGAGGAAATGGGTGGAAATCTCACCATGAAGAAGATCATGCTCTTGTTGCTCATACATCTAAAAAGAAAGAAAGTGAATAGAGAAAAGGAAATTTCAGGAGAAATAGAGATAAGGATTCTGATCCAGCTCTTGTACCAGAGAAGAAGTTGGATCTCTCCCTAATTCAATGTTTCAGATGTGACAAGTATGGTCACTTTGCCAGAGATTCTTTATCAAGACCAAAACATCAAGTTGCTGCTGCACACGTTGATGTTGTTTTTCCTCATAAAGAATCTGGTGGCAATTCAGTAGGATTCTTATTCTAAAGTTTTACTTTTATAAAATTGATAGAGAACATGGTTGATCTCAGTCTAGTTCAAGTATTTTGAAGTGATCAGCAAGCTAGATATTTTTTTGCTGGATTCTCAAAGTCTTCAGTGTGAAGGAAAAGCTATATTATTTCTGTGAAAATTTATATTTCCCTATTTTGAAGAAGATTGAAAGAATTATTTTTGGTGATCTAGTGATGGGCTCAATTCTAAGATTTGTTTAGAACTTGGTCTTAGTTTACTGAGAATTTCAGATTGTTGAAGTCTGCTGTTTTGTCTTAAAACTATTTGAGTAAATTTTGAGGGCATTGTGTGAAACCTAGAGACTTGATTGCCCTGTTTAAGAGCAAAGTATGCTTCAGCAGTTCCTAGATTTTAGTTGCAGACCTAGTTGTGTTCATTGAAAGTGTTGAACAAGTCTTAAATTATTTGTGTTCATCAGAAAAACCCACAAAAAATATTACAGGCAAATACCACCAATGTCACTAAAAAACCACAAACTGTTGTTTTTGAATTTCCAAATGGAAAATACAAAGACTATGATCTGATATAAGATTAATAACAACAGCAAACCCCTCAAAATACATCTAGAATTATTGCAACAATATTAATGAAGCCCTGATCACACACAATAGTAAACTGTTGAAACTGCTAAAAGCTTGACTCTTGAATGCAACCTCTGGATGAAATTGCTCTACGTGAACAATGGGGTTTCGTCCACTATCCACTTGAAACTCATGGGTTTCCAACCACAAGCCTCCAATCTCCGATGGGGTTTCCATTCACTGAAGAATTTTGCAGAACATGAAGTTCATACAATGAGAAATTAAGAAGTAGAAATGGCATAATAATTCCATTTTCTCAAACATTCTTTGTATTTATCTTGTCCTCAGCCAATTTGATGGGCAAAGCATTAATTAGAAATATTACAAATTTCCACTCCACTCTTACTTTCCAAATTTGCACTTGGTGGGAAAATCATTAGTTAGAAATATTTTGACCACCCACCCCACTCTAGCTTTCCAAATTTGCACTTGATGGGAAAATCATTAGTTAGAAATATTTCAATTTCCCACTCCACTCTTGGTAGGAAAGTCATAATTAGATATATTTCAAACTTCCCATTATGGCACAAAATCAAACTCCCCACTAAGTGTTTCCAAATATTCAATTTAATATTTGAATGTCCTTTTGATATTGACAATATTTGGACATTCATAAATATTAAATTAATTATTCCCCTTAATCTTTTATGATTAACCCATAAAAGAATAAAATGGGTTAATATTGACCAAAAACCAATTTTCAACAAAAGGGGACATGACACTATCTAACATGCTCAAATGGTAGATTCTGAAGGTACACAACAGTTGTTATTTAAGGATAGTGTTTTATCAAAAAACATAGAAATTGGTTAAACTCTTTCAAAATCTATTAAGCACGCCATGTAACACTATATCCTAGAACCCCATTACAGATCACACAACTAAACTTTTACTGATTCTAGCATGTATTAGCCTTGGACGGTGGAACTAGAAAATAACACCCATATTTCTGAAGATTTTTTTCTTAAGACTTTCAAACTTCTATAATTCCTAACTGTAATTAAAATGTTCTGATCTCTATCTATAGCTATAAGTCTTTGTATTATGAGGAACCAACCTCCTTCCGATCATTTTCCTCCTCCTCCCTTTTATACTTCTCATAAGCGTCCGCATCATCATCATCAACAAATAGACTTGCATCTAACATGAACAATTCACGTCCACTGCAAAGATCCATGTTTAAAAAAATCAATGCCTTCATAAGCCCTCAACTTGGAATATATGAATCAACAACACAGAATCCAAATACTTACCTCATCCGATCATTTTTAGCCCGTTCTGCTATCTTTGCAGCATGTTCTGCTTCCTTTTGTTCCATCTTTTTATTCTTCCACTCATTAAACAATTCAGTAGTCAGAGGAGTTGAAGCTTTTATTTGTTGCCGCTGGAATGTGTATCAGTAACACAGAAAATCAGCATCGAACCAAATTCGTCACAAAAACATAATTAAAATATAAATAAGTTAATCAGCTCCATAAAAAAGACCTGTCAGCATTCAAGCTTACCTGTGCTTCAATCTCCTCTTCAATTGGAACCTTATCGGCTTCCTCCTCTAACAAAGCCTTCATTTGCGACTTCAATACATAGCCAGGAGGAAGAGCATGTCTATAGTGGCATTCCTTTCCACCAGTAGGACAAACCCAAAACCAGCCATATTGTTTCTTCTCTACAGCTTCCAAAAAGTATTTACAGACCTGTAATCCAGTCATTATAAGGATAGACAAAGACAAAAAGCAAGTACAAACAAGTAGAAATAAGAAATATCCACATGAGAACAATGTCTGCAACACAGGTTAAATCTCAAAACTCAAGACATGTGAATTGATCACAACAATTTTTTGTTAAGACATGAATGAGGTCCTAGTTAGAGGGATATGATACAATCAACAAAAGATGAGATAGCAACGGACTAAAAAGGCTAAGAAACAGCCCAAATAATTTTGTTTCATCCCATTGCTAATCATCAAAATATATCCAAACTCCATACTCGATCCCACCAAATTCTCAGTATCCGAAACTAGCATCTTTAAATCAAGTAGCAATTGATTGGAAGAGAATAACTCTTTCCCCATTATGGTAAAGGTTGTTCACTCAGACAAACTATGGTATCAATCAGCGCAGAAAATTTAGGAAGGAATTTGACAGAAAAACTAAGTGCAGTCATCTAGCAGCAGCATCAGGAGTGCACATGCAAAGCAGCTTACCCAGTGATTCATGCAAAAATGATGAGAACATTGATAAGGGAAGAGATTCGTGTGATTCTTCTCCTTCTTTGAAAGGTGGTTCTGCAAAAAATGTATTGTTCCTAGGCCGCTGGTGGTTGACAGGCTCTGTTACCCATCCTCTCAGACTCCTGGTTCAATGTATGGCCATCTAGACCCAAAGAGGGGCTGAAATCATGAGCCAAGGTGCTAAAGGGTGAGTTCAATGCCCAGCCTCTCTCTTTGTCATCTTGAACCTGATATAGACAATGATAGTCTCTCTTTAACAGTCCCTGATTCAGTGATGGAGAGACCGACACCAGAATTGAAAATACCTTAATAGGAAAGTTCTTTGGATCTCATGCTAACGTTGATCTTGTAAGAAGTTGGGCTTTGAGAAGACCGAAGTGCTGTGGCCAAGCAGAGATCTACAGTGGCTAAAGGCTTTTTCCATATCTCCATCTCAAATAAGGAAAATTGTGTTAGGACCCTTATTGGTGGTCCCTGGTTTCTGGGAAAATTAGGTTTCTGAGCACAGAAATTAAAACTAGGTTTTGATCCAGATCAGAATATTAATGTGACACCTACATCAGTTCAACTGCCAGGTCTCCCACTGGAATATTGGAAGGTAAATTAATGGGTATTACCAAATCTTCTGATCATCTAACAGCAACTGATCCAGTAACGAGACCTAGAAGGGGGTTAGTGAATTCTAGATTCTATGTAAATGTTAAAAGGGAAAATGATCTACAATCCTCTATCAAGCTATCCTACATGTTTGGTGTAAGGGTTCAGTGGATTGTATAGGAAAACACTTCCACTTTCTGTCAGTCCTGCTATAAAATTGGGCACTTATTACGCTGTATCCAGTGAAAAAGAAAATTAGCATGAAGTTTGGAAAAAGGAGAGGGTCGCTGCAAGTTTCCCTGAAAATGACAAAGTCTAAATGCTTACAAGAGCAAAATAAGAATGATATTCATAAAAAGGTTGTAGAAACTGGATAAATTGTTAGTGAAAATCAGAACTCTCAAGAGAAGTCATGCCCTTCAAAGTTTGATGCAAAGCTCCAGAGGAAGATTTAAATGATAAGTGTTCCCTGGTTTTGGTCCTAAAGGCTAAGGACATGGTGGCTTCTCTAGGTTGCTTGGATGTCTCAAAAAGACCTCACTTATCTTGCCAACTCCTCCCCTTGCTTTTCAGACTTCAGCTCCTTGAATGAGATCCAACCTAAAGTAGATTTTCCTCTGGGCAGACTAAGCAGAAGAAAGGACCTTGTGATTCATACAAGGATGAGGAGATTGTTCCCTACTCCATGTCTCTTGACAACAAGGCAAGTCCCCTCCTCTTTTGGCCTTGAAGCATATTAAAGGTTCTTCCAATAAGAAGATCTCCAAAAACTCCACAAAAAAGGTAGATGTTAGTCTGCAAGTGACGAGGAGGCCAAGTACTACAGACACTTGCTCTAAAGAGACAGCAAAAGATGTAGCAAATGGTAGCCAAAGTACCCAAAACATTGCAAATAAAAATCATATCTTGGACCTAAGCCCTCTTTTCTCTTCCTCCATGAATTCAAGATGTTGGACAACAATTTTGTTGATATGAAAAACAGAACATGGGATGGTACTGATTTTATAGGTGTCAGCTCTGGTGGCACTCCTAGTGGTCTTGTGACCCTTTGGGACCCCAAAGTGGCTAAGGGAGGTTCTCTTGAGGAGTTGACATCACCCGGCTATTTTATTCACGAGCAAGAAAGATAAGTCTAATGGGATTCTATCTAACATATATGCCCCTAATTCAAGAGTTAACATGAAAAGACTTTGAAAGGTGCATAAAGAGTTAAAAAGGATGAAATCTGAGAAATTTTATGCTTCTCTTACTCAACTGAAAAGAAAGGTGGCAACCAGGTTTTCTCCAACAGTGTGTAAGATTTAGTGAAATTCATATCAAAAATTGGACAAATGGATGTTGAACTAAGAGGGTCCAATTTGCGTAGTCAAATAGATGAATGGGAAACAAATTTCGCGTAGTCAAACAGATGCATGGGAAACAAACATATTCAGGTCAAGCTAGATAATTTTTTTGTTTCTACCAATTGGATGATCTCCCAAAACTATTGCCTTTCCTCCTTTGCAAGAATTGGTTTAGACAGCAATCTGCTATTATTAAGACTTGAGAGGGGTTGGAGAAAAGGAAGATGCCCCTTCCAAGTTTGAGAATATGTGGGTCCTCAATCCAAGGCTAAAAGACATGACTAAAAAGCCATGGAAGATAAAAGTTAAAGGTTCAGCCATGTTCAAAGGTTCAGCCATGTTCATTATCTCTAAGGAAACTAAAAAATGTTAAGGCTAACCTCAATAAGTGGAATATGGCGACCTTTGAAAATATTTTTGACCAAAACAAACCCGTAAAGGAAGAGCTTGTGGAACTTGACAAGGAGATTCAGATTAAAGGTATGGAAAGTAATTCTTGAGCTCATAGCACTCAATAGTTTCCAAAGAGGAAGCCTTTTGAAGGCAAAAACCTAGTGTGCTATAGTTTTGGCTGAGGAAGGCATGACCACAAAATTATTTTACCTTACCATGCTTAAGCATAGAAGAAACAATAGGATCAAGGAGATTGTCAAAGAAGATGGGAACAATATGACAAATGATATGGAGATTAGTAATGAAGCTATTGTTTTCTTTCAATCACTTCTATCAGGTCTGAATGTTGGTAATCTGGATTTTCAAGTTGGATCCTTGACATTATTCCTTCTATCCTCTCCCCTAAGGACAATAAGGAGTCATGGTGATAGATTTCTAAGAAGAAGGTCAAGAGAGCTATCTTCTCTTTCAATGCTAGGAAAGCTCCAAGACAAGATATCTTTCCTCCAATTTTCTTCCAACATTTCTAGGAGATTGTTTACAAGGACATAACCAGAAGTTGCTCAAGAATTCCTTTCTGTCAGTAAGATCTTGAAAGAAATTAACAACACCTTTCTTATCTTAGTTCCCAAAAAGGTTAGAGCTTTGGAGATCAAAGACTTCTATCCCATAAGTCTTTGTAATATTCTTAATAAGGTATTTACTAAAATTTTGGTTTTAAAGATGTGGCCTCTTATGTTGCCTATCATTTCATCCCAACAAAATAGGTTTGTTTGTTATCGAAGATCCTTGATTCAATCATCAGGGTCCACCAAAAGTAAAAAGGTTGGGGTGATTCTCAAAATAGATATGAACAAGGCTTACAACAAGGTTTCCTGGTCCTTCCTAAGCAAAGTGTTAGACAAATTTGGCTTTCATAAAATATTAGAAAAAAAATCAATGCCTCATCTCTTCTCCTGTATTCTATATCATTGTCAATGGTAGTCTAGCAGGTTATTCACCAATGAATGAATGTTGAGACAGGGGAACCCTTGTCCCCCTACCTTTTTTATAGTTATGATAATGGCCTTCGGTAGAAGCAATTCCATGGCTCTCAAAGAAGACGAAATCAAAGGTTTTACACCTTCCTTGGTCAATCTTGTTCCTTACCAACAGTTTGTTGATTACAGCATCAAATCTAAAAGAAGCTTTGATCAATGCACATCAAGGTTCTATTGAATAATTATGAGGATATTTTGAGCCAATAAATCAACATTGACCAAAGTGTTATCCTCTTCCTTAAGACACCTTCAAAGTCAAGGGATAAGATTGCCAAAATCCTAAGTTGTCAAGTGAAGGAGCTCCTATTTGTTTAACTTGATATGCCTTTGTTTAGAGGTAAAACATCATTATGCTTGTTAAATTCCCTCATGGATAGATTTCAAAGTAAGCTAGTAGGTTGGAATGGTTGATTGTTGAGAGAAGCCAAGAAGCTGCAATTTGTAAAAAGTATGCTCTAGAGTCGCCCAATTTACCTCTTGTCCCTACTTAAGGTGCCATGTTAAGTGCCTAAAAATGTGAAGCAGATATAAAGGAGGTATCTTTGGTCCACGGTCCACAGTCAAGGATAAACAAAGAATGTTCGGGCTGAAATTATCAAGTTGAAATACCAACCTAGTAGTGAAGCTCATGATTTCCTAGCAAATGATTCACTCCCTCCTAACTCTTCATTCTAGAACAATTTGACAAAGTGTAGATCCCTATTGAAGAAAAACCTCATGTGGAATGTTCAGATAGGGCTTAATGTCTGCTTCTAGAATGATACTTAGCACCTCCCTCCTTGCAAAAGGGACTTTGAGTCTATGTTTTGTTTAATGTCGGACTGCCCATTTGCATAGAAAACCTTTAACCTTCTATTAGGTAAATTCAAGCTCAGTTGTCCTCCACCGAGTTCTATCTTAAATTTGATTCTCCAATGAAGGATATTTAATTCTTTGCTTTCCCCCATTTTTGTTGTGGCATTTGGTTGTAATAGAACGCTAGAATCTGTAAAGGTAAGAAGATGAACCACATGGGGTCAAGCTTGAAAATTTGCAATGCCATAGTCAAAAACATTTTGATGATTAAAAAAAAAGTTGAGTTCAGCCCCCCTTTCACCTTGGAACAAAGATTTGCAATCAATCAAGGACTAAATCTTACTCCTAGAGATTTAATAAACAACAAAAAAATTAAGAGGAACAAGATCAGATGGATTAGCAACTTAGCACTAATCAGACTTGGTTGAAATTGAACTTCAGTGGAACAAAAAAGGGGAACCCAAGTTTGGTTGCAGGTAGGGCTGTGATCAGAGGCAACAAAGGAGGTATTGTTGTTGCTTATGTGGGAGGTACGGGAGTGCAAACCAACTAAGTTGCCAAATCCAAGGATGTCTACTAGGGAGTTCAATATGCTAAGGAGCATAAGGTATCTCATCTTATCATAGAGGGGGATTCTCTTATTGTTATCAAATGTCTTAAATGAGAGTCATGCACCTCTTGGACTATTACAAATACAGTAGATGACGCTTTGCGGTAATAAGGCTTTCAAGGAAGTGACAAATTGCAGCACCTTTAGATAAGGTAATGAAGTGGATAGAAAGGCCAACATTGGTGTGTTGGTTTTAGGCTTCAAAAATGGGAAAAAATGGACTTCCTTCCAAATGAAGCTATTCAAAGTTCAATTCATGAGACTTCTTTGTAACCTTCATTGCCTTATGCTCTTCATTATTCCAATGCTATTACTATTAAGGATTCCTTTGATCACCTATGCTGGCATGTGTGACATATTGATTCATCCAGGCCACCACCAAAGTAAGCTAATCATGACTTCATCCCAAGGATCTTTGAAATCTTGTGACTTGTATTTAAGAAAAGAAAGGATTTGAATTGTATAGTCATTATTAAGTTCATCCGAACTCCATAGGCTTTAGTCCCTATAAAAGATTTTCTTAGGTGAGAAATGAGAACTTTGCAAAATGTCTTGAGGCTCCTAATCTTCTTCAAGGGTTGTCTACTAGGAAGAAATAATTTTTAAAGGCTTAGGTGCTGGTGCTACTCTAACAGCATGGGTAGAGGCTCCAAATTGAACCATCCTCCTACAAAGGAATCTAGAAAATTTCAACCATTCAGCATATTTTAATGGAGAGGTGGGCTACGAACTAGTTCATCTAATGGAAAGGGTTAATGGCTGGGACCTAGTTTTGTTGATGGAATTTCCCTAATCTTGGAAGAGACAGAAAGTAAATGCTCAAAGTATTAGCTTCAAGGTGACAAAGGAATGTATAGAGAAGGCTACAACGCTGTCTATGGAAGGTTTGAAGGTTTTCAAAGCACAGAAATCAAAAAACAAAGAAGAGAGAGAATCCTTTTTAAGAGGCAAAGCGAACTTTGTTAGATTTGAAGCAGGTATTTAAAATTACATTGAAGAGCAATGAATAACAAATAATTCAATACTTGGATGGATTATGGTACTACAAATTGATGTTTACAATTTAATCATTGGCTTGCCAAAAATATTTAGCCCTTGCATGCCAACCAAATTTCATTGCGAT
>MU226466.1:3848320-3879593 GCA_018584345.1 Thuja plicata
TGCTCTTGTTCTTGTTTTTCAAGCCGAAGGTTTTGTCCTCCACAACCTTCTGTTTTTTTGCCACATCAGCCTTCGATGCTTTAGGAGGCATAATGAATCACAGCAACACACCCTGCAGCCTACTCTAATATCCGCATCCAAAAAAAACCCTCGTTGATTGGCAAATTTAGCTGAGATTATGGATAGATAACAGAGGGTTTGGATTTGATGACCCACGCCCAGAAAAACTTGCAAATGCTGCCCTGCTTCTCTGCTGCTCTCAATTTCTATATCACATAACCTTAGCTTTTGCTAAATCCCGCCTCATTAGTAAAAATTGTATATGTTTTTGTCCCGGACAAGCCCTTATCATTTCGGCATAAGGAGAAAGGTTTCCCTTTTTTTCCCTTGTTTATCAAAGATTGAAGCTTTTCCTATGTGGATGGGACGCCGATGGATGATGAAACAAGCAATAGTCCAAAAATACCCATTAGAAAAAAAAAGTTATGAAATGTTTATAGGACCTCTTACATTATAATTAGAATAATTTGCTATGAAATGTTCATAGGGCTACTTTCACTATAATTTATTATTTCTTTGAAATGTTTATAGGACCTCTTTCATTATAATTAAAATAATTTGCTATGAAATGTTCATAGGGCTTCTTTCACTATAATTTATTATTTCTTTCACTATAATTAGAATTGTTTGTACTTAAATGAGGTGTAATGGTTATGTTGATAGTAATATATACTACGGATTATATATCAAAAACTAATATAATAAGTAACTAAAAAATAAAAAGTGAGAATAGAACAATAGTATAGTTTGATAACATTATGCAAGGTGTACAGCATGTGAATGATGTCAAAAAAGTGAACTAAAATAATAGAAATAATGCAATGTAAGATTCAAACTCACAATCCACGTAAATATAAATAAAGCCTAAGATTTATGCATAAAATCAAATGATAAACAATAGTACCATCGCAAAGACCTTAGGAGACTCTGTTGAAACCTTACATTTTGTCAAAATTTAGGGGCCAAGTTAGCAGTAGATATTCCTTAATAGCCTCCTCTTATAGACATTTCTTAGTCATCATCAAGCTTTTGTATTTTGATCATCTATTGAAGCTACTGAAGTTTTCATGTGAAAATGTCAGCACCAACTTGGTTTAATTCTTACCCTCCAAATTCACTTTACAAATTAGTTTGTCTCACTCTAGGGAGTTCAGTATATTCTATTTTCTAAAACATCACAGGGATTGGCGGAAAAGTTCAAATTCAAATGAGGTTCCTAACAAAGAATCTTGTGTTTCATCAAAGACTAATTTGGAGGTAACACACTCAGCGAAATTTTGGTAAAGCAACAATTGTGTTTATCGCATCAGTACTTATCAGAAAAGTTTGGTCATCGATCGAATAGGGAAAAGATCCATCGAAAGATCAAAATACATCGAAAGTCCAGTAATAGCGATGAAACCCATATACGGTTATACCGAAAAGTATGGATTTTGATGGAACGATGATGTCTAGCAAGCTGGAAAAGGTTATATCAAAAAGAGGAGTTTCATTGAAAACTTGTTTTACCGATGAAAAATGAAAAACACTGATAAATGAATTATCATAAAAGGAGGCTCTTGTCGATAAAGACTCGTATAAGTCCTATCGAAAGTAGCATTTTGATGAAATTGAGAGATCTAACAAAGATAAAAGTGTTTCACCGAAAAGGAAAATCTCATCTAAAAGTTCGCTGGCTGAGAAAGGTGTGTAAGTTATTTATCAATGGAAGAGTATCTAACTTTAACCGAAAGGAATGTTATTGATGGAAGAATGGACATCGAACAAAGGATAAAGCAGTTCTTCAAAGTCATTATTATATTGAAATCTCATTTCGATGTAATGATCATCAGGCTCCACCGAAAAGAAAAGAGTATCAATGAGAGGCATATATCTAACAAGGATCAAAAGGTTTGTTCGAAGGATGGTATTTTATCAAAAAGCAAGTATACCAGTGAAATACATTTGTGGTTTTATCGAAGTGCAGTATGAACAAAAGAAGTATCGGTAAAACACGTAAAGTGTTTCAACGAAATAAAAATTTGTCGAAGAAACCTACGGAGTCTAACAAAGCAAAATATGTTTCTTCAAAACTCATGTTTCATCAAAAGGAAGCAAATTTTGAGATTCACCGAAAGAAATGTTTATCGAACAAACAAAGCCTTTGATAAGACATTTTGTGGGAATGGCGAGAGAGAAGTTTCATCGACAAAAGGATGTTGATGTAAGTCGTGTTTACTCCATCAAAATTTACTTGTCGATGAAACATATGCATCGATAAAATAGATGAAAGGAATGGTTACATCGAAATAAAAAATTTGAAGGAGCATTTGGCTATTTAATCAAAGGTATCAACATGCATAATCAGGAAGGCTCATACCGATACAATGTAAAGGTGATTCATCGATACTTATGATATTGAATGGATAAGTTGAAGCTCCATCAAAATCGAGAAAAGGAAATTTGTCATGAATCTAGTTGTATAGATTAAAGTCACATCGACATGATATTTGAAAAGAAGGCCATTAATGATCGTTGCAATACAGTGCATTTGTAACTTCTTAATAACAATTGTGGGGGAATAAATTTGTATGTTATGAGCATTTGAAAGCGGAATTCAGAGCTGATTGAAAAGGGGTTTGAAGAGGATTTGCAGAGCAACACATCTCAAAGTCAGCATAACAAGTAGGTTTCTGAATTCTCACTAATTTCATTTTGTTGATTATCATGGAAGCTTCATCCTCTAAGAAACCTAGAGCTAAGAAGCAGAAAGACCCTCCCAAACTAGATAGTGTTGAAGAAGTAAAATCAAAATGACATACAAGGGAAGGTAGGTCATTGAATCAAGATCTGTTAGATGAATTTCCTGCCTCAGGACAAAGATCAAAATAGATAAAAGCAGGGGATGAGGGACTGGAGGATAGATTTGAAGAATTAAGTGATACCTGAACACAGTTGAGAGGACCTAATTTGTTCATGTTCCATTATAAACGAAAAGAGGGGGTTGAACCTATAAGCAACCCTTGGAAGTTAAATTTAGGGAAATTGTTTGTGTTGAATGTCTTGGTCAATACAGAACTTATGCAAGCCCTTGTAGATAAATATGATTCCAAAAAGCAATTTATGATTATGAGGGAAATCCTTTGTTACCGATAATGAAATAATATATAGAGCGAGTGCTCCACTTGGATTGGGACTGTGAAACTCACATTAACATTCACAAACTCATAGAGGAATATTTCACCATGGAGAACATCTAAAAGATATGGAGGTTACCCATGCATAGACAAAGAAAAGAGGGAGCTCTTTCTATATTTGAGGGAGTAGACAAACCCCCATATGATGTAAACTTATTTCATCCTTATGTTAAGTATGACTATTACACAGTAGGGAAAGTACTTGGGATAGAGGCCCCTCCTTTAATGAATATTCTTGTCATAGTTCTAGTTGTCAATGTACTATCTAAGGATCCTTGTACTTTTAATTATGTATCATATTTGGTTGATCAGATAAACCATAGTCTTAAATAGATAAAGAATTATTCTAATAAAATGTATTTTAAACACTATTCCCTCATAATGCACATGCTATTATATGTTGGATGAGAGATAGGGTTGTGAATAGAGGAATTGCCCATTAAGGAATATGACAAGATTGGTTTTCACGAGCCTGTACAGTTGCAGCTATCCATATAGAACCAGAGGTTCACTTTTTGTTATTATCTATGTTTTGAAGAACATTTTGTAAAAGCACTATGTAAGTTGTTAGGTCATCCTTATGATCACACCCTATCACCTGAGATCAAGAGGTTTATAAGACCTAAAGAAATTGGAGAGCAAAGTGTTGTAAACCACAACTAGGGAGATTGATATTCCTTCAAGGACCACGCCCTAATAAAAGTATATGGGTTTGAGGGGTTTCATTGTGTTTTGCCAAAAATTATTCCAAATACAATTCCATATCTGGATATTATCAGACAACTCTCTACTTCTAGTACCATGTATTTGAGGTCCCACAGCAAGCAGTCTGTAATGCATGAATGTCTAGTCTTTTGAGACTTTGTAGTTAAGAATATAGGGAGATATGAATTAGTTAAAGGAAAATTGGATTGCTATCACATGTCTACAGGTGACCCAAGAACAAATTTTGATCCTGAAGGATACATTCAATGGGCCAAATCATCTCATAAATTGAAGGGGTTTGAGCATGAGCCATTACTAGTTGATGATTTTATCAGGAACATGGAGAGAGAGGATGCCATGAATAAGAAGGATCTCTATGAGAAAATTGAAACTAATTATGAATGGAAGGTAAATCAAAATAAAATTAACCTTCAAGTGCTTAAAGATATAGAGAATCTCTTGGTCAGAGCTAAGAAAATGATTGAGCACAAAGAGGAAATCCTAAATGATACTCCATTACATATTTTTAGGGAGAAGCCAAAAGATACTAGAGAAATAACATCCTTGGCCCACTTATCACCAGCCTCAACAACATACTTTGGATATACTAAGGATCCCATAAGGGAGGAAATTACTGCAATGGAGGTATATGATGATTTTTCGAATGAAATCATATTGGACCAAAGACAAACTGAAGAAATTGCAGATGAAAGATGTTTGGATTATGAAGAGTTCATATCTGATTAGGATTTTATTCATTATTATGACTTTAAAACTTTTTTATATCAATATAAGGAGAAATGTCCAGGCAAAGAGTAGATAATGTAGAAAATAAAGATGAGTTATTGCAAGAAATCCAAATCAAAGTAGAAAATGAGATGAATGGGATGACCCCTGAAAGAGGGAGATAACTTCTTAAGGAGGTCGGTATAATGATATTTTAAGGATGGACATGAAGTCTTCCATTGTATTTGACATGAAGCTTTATTGTAGTGGGCCATATACCCAAGAGATAAAAGGCTTATCTTGGTTGATACAGAGGAAGCATTTGGCTAGATAATGATCCAACAAGTAGGGGAAACTGACCCTAAGCTAACTACCAAGTTGAATTTGGATGTAGCACAATTAATTTAGGCTCAGGTTGAACAGTTATTCAAACAAAGAAATACATATAAAGCCTTATATGAGAAATTTGAGGAGGATAAGAAAAAATGGCAAGAAAGAGCCACAAAAATCACTGAAAGAGAGAATGCCACCCACACCATCGAGAGAGGAGAGCCCTCAGTTGATTTCAAACAGGAACAAAGGGTAGTAGTTGCCTTGCAAGATACAACCTACTGGAGATGCAAAACCAAAAATTTGAGAATAAACTAAAGGAAAAGGAGATGAAAACCCAAGAAGCTATTTATTAATTAGTGACAAATGTACTTGAATACTGCTTTTTTTGCAACAAAGAAATTGGCTGTCAATTTTAGGGGACTTACTCAGGTACTTTTAAAGCTTTGGAGGAACATGCCCAATTAAAGGACTGACTGATGAAAAAAATAGAAATAAAAGATTATTTATCTCTTGATGATTTCAAAATGGGTGAGGAACTATTCAAGAGACACCTTGGATTTTATGAAGAGTTAAAAGAAGATATGGAGCGACTAGATAGTGATGATATAGATGTTGTTCCACCAATACTGGATAAGGGAGTACCTATTTCCTTGGAGGAGTTGAAGGATAAATTTACTCAATATTTCTCTCAGGTCAAGGGAGGATTAATAAATGAGGAAAATATTGCATTCTTTATGAAAAAGGTGACAGATAAGCTCTATAGACATGAATACATAATGGGGCACTTGTTCATGAATATCAATGTGTGCACGAATAAAAAATGCATTGATCATTTAAGAGAGGTTAAACTTTTTATTTTTAGAAATGATTATTTGTTTGTTAGGATTGTATTTTTTATGTTAAAGGACACGACTGTTCATTGAAAAGACTTATATCTTCCATATACAAGGAAGATCATTTTGTAATTATGAGACAAAAAAAAAAAGACTTTTTTTATACTCTATGCAATATAATATTTTTAAGTTCTAAGCAATACAAATCAATTCCACTTCTAAATTGAGTTGTGGGTAATCTCTTATCTAGATTAGTTCTCTGTGATTATCATTTATGGTGAATGATTGCTATTTTAAAACCGCTTGTAAAAAAATTTATATGTTGTCATGCAAATTTGAACAAATAGGATTCATCTAAGATATAACCATCTATTTGTTTCTTGTTCTGATTGGTCTTTCAAAGGAAAATTAAATTCAGTCTGGCTCGTTGTGGTGATAATATATAATCATATAGCATAAAGGATTGGATAGTTGGCAGACCCATCCACAGGGTTTGGAAGGGGGTGACTCTATATCCCAAAGGAGAAGAAGGCATTGGTCTATTTCATATAAAATATGTTTGGAACTTTGTCAGATTACAGTGGGAATAGTAGAGAAAAATAAGCAAAATTTGGTTCAGATAACTAGTTACTTGTGAAAGCTAAACAAAAGTAGAGTAGAAGCAAGAATCAACCAATCATTAAGAGAATTTGCGGAAAATAAAGTAGCAGTAGATAAAGACAATACAATCCAAAATATAAATAACATATATTAAGATAACAGTAGAGAGAATATAAAGAAGTAGGAAAGATCAAGTAACCAGTAAATTAGATAATTTGTTTCAAAGATATATGCCTCTTTGAGGTAGATATCAGAAGTAACATTTAGTTAGCGATATAATTTGCTATAAAAAGCATCAAATAGAAGAAGTATTTGGTGAAAAGGTTCACCCACCTAGGTCTTGTAGAGCTTGAAGTGTAGGGGAAGTTTAACCATAATTTGGTTATTCTCGTTCGTTGGCCAAGTCAATTGGAATAATTGAACATAGAGCTTGGCACACTCTTAGAATTTTCCAATATACTGATTTGGGAACCAACAGATTGGTGACTTTGTTCAGGAGTTGAATAAGAAACATTGTTGAATCATCCAACAATATTATTGTTTTCAAAAGTGCACTTTGATGGAGAAGAAACCTAGAAGAATGGTATAATATATTCCTCATATTGAGGTGGCGACTCTAAAAAACAATAATTGCAAAAGTGTACTAATGAAGGAATAATTTGTGAATTCAAAAGAACTAGTCAAATACATTTGAGTTTGAAGTATTTTAAATCTCAATCTTGTATTTTTGGTAGGAGATCATTAGCACAAGGTCATCATATTAATCATATACAGTTGGACCAAATAAAAAGTATAATAAAAAAGAATAAAAAGGAATCAAATAACTGCTACATTAAGAACAATCCAATTGGGTTTGTAGGTGGAAGAAGATTCCTTGAAAGAGACTTGGGATGCCCAAGTTTTATATAGATGAGAATGGTTTCCATGTGTCTAGTGAAAGACAATTAGAAGAAGAAATGAATCTAACTCGTGTGAATAAAGCGTATAATGAAAGAATGCATAAAAATGGCATATTCTGAAAATCCCCTAGTTTTACCTCTCCTAAAACATAAAGTAGGAATTCAGAGGGTATCCAAATAGATGATCAGGAAGTACAGAAAATACAAACAAAACCACAATTCCAAAATCAGTTGAATGACCTCTTGGCTACAATGGGAAAGTTAAAAGTAATTGCACAAATAGTGGGTTGTCCCAATAAATAATAAATTAGATAAATATCCCTAGTGTTGTTGCCTCTAAGCACAGTTCTCAAGGAACTAATCAAGATGGGAGAAGGCCTAAGGATATACTTGGAGAAAATAGTCAAGGAGGTCGAGCAAGAATAAATTAAAAGATGGACAAAGTACATAATAATTATATGTATGAGGGATAAAACCAGGGAGGAAGATTAAATCATCAACCCCCACCTTTTAATCATTTCCAACAAATAAATGACTATCATATAGGACAATATGATCGGTTTGGTCACCCATTCCATCGTGCAAATTTTTAGCAATACAATGCATGGCCCCCTCCTCAAAACCGCCATAGTTTAAATAATTATCATGGTCAATGCCAATGTATTCTCCAAAATTATGGACACCAATATCAACCAGATCCCCTTGCATTTGTGAGGGGTCTCATGAATGTTGACAGATACAGACAACTAAATTTCACAATGATACTAGGATCCCCTCATGACATACTAAATGAATAGAAGAATGGTATTTGTAAGTTTAGCAGAAGTAATACTAAAACTAGAGAAAGTCATATAAGAGCATTTGAAATCACAATGGAGAATCGTCATGTTCCTCGTGAGGAAATTGACATGAAGATATTTGTAAAATCCTTGAGAAATGATCCCAGGGAATGGTATAATGGGTTGCCAAATACATATATTTCTCGATGGGCTGAGTTCAAGAAAGTTTTCTTGGAGGAACATGGAGACCACAATGATCCCTCATTTGACCTGCATGAATTAACAAGTGTAAAGAAGGGGTATAATGAGTCGGTGGGAGATTTCAATAAGAGGTTTAAAAAGTTGTTAAATAAAGTTCCTCATCGCATGAAGCCTGTTGATGAAATATGTCTGGCATTCTACATGGACATCTTTGAAAGAAAAACTAATTATGAGATTAGATCTAGGAATCCCCGTACTCTACAAGATGCATGTAAAGTAGCTATCACAATAGAAAATAATAGGAAGGTTATTGGTGAGGTGAGAAGAAGAGATGATGTGAAATTACATAATCCTAAAGTCCCAAAACAAAATAAGGAAGATGAAAATTTGAACAAGGTCATAAATGTCTTGAAAGACCTGTCCTAGAAAGTAGGCAAAAATGATAGACCTCAATTTAATAGACCTCAATTCAATAGAAGTGATAGGCCAAGATTATAAGATATGTCATACACCACCACATGGAAGGATGGAAAACCAAAGATACCCAAAAAAAAATTCTAATAAAGATACACTAGACCTGTTAAAAGGACTCAGAAACCATATGGTGGAAGATAAGTCATGGTGTTTACCCTATAATTTGCCCCACTCTCCACAAAAATGTGTTGTGTCCCAAAGATTACAAGAGGAGGAATCTAAATACAATGAGTATGAACCAGATCAGTCAATCAATACTCAGTCAATAGAACCATTCGGTGGTGTAGATGACTATGACTCATTAGAAGATGGTTTTGAATTTGATGTGGATTCTCAGAGATACAGTCAGTTGTGTTGTATGCAACATATATTTTAAGAAGAAGAAGAAGAAGAAGAAGAAGAAGAAAGGGCTTTGAGTGTTGTAGTAGTAGCTTAGGCCAGAAGCAATTACGAATTAAGGAATAGAGTTGTAAACTCAGAGAAAGGTAAGCATGTTGGGTTATTATTAAAATAAAAATATTAGAAATAGAAGGGACCAACCACTACAACCAACAAGAAGCCAGAAACAACTACAACCAGACCAAGAGATGATGGTACTAAATTGGTAAAACCACTTAAGAATGAGACTTCTGAGAAAACTGAGTTAGTGAAGCCCACACAAGTTACCAAATCATAATCACTTGACATTACAAATGCTTTGTCACAAATCAAGGTTTTGTCCCTTTGTTAAAAATGATGAGGTTTCCAGAGCATCGAGAGAAAACTATAAGGATGCTATATGTTGTTCCTAAAGAGCAAGTTAAAGAACAAAAACATGATACCCTTGCAACAATTAAACAAGACTAAGAAATAGCACCAGTTGTATACCCGGGAACTAAATTGATAAAAAAATCCTTCTAAAGTTGATCCCTTTTACATGACGTTGTCAATAAACAATAGGCTTGTAAAAGATCGTATGATTGATTTTGGAGTAGCTATTAACATTATGCCTTTCAAGGTGATGAAGGAGTTGGGAATGTGGGTTGATAATACTTATGGAAAGTGTTATTCCATGGATAATAGGTTTTTCCCTATGGTGGGAATACTGAAAGATGTTGAGTTTAAAATTGTTGCTTGTCCTGAGGTTTCTTATAGGACAAATATTATAGTGGTTGATGTTCCTCCAAACTATGGAATGTTGTTGTCTAGACAATGGTCAATTATTGTGGGCGGTCATGTCCAATTATACTTATCATATGCTACCATACCGCTAAATGGAAAATAATTCAAGGTGGAAAGAGAACCTAGATCATCATACATAATTGAAGATGGAGATCCCAGTCAAATGACTTGTTTTTTCCATACTGACTTGGATAACTTCATAGTTCAATTAACAAAGCCTGAGTTGAAGAATACAGAGCATATCACTACTCATGTTCAAAAGAACCAAGATCAAGTTTGGCAGATGTATTTCGATGGAGCATGTAGCAAAGAATTAAATGGAGCAGGAATTGTGTTCATCTCACAAGAAGGAAAGACATTACAATATTCATTCCTCTTGACATTTGAATGCATAAATAATGTGGCAGAATACGAGTCTCTCTTGTTAGGATAAACTTGGCATCCAAACATGGGATAAAATTACTTAGTGTGTATGGATACTTCGATCTAGTTGTTTCATAGATAAGATGTAAATACATCATTAAAAACACAAAACTCAAGTAGCATAGAAATGAAGTCTGGGACACCATCAAATTGTTTGATGTATTTTCAATAGATTGGGTTGATCACTCAAAGATTATTATGGCAAAATTCTTAGCTAACGTTGCCTTGAAACAAAATGATGCAACACTAAGAGACATATCAAAAGTTGAAACCAAAACGAGACCATTTATTCCTAATATTATCTACAATTGGAAAGTTTTTGAAGATGACCATGACTTGTTGAAATTCTTACGCTCTGAAGATCAATATTAATCTCAGGAAATAGATTTCAATGCCTATGTAGAGGAAGTTTATGGGATGCAAACAATGTTTGGGAAGGAGATTGTGCAATTGAAGACAAATAAGATTCCCAAGAGCCTAGTGGCACTAGAAAGAGTGTTTGACAAGGATGATAAAATTGACATGAAGGCTGCACCAACCAAGGAGGATGATGTTGAAAGAATAAAGTTGAGAACAAAGAGTGCTCCTAAGGATGTATACATTGGAAAGAAACTCACCCCAAAGATTAGAGAAATTTTGATAACATTGTTAAGAAAATATAGATATGTGTTTGCATGGTCTTATGATGAATTAAAATATTATATAGAAGATTTGTTTCAACATGAAATTCCCTTGAAACCTCATGCTAAACCCTTTAGGCAAACAAAGAGACCTATCAATCCTACTTTAGCCCCAAAAATGAAGGAAGAACTCATGAAATTAAAAGATGGGGGGATAATTAAACCTATAATCCATTCTACATGGGTATTAAATTTGGTACCAATGAGAAAGAAGAATGAATACATCAGGTTATGTGTGGATTTCAAATATTCCATCCTTGAAGGACAACCATGCACTTCCAAACATGGAAGCCTTATTGCAGAGGGTGACTAGGTGTGAGTTGTTGTCCATGATGGATAGTTTTCTGGGTCATAACCAGGTAAAGGTGAAAGAATATGAACAATAAAAAATGGCATTCACTACACCATGGGGCACATATGTTTATGTGAGGATGTGTTTTGTCCTGACTAATGCTAGAGCCACTTTCCAAAGAGCTATGGATGTAACATTTACTGAAATGATAAATGTCATTATAGTAGTGTATCAAGATGACTTGACTATATATTCCAAGAAGGCTAAGGATCATTGTAATCACTCGGAGAAGATATTCCTAAAAGCTCTAAAGCATGGGATATCTTTCAACCCAAAGAAATGTCATTTTGGTGTTACAAAAGGAAAACTATTAGGGCATATAGTATCTAAAGAGGAGTGAAAATTGACCCTAAAAGAGTTGTTTCTATAGACAAAATTCCTATTCCAAAAATTGTAAAGGCAATTCAGTCCTTCTTTGGAAAAATAATTTTTTTGAGGAGATTCATTTTCAACTTAGCTGAGATTTTGAAGACAATCTCTAAAATTTTGAAGAAAGGTGAGAAGTTGGACTGGACTGTTGAAAATCTTGACACTTTTGTATCTATTAAAAGAGAAATCAAGGAAGCTCATGTGTTGAAGTCCCCATCTTTTTCTAAAGCATTCCTAATCTTATCCTTTGTCTCTTATTATACAATTGTTGGGGTTATATTGCAAAAGAATGAGGAAGGCCATGAGAAACCAATTGCATTTTTTAGCAAATATTTGTAGGATGTTGAAATGAAGTATGATATTAATGAGAAATATGCATATGCACTAGTCAAAGCAGTAAAGTCTTTTAGACCGTACATAGTTGGAGCTGAAGTTGTAGCATATGTCCTTAATGTAGTAGTAAAAGATATTTTTAGACAAATAGAGGTAATATGAAGAAGGTGTAGGTGGATCAATTAGATTCACGAACTCAACATTGAGATCCAATTTACTAAGCTTGTGAAAGGTCAGGGATTGGCAAAATTAATGGAAGAAACTAACTTAGAAGTTGTCCAAATAAATAATGTTGAGTTTTAGAATGTTGTCATTAGTATAGAACAAACTCCTTGGTACTCTGATATAGTATACTATTTAAAACACATGAAGTGCCCAGATGGTCTAAATGAAAATCAGAGAAGATCATTGAATTTGCAAGTAGCCAAATATGTGTTGATAGAATGAGATTTGTACTGAAAGAATTGGGATGGTGTACTATTGTTTTGTCTAGACGGGTATCAATATGAAAACGTATTGAAGGAGATGCATGATGGTGTGTGCGGTGGACATTTCTTAGCCAAAGCTACTTCTCACAAGATCCTCAAAGCTGACTATTACTGGCCAACCATTTTCAAGGATGTGTTCACTTATGTGAGAAAGTGTGAGGCTTGTCAGAAATTGTCAGGAAAGCAAAAGTACCATGGAGATTTTTCACTAAGACCAATGCAAGTGGAGGAACTTTTTTAGCAATGGGGTCCAAACGTCATAAGAAAAATAACATACAAAACAAGTGGAGGGCACCATTGGATATTAGAGACAACTAATTACTTTACCAAGCGGGTATAAGTAGTTCCAACTAAATAGAAAATTAGTAAAATGGTAATCAAGTTCCTATTGGAGAATATCTTGACTAGGTTTGGTGTTGCATGCATAATTATCACTGATAATGGCATGTTTTTTAGATCATATGAGTTCAATCCTTTTTGTAAGGGATATGGTATCACAATTTATTATTCTTCACCATAACACCCACAAGGGAATGGCCAAGTAGAATCAATAAATAAAAATATCCTAAAGATCATAAGGCAGATGCTTGATAACAACAAAAGGTCTTGGGATTCTATGTTGAACTTAGCACTATGGGTAGATAGGATAGCTACCAAGAAATCTACCGGTAAGTCTCCATATGAAATGGTATATGGAAATCAGGCTAGACTATCATTGGACAACTTGCCGCCAATTCACAAATTTGTGATGAATGAAGGGATATACCAATGAAATCCCATGGAAGAAAGATTTGTACAATTGGTAGAATTAGATGAGGCAAGAAGTGAAGCTCAACATCACAATGCCAAGATTCAACAATAGGTGAAGGATCTTCAGGATAAAAAGTCCAAAGACATAAAATTTCATGAGGGAGAATGGGTTCTCATGTGGAATGATAGAAATCTGGATAAAGGAAAGCATGGGAAGTTTGAAGCTCTATGGATTGGACCATTTGTAATTATATGAAAAGGTGGCGAGAACTCATACTACTTGCAAAATACATCAGGAGAAATACAAGAATTGTCAATGCATGGATAATTCTTGAAACACTTCTTTTCTTAAGAGAATGAGATATTTTCAATGCACAGTAGATTAGGATTCATTTTTCACTACTCCATTTGTACATATCCCATCCAATCACTCTATTTTACCCTACCTCATTTTTCTCTTCTCTCCTAGTGATATTTCTAAATTATTGCAAGTATTCATTGAATACCTCATCCCCAGAAAGAGCCACTCTTGAAACCTTACAGTTTGTCAAAATTTAGGGGTAAAGTTAGCATTAGATATTCCTGAATAGCATCCTCTTATAGAAATTTTTTAGTTATCACCAATCTTTTGTATTTTGAACATTTATTAAAGCTACTAAATTTTTCTTCTGAAAATGTCATCACCAACTTGGTTTAATTCTTACCCTCCAAATTCACTTTATAAATTAGTTTGACTCACCCTCGGGAGTTCAATATATTCCATTTATTAAAACATCAAAGGTTTTGGTGGAAAAATTCAAATTTAAATGAGGTTTATAATAGAAAACCTTGAGTTTCATCAAAGACTAATTTGGAGGTAACACACTTAGTGACATTTTGGTAAAGTAACAATTGCTTTTATCGCATCAATACTTATCAGAAAAGTTTGGCCATCAGTCGAATAGGGAAAAGATCCATCGAAAGATCAAAATACATTGAAAGGAGTAATAGTGATGAAACCCATATAAGGTTATACCAAAAAGTATGGATTTTAATGGAACGATGATGCCTAACAAGCTGGAAAAGGTTATATCAAAAAGAGGAGTTTCATCAAAAACTTGTTTTATAGATGAAATATGAAAAACATACACTAATAAACAAATTATAATAAAAAGAGGCCATTGTCGATAGAGACTCAGATAAGTCCTATAAAAAGTAGCATTTCAAAGGAATTGAAATTTCTAACAAAGATGAAAGTGTTTCATCGAAAAGGGAAATCTTATAGAAAAGGTTTCTGGCTGAGCAAGGCATGTCAGTCATTTATCGATGGAAGAGTATCTAAATTTAACCAAAAGGAATGTTATCGATGGAAGAATGGACACCAAACACAAGACAAAGCAGTTCTTCGAAGTCATTATTACGTTGAAATTCCATTTCAATATAATGATCATTAGGCTCCACTGAAAAGAAAAGGATGTCAATGAGAAGCATATATCTAAAAAGGATCAAAAGTTTTGTTCGAAGGATGGTGTTTTATCGAAAAGCAATCATATCGGTGAAATACATTTATTGTTTTATCAAAAGTATAGTATGAACAAAATCAGTATCGGTAAAGTAATTAGAGGGTTTCAATGAAATAAAACTTTTTCGAAGAAACCTGCGGATCTAACAAAGTAAAATATGTTTCATCGAAAGGGCCCATATTGAGGAAGCAAATTTTAAGATCCACCGAAAGTAAATTTTTTCGAACAAACAAAGCCTTTGATTAGACATTCTGTGGGAATGGTGAGAGAGAAGTTTTATCGATAAAAGGATGTCCATGTAAGTCATGTTTACTCCATCAAAATTTACTTGTTGATGAAACATATGCATCAATAAAACAGAGGAAAGAAAATATGAAAGGAAGGGTTACATCAAAAGAAAAAAATTGAAGGGGCATTCGGTTGTTTGATCAAAGGTATCATCATGCATAACCATGAAGGCTCATATCAATAAAATGTAAAGGTGATTCATCAATACTTATGATATCAAAGGGATAAGTCGAAGCTCCATCAAAACTAAGAAAAGGAATTCTTCAGTGAATACAAAATATAGATTAAAGTCACATCAACAAAATATTTGAAAAGAAGGCCATTAATGATAGTTGCAATACAGTGCATTTGTAACTTCTTTATAATGGATTATGGGGGAATAAATTCATATGTTATGAGCATTTAAAATCAGAATTTAGAACTAATTGAAAAGGGGTTTGAAGAGGATTTGCAGAGTAGCACATCTCAATGTCAGCATAAAAAGTAGGTTTATGGATTATCACTAGTTACATTATGTTGATTATCATGGAAGCTTCATCCTCTAAGAAACCTAGGGCTAAGAAGTAGAAATACCCTCCCAAACTAGATAGTGTCAAAGAAGTAAAACCAAAACAACATAAGAGGGAAGGTAGATCATTGAATCAAGATCTATTAGATTAATTTCTTACCTCAAGGAAAAGATCAAAATAGATAAAAGAAGGGGATGAAGGGTTGGAAGATAGATTTGAAGAATTAGTTGATACCTGGACATAGTTTAGAGGACATGATTTGTTCATGTCCCATTATAAAATAAAAGATGGGATTGTACCTATAAGTAACCCTTGGAAGTTAAATTTAGGGAAATTGGTTGTGTCGAATGTCTTTGTCAATACAGAACTTATGTAAGCCCTTGCAGATAAATATGATTCCAAGACCAAAACAATTTATGATTATGAGGGAAATCCTTTGTTATGAATAAAAAATAAATATATAGAGTGAGTGTTCGACTTAGATTGGGACTGTGAAACTCACATTAACATTTAATAGGCCAAAACATCTCAGAAATTGAAGGGATTTGAGCATGAGCATTTACTAGTTGATGGTCTAATCAGGAACATGGAGAGAGAGGAAGCCATGAAGAAGAAGGATCTCTATGAGAAAATTTCCACCACTTTTGAATGGAAGGTAAATAAAAATAAAAATAACCTTCAAGTGCTTAAAGATATAGAGAATCCATTGGCCAGGGCTAAGTAAATGATTGAGCACAAAGAGGAAATCCTAAATGACACTCCATTATATATTTTTAGAGAGAAGCCAAAAGACACTAGAGCAGTAATGCCCTTGGCCCACTTATCACCAACCTCAACAACAGAATTTGGATATACTAAGGATCCCAAGAGGGAGGAAATGCCTAGAATGGAGGTATACGATGATTTTCCAAAGGAAATCATATTGAACCAAAGACAAATTGAAAAAATTGTAGATGAGAGAATTTTGGGTTATGAAGAGTTCATATCCGATCAAAACTTTATTCATTCTTCTGAGTTTAAAACTTTGTTATATCAATATAAAGGATAAATGTTTAGGCAAAGAGTAGATAATGTAGAAAATAAGGATGAGTTATTGCAAGAACTCCAAATCGAAGTAGAAAATGAGATGAATGGGATAACCCCTGGAAGAGGGAGACAACTTCTGAAGGAGAAAGGTATAATCTTCCAAGGATGGGACATGAAGTTATCCATTATATTTGACAATTTGTAAGACAACAAAATCCAAAAAGGGGAATGGTGCAAGAAGAAATTGATAGGATTTATGCAAGATCTGGATATGACCCAGTGCAGAAAGCCTTATTGCAGTGGGCCATATACCCCAGAGATGAAAGTTTTTATCTTGGTTAATACAAAGGAAGCATTTGGCTAGATAATGATCCAACAAGTAGGGAAAACTGACCCTAGGCTAACTACCAAGTTGAATTTGGATGTGGCCCAATTAAATCAGGCTCAGGTTGAACAATTATTTAAAGAAATAAATACATATAAATCTTTATATGAGAAATACGAGGAGGAGGAGAAACAATGGTGAGAAAGAGTCACAAAACTCACTTAAAGATAGAATTCTACCCACATCATTAAGAGAGGAGAGCCCTTAGTTGATTTCAAACAAGATCAGAGGGTAGTAGTTGCCTTGCAAGATACAACCTACTGGAGATACAAAGCCCAAAATTTTGAGAAGAAACTAGAGGAAAGGGAGATGAATACCCAAGAATATATTTATGGATTAGTGACAAATGTTCTTGAATACCGCTTTTTGTAGTAGAGAAATGGGCTGCCAATTTCTGGGGTACTTACTCGGGTGCTTTTAAAGCTTTGGAGGAACATCTCTGATTAAAGGACATGCTGATAGAAAAATTGGAAATAAAAGATTCTTTATATCCTGATGATTTAAAAATAGGTGAGGAAATATTCAAGAGACACCTTGAATTTTATGAAGAGTTAAAAGAAGATATTAAGCGACTGGATAGTGATGATACATATGTTGTTGCACCAATACTGGATAAGGTAGGACCTATTTCCTTAGAGAAGTTGAAGGATAAATTTACTCAATATTTCTCTCAGGCCAAGGAAGGATTAAAAAATGAGGAAACTATTGCATTCTATGTGACAAAGGTGACAGACAAGCTCTATCGACAGGAGTACACAACTGGGCACTTGTTCATGAATATCAATGTGTACACGAATCAAGAATACATTGATCATTGAAGAGCGGTTAAACTTATTATTTTTAGAAATGACTAGTTGTTTGTTAGGATTATATTTTTTATGTCAAAGGAAATGATTGTTCATTAAAAAGACTTATATATCCCATATATAAGGAAGATCATTTTGTAATTATGAGACAAAAAAAGAGTTTTTTATACTTTATGCAATATAATTATTTTCAGTACTAAGCAATACAAATCAATACTTTCCTTATAAATTGAGTTGTGAATAATCTCTTATCTGGATTCGTTCTCCGTGATTATCATTTATGGTGAATGATTTCTATTTTAAAACCGATTGTAAAATACTTATATGTTGTCATGCAAATTTGAACAAACAAGTTTCATCTGAGATATAACCATCTATTTTTTTCTTGTTTTGATTGGTCTTTCATGGGAAAGTTAAATTCAATCAGACTAATTGTGGTGATAATATATAATCATATTGCATACAAGATTAGATAGTTGGTAGACTCATCCATGGGGAGGTTTAAATTTTTTTTCTCTCAGAGTTATATATAGGGTCTTGAAGGGGGTGACTCTATAGCCCAAAGGAGAAGAAGGCACTGGTCCATTTTATATAAAATACATTCATATTATAGTCAGAGTACAATTGGAAAAATAGAGGATAAGAAGCAAAAGTTAGTTCAGATAACAAGTTACCTGTGAAAGTTAAATAGAAGTAGAATAGAAGCAAGAATCAACCAGTCATTAAGAGAAGTTGTGGAAAATAAAGTAGCAATAGATAAAGACAATACAATCCAGAAGATAAATAAAATATATTAAGATAACATTAGAGAGAAGATAAAGAAGTAGGAAAGATCGAGTAAGCAATAAATTAGATAATTAATTTCAAAGATATATGCCACTTTAAGGTAGATATCAGAAATAACATTCAGTTAGAGACATAATCTGCTAAAAAGAAAACATCAACTACAAGAAGTAGTGGGTAAAAAGGTTCATCCACCTAGGTCCTACATAGCATGAAGTGTAGGGGAAGTTTAATGATAATATGGTTATTCCCATAAGATTTGAACATAGATCTTGGCATACTCTTAGAATTTTCAAATCTATTGATTTGGGAACCAACAAACTCTATTGTTACTTGATGCTTACTTTAATGCCTTGATATAGATTTTCTCTCATATCTTGTTGCATAACTTTGATTTTACCATGATAAAATGAAGGTTTGATGCTTGATAATGGAGGATAGCTCTTGCACTAATAATAGATACTTGATACTTGAAGATGGTGTAGGTAATCCAATGTGTTAGATGTGCTCTTGATAATAAGTCTATCTAGGGAGAAATGAAGGAGTGACTATTGATGATATGCCCCAGCAATAGGATATAAAAAGGATATGCAATCGATGTGTAAATGAAATTAGATGGAACTATATGCAAGTTATCCCATTGATCAAATGAAAAGTAAAACGTACAAATAGATAATGAAATTGATAGGGGGGAATGGGAAGGATATCATAGGATTAGATGGAAAATTATTGGAGGACATGTAAGATGAAAAGAGTATGTTGGATAAGATGGACAGTTGTGAGAGGATAAATAGGACAGATAAAATATGATAGGCTAAATATTCCTTCTACTATTTGTTATGCTTGGTATCATCATTGAGCGGTTCGAAGCAAATAGCACACAAGAAAACAATGGTGAAGATCGAGACAAAAATGAAATATAAAATGATAAAACTAACACCATGAGTTTTTTTTTCTCTCCACAATGTTATAAAGATCAAGGTTTCTTTGAGATGCCCAATTCCTCACTTTCCACCGCGATACCAAGATTGAGGCTTCCATGAACTTCGTTGAAATAGGAAAAAAGAAAAGATAAAAAGATAAATCAAGGATCAAATATTAAGATCAAAAGATCAATATAAAATGACAAGTTCATAAGTTAAAAAGATAAATCAACAAGTAAAAAGATCAAATGACAAACATGACAAACAACCAACAAATCCAATTGAAAGACCAATAGTAACTAACTGAAAACAGAAAATAATTACAAAAGAAAAGTTTCACATGGTTTAATAAAATTGAACATAGAATAGGTATCAAATTCATATTTCTAATGTTATTTCTACTTACAAAATAGTCATAATAATGTATGTGTTCTTGTAGTCTTTGAACTATGACAACGTGTATAGAAGTAAACTGTTTGTAGCCATACATCAAAAGAAACTTTTACATTTTGTTAAAATTCTTTTTGCTAAATGTATTCAACATAGGTTTGATGTAAACACAAGATTCAAAATAATTCATTCATATTAGTACTAATATATTTGCATTGATATTTATATTAACAAATTTTACATGTTGTATTTCATAAAAAGAAGAATGTTGAACATATTGTAAGTGGAGCATGCAATATTTGAACACACAAATATTGGATTTCTATCAGAGAAATATGTTTGTAACATGTTGTGTGTGTATTATTATTAATGGGAAGAAATATTTAGAATTGTGTCCATTAAGATGTTGCATACATGCTAGGGCTTCTCATTCTCGTCATTGCATATTTCTCTGATTTTTTCAACTGATGAATCTCCATTCACAATGAAATATACTTATTCAACTTTAGCGATAGCTATTTTCAACTATTCTTCATTGTTGAAAATATCATTTATACAATTTAGCATGAACAATAATTGCTTATTCAACATGTCTCTTATCACCTTTGCAATATTTGTTTCCTGCATCCTCCTCATATTGAAGGTTGTAGAGTTTTTGTGTAGACATGCCCATGAGTTGTGTTTCAACTTCATTGAATGCAATTGCCCAAACTATCTTTTCTTATTCTTGTAACTTTATTTGAAGTATGTACTTATAGTTACAACTAGTTGCTACTTAATTTTACTTTGAATAGTACCATTCTCCATCGTCAATCTTCATTAATCTCTTCTTACATTATTTTTCACTTGACTGCATTGGGAAATCTATATACAAAAATGAATTACAGTTAATAAATTGTATTAATACATTTACTATATATTGGAGGCATTGAACTGTATGGTGACCTCTTCTCATATCACAATAATTGGCAACCTTATAATAGACATATTTGTGCCTACAAACTTTGCAAAGGATAATTGGATGTCACTTGGAATATTTTAACCAAATTTTTAGTTCTTGTGATTCTTCTATATCAGGACCGAGTGATGGACCTAGAGTAATTGACATGTTAATCACCTTGTCATTGTATTTAGAGACACGACCATTATTGAATGGAAACAATAGTTGTTTCTTACAAGAGGTAGTGCACCATTATAAATTATAAGCACCTAATTGGTGTGTATAATTTCATGATTTTTTTATCACCTACCTTAGTGTGTTTTCACTTTAAGTAAGCATAATAGGACTTCACATTGCATTAATGAACACCTAAATTCAAATATGGGTCCTCTATAAATTCAAATTTGTTTAAAATCAAGGTAAGACCTCATTTCTAAGTGTGCTCCTCTATTATTCCTCCAATCTAATAATTCATTTCACCACCTAGGCCCTATTTTACCATTTGTAATTTTTCTCAATCTCAGAATTAGTTATATCTTGCAATCTGGAATCCTTCAATCATCTAGGCCCCATTGTCCTGATTTGAACATTTATTGGGTGGAACAAAACCTCTGGGCCTTTATGTTCCTATAAAATGCCCAAAGTGTTTTTTTCCCCGAGAATGTGGTTCAGTTTTGAACCAAAGCTTGGTCTCGGTGTTTTGGTTGGGTTTCAAGATCTATGGTAGGATCTCTCAATTTTATCTCTTGATTTTGTATAAAATCAAGCCTTATACCTCATTTTGGTAAGATGAAATCAATTTCAAGGTTGAAGCCCCAATTTTAAGACATCCCATCAAGTAAGAGCTTGTGAATCACGACTACATCAAGTAATTATCAAGTATACTATCGTATCAAGCATTCTACATCAAGCATTTATCAAGTATTCAACATCAATATAGAGTTTCAAAAGGATCATGAAGATGACTAGGAGATCATCTAATAATGATTAGATTGTAATCTACCTCTTAGGTTGGGTATGATTTCTTGTTATTCTCATATATATACATTTGAGCTTCAGATCTATGTTTATTACATGCTCTCAGTCATACATTTATTGCATTTTTCATATAGGGTTTACACTATAACATTAGGGTAGACTCTTTACATTACATTTATGCATTTAAGCTCATATAAATTTAGACAGACTTTAGATACATGAGCACAACACAATTTATCTCTGTTATATTGGCTATTCATGGAGGTGAGAATCACCAAAGTGTGGGATTGACAAAGGAAAACCCATATATAGCCAATCTCTCTCTCTCTCTCTCTCTCTCTCTCTCTCTCTCTCTCTCTCTCTCTCTCTCTCTCNCCACTCTCTCTCTCTCTCTCTCTCTCTCTCTCTCTCTCTCTCTCTCTCTCTCTCTCTCTCTCACTCACACACACACACACACACACACACTTCTTAGATTTATAGGTGTGACAAACTTAAAAAATAGCTATTGGAAGAGAACCATAAGACTCTTTGCCCTGTGACAATTACTATGTTTGTTTCAGCTCCATAAAAAGGGTACTGAATGCCTGAGTTATTATCTTCCCAGGAAAAAAATTCCAATGGCATTTTATTCCTCATAGAACAGGCTCAGATTTAGCCTACAAATAGGTTCCACTCAAGAGATTACAGATCTACAGTTACATGTGTGAGCGGGATCCCGATAGTCAAAAATTCATATCTATCTCAAAATTCTCCCTATTTCAATTCTAGGAGCATGAAAGATTGTCCTACATTATTTTATGCTTCACTTTTAGTTTAGTAAGTTTATTTCTTGTATCATTTAGTCATTATCATAAGCGTATCATTTATCTCCTTCTCAATTTTAAGCAACAAAGGAATATAAACCTCAAGAGCATATATATTGTATTGGCTTCCTTCCAGTCAAGTGAAGTCAATCATATCCTTCTTGAGGTGGTTTTATATTATAATGTGCTTAAGATTAGGGGATTTGACTCCATGCTTGACCCCCTTTTCTTATTGCACATGTAGACACCATAGTTGGACACCTTCTTTATATGTTGTTAACCCAAATAAAGTAACATCTACTATTGTCTCAATATTGTTAACCAAACTTATAGAGCACCTAAGGACCTATGTCCCATCACATATTCTAATCATAGAGCTTGGTTTAACACATATTACAACTCTAATAAGACCAACAACTGAATTGTTAATCTTGCTTACAATTTCATTGACCAGTGTAAAAGAGAATTGATGATTTAGATAGAGAAGTCATCATCACAAAGAGTGATCTTTGACTCAATAACCAAAGAGATTTCCAATACACTATTAATATTTTTATAATCTCTATTGGTATTTTTTACTACACCTCAATATATTGTGTATGTGGCCCCAACAACTATATTTCCATAATGGAGCTCGACAACTTCATTAAAGCAAGTGACATGTATCTCAATTCATTCATTGTTTATGATGTCAAAGTTGACATTTTGTCATTTTCTCTACTGGAATTATACTTTTTTATTGCTCTCTTCATAGTTACATGGCCCTTAATAGTCCACCTTGTTTGAAATGGATTCAATTTTTTGATAAGGGTGATTCTAATCAATGGTTTTTTTTTTGTTTTTTTCTAGAGTGGATTTAAACCAAAAAGTAGTTTTTTTGCGGCTGGTCTACTAGCTATTGCAACTTGATTTGGATTTACATCCAAATTATATGGTTGTATCATATCCTATTCGATATGATGCTCTTTTTTTCTAGATATAGGAATACTAGTTTGCCAATTATTTCATCCCAAGTTGTACATATGATCTCTACCTCTGCAATTACAATCCATCGATATACATGTAGTAATGAAATCTATAGGTATAAAACTGTAAGAGATGAAGAGCCACTTATATTTTTTAATTTAGAAATGATGATTTCATTCACTCACCATGAGTTTCTTGATACAAGACACTTCTATTCTTTCAAACATATTATCAATCCAACCATAATTTCTCTATAAGTTATACAATAGTTGTACTTCTTAAACAATGATGGTTTGTATTTATAAACTCCATCTTATATGTATATTCTATATATATCATTTTATTGATGCCCATGGCTAAATTTTTTAACACCTAATACTTGGACGTTTGGTTCCTATGTAAAATTTCCATCATGCATGAGTTTTATTGCATCCACATTTAATATATTAGTCATGGGTTAGAAATCCTGAGTTGTCATGCATTGTTGTTCAAATTGAGAAGACATAAATATTGTATTAAACTATATGCATAAGGGGATAATTTGGACAATGGAAACACATCAAGTACAATGTAAATAGTAGCTAAAACTCACAATATAAATTTACTTATAGATCAATGTAATCCTCTACTCAACAATACAAATCTCACACATTGAGAAATACTCCATATAATGTTTACAATAAGGACACACAAATATCACAACAAGTAATCTTTAGTGAAATTATTATTTTAAGGAGTAACATTTATAATGGCACTAGGGATAGTGTATAATATATATCATATAAGTATTCCAAAAGCATGCTTGTTACAAAAGTATATTGTTTGTATATTATTCATAATTATATAGAGTTTAATTGCAAGCACAAGAACAAAATGGCATTCATCATTTTTTCTTTTGATATTAGAAAACAACAACTTTGACCAATCTACCTAAAGTTCTTCTATGTGACACTCAAGGTGGTCTGGAATTTTTCCTTTACAATAGTGCCAATTTTATCTTGATAATTTTGATCACATTTTAATTCATGGTGAACCTCTAACACCCAACACATTGCATGATATTTTTGTAAAAAAAATTCCTACCATTTCAACTTCGTTATTTTGCATATCACGTGCATCTTGAATCAATTGCTTAGCTTCTCAAATAATCTCCAACAATTTTGTGAGAACGTTGTTTGAGAATATTTTGACATTGGTTTGGTAAAAGGCTAGCCAGACTATATATGTTGTCTTATTTGTAGATACAACTACACCATTTGTCTCTAATTGACTTATACTATTCTCCGAGGAATCGCTTGAAATGGTAATAACCTTGTAAGTTATTCTTACATTCGTCATGACCTGCAAGTATAGTTCAATAAAAAAACAATCTAGATATCATGTTGATAATAATAACATTATTATTGATAGATCTACATAATAAATGGGGAGAAGACAATTTATAAAATTTAAATAATTGAACCTTAAGTAAATCATGACCTTCGCCAAATGTTAATTGTATTCATTGTATTATAATAAAATGTGGTGACACCAAACTGAAGTTTCAACCTACATAATATTATATTATATTCATTATTATATTATTTAATAGCTTGTATATTATATTTGTATCACATAATATTATTTGACAAATTCTATTATATAATTCTATTTGATAAAGTTGCATACAAATAAATAAAATATGAAAAAATTAGTAAAAATAATAAATGTTCATTGAAAATTTAATAGAACATACAATATTTTACAATGGGTATACAATAAAATATATCTAATGGTTATTGTTACACTTTCTATACCCATTATAAAATGATGTTTTTTTTGCTCGGTAATAGTTGATTTTATTAAGTAAAGATTTACAAAGTATAGAAGTTAGTTGCATTCATGTAGCAGAAATTAAGTATCATTCTTCTAGAACTCCCAAAAAAACCACCCCCCCAAATCATCACCCTTTCAACATCGAGCATAACATTACAACCAAAATATTGCTTATCAACCCATAGAAAACCCCAGTTCCCAACAATAAGCAAGAGAAAAAATAGAATTTATAGTTTGTGATCGATATTATATAAGACAAAATATATCTTAAACCTTCAAAGCAAAGGGGGAGAAAATAAAACTGCACCACCCATGTAGCATTATACTATTTATTAACTTTGGCCTTCTTGTGAGCTCTTTTAACAACTCTAGTTTTGGGTCTACATGGCACAAATTCTAGAAAAGCTCTCACAACTTCATTAACCTCAAACTCTTGTCGTCTGATCTCAAATTTCCCTTCCTCCCACTCAAAAATAATCTTTAGTTTTTATTCTTCTTTGTCAACTTTTCCCACCCAACGCATAAATGGAACAATTCCAAAATCCTTTGCTTCCTCTTCATCATCTATGCATTCGAAAATGTCAGTTCCAATTCCTGGCACAACCCATTCCAAAATTGAATACAGCCCCAATAGCAAGTCTCCTGCAAACAAAGAATGCACCACCCAACAGATAGTTTCTATGCTTTCTCCAAGCTCTAAGCCCCAAGCTACAATCATGGAGATAACATCAAGATTGTTCCTCTGCCTTAGTTTATATTCTTGATATTTTGGCCCAAGAACCCCAAGCACAACATTAAACATTTTGTCTATTTTTATCTTCAATAATCCAGTAATTCTCTCCTTTTTCACTGGCCCCAAGAAGGATTTCACCTGCCTCTTGGTGTTTACTGTGAAGTTTGCATCTATTTTTCATCAACATACTAACCACTTACACATTAAAAAGGTAAAAACAAAGCGTTGAAGCACAAAACCATATGGTAGATATATTAAGAAACTACAATAAAAGAGAGTCTAAAAGTAGTGTCTTCGTTCATGCCTTTGTCGCATTAGACCTAATCAATCATATCTAAATCATATTGTAAAGTGGGACAATCCTTTCATAAATTTCCCACACTCCCACTCATGTGACAATCTGTCAAAATATTCATTTGGATTACATCATTAAAACATAATTCCCACTTGCACTTTACAGAAATCAACGCTTAAGTAAAAATCATTACAACCACCTAAACAATTTGAAGTGACTCAAATTTTGTTGAAACAATGGTTTTCATCCCTCATAAACCATCTTCACATTTAAAAAAGCTAGTCGTTCATTCAAAAAAATTCAAATCTCACTTCCCCAACCTTGTTAAAAGATAGTGCCCATTTAGAGAGAACATCTGCTTCATAATTTCCTTCTCGACATATATGGCTAATTCTAAAATCTTCCAAATTGCTTAAATAATCCTTAATTTCCTCGATTAAGGGTTGGAGATGCCACACCTATGTGCCCCCATTTTTATAGCATTTAAAAGGATAAGGGAGTCACCTTCAAGGTGTATTCTACTGAAACCCAAAGAAAAACCCAACTTAATCGCTAACAAAGTTGATTTTCCCTCTGCCACATTGTTGGTTCCAATACATAATCTCTGAGCTCCACAAGATAAAATGTTACTTGTGTGGTCCTTGATGATAACTCTAGCTCCAGCTAGACTTGGGTTTCCCTTGGAAGCACCATCAAAATTTATTTTAATCCACCCTTCTTCAGGGTTGAGCCATTGAACTGTTGATCTATCCACCTTCTTTTTATGTCCATTTACACATGCTACACACATCTACTTTTCATACCCAGCCAACAAGCTTGGATTTTTTTATTTGATAAAGTGAAAGGGATCCATGAGGACAGTTGAGAGGTGGCATCACTTGCTACTTCCTCTATGGATTGATTAATTATATAAATCAACCTCTCAATACTTTCATACTTATCTTGAAATATTCTCCTATTCCTTTCCTTCCATAATTCCCAAATTAAAATTGAAGGTCTAACCACCCACACATAAGTAAATAATGATTTATTTGGAAAAATAGGCCAACAATAAAAAATTGCCCTTAGAGTATTGTGAAGTGGACCCTTCCATCCTACCTTTACTTTAAGTATATCCCAACATTGAGAAGCAAAATGATATTTTAGAAGTAAGTGAATGGCATCCTCTTCTTCTTCCTCACACAAAAAACACCTGGTAGGTCCATAAACTCCAATTTTTTTCCTTCTATCACCAATTAATATCCTACCTTTACCACTGACGAAGGAAAGGCACCAGATTTTGGTAGACATTCTTTTCCCCAAAATAGTTTAACTAGCCATTTTTCTTCCCCCCAAGCTTTTCCAGAATCTAATAACCCACTTTGGCTGAGTACTTACCGCTTTTCGCTGCACACCAAATCACCATGTCATCCCTTTGTGTAATACGAATGTTCCTATTGTCAAAATTATCTTGTATGGTGTCTTTGCTGATCTCACTCAAATTAAGATTTTCCAAACTTTGCCAAGCCCATTCCTGTCCAAACTGACCCTGCTTCAACTCCACATAGTTGCAAAACTGATTCTCCCCAATTATGAAGATTTTTTTTTCTCAAATCATGGTATTCAGGGGAAGAGGATAACATCAGATTCCCATTCTAGGAGTCATCCCAAAAATTTTCTTTCTTCCCATTGCCAATTTGCCAAGAGATGTGATGTGTTATAACTGGTCTGCAACTAATTGTAAAATTCCATATTGTAGATCCTTTTGGAGAGTTTTGAATGGTTAAAATTTTGCTATTTTTCATAGTGTCTAAATACTTTGCCTTAATAATTTTGATTTAAAAATATTATTCCATGCCACCAATAGGCAAATTTATCATCTTCACTAGTCCCATTCCAAAATAACTTCCTCGTCCTTTGCTCCAAAACATGTATAACCTTTCTTGGAATCTTCAAACACATCATTGAGAAAATTGGTATTCCAGAGATTACTGATTTCAACAATAGAATCCTTCCAGCGGATGTGTGCCACCTTCTCTTCTACCCCTCCATTCTCTTAATGCAATTATCAACAAATGCCTTCCATATACTGGTCTTAGAGGCCCCTCCAAAGAGTGGTATACCTAAATATTTTCTCAGGAGTGTACCTTCCCTTATGCCCAAAATATTACATAGTTCCCTCTATCTCTGGATGTTTTTATTGAAAAAATACTTTCAATTTGTGTTAGTTTATTCACTAGCATGAGGCTCTGATATAGGTGTCAATGGTTGATTTCATAATTTTGGCTTCCCGTTGCGATGCACCTCATCATAAGCCTTCCTAATATCTAGCTTCTTCATCATCTTTTCAGATTTGGACATCGTAATAGAGTGGATGACTTCGTGTGCAACAATAATACCTTCATAAATAGACTTGTTTGGGGAAAAAAACCAATCCGTTCACAAGAAATAATGGTGTTTAAAACCTCCTTTAATTTGTTAGCCATTACCTTGGATATAATCTTGTAGATTGTATTGCATAGGGATACGGGTCTAAAATCTCCAAAAGTTAGTCTTTCTTCCTTCTTTGGTATAAGAGCTATAAGGGTGTTATTGAAATCTTTGAGCATAAACCCCTCGCATCGAGATTCCTCAACCACTTTCTAAACATCATTACCTAAATATCCCATAATTTTTTAAAAATATACCCAAAAAGCGATAAGGTCCTAGAGCATTGTCACCTCCTAAATAAAAAACATCGTACCTTATCTCTTCCAAAGTAGTAGGTTTCTTAAGCATGTCATTTTGCGCTTCAGTCACATATGATGAGATCACATTTAAAATTTCTAAATCAATATTCAAAATTGTTGGATAAACCCAAAAACTCTTTTTTTTTTTTAAATTGCTTCCTTATTGATATCTTTAGGGTCTTGAAGCAGGATGTCATCCACATTTTGTATAGAGAATTTTTTTTGTGCGATCTTCTAACCTTTACCAAGTTGTGGAAGAAAGTGGTATTTCTATCCCTCTCGTTGAGACACAATTTCTTGGATTTTTGTCTCCATAAAGTTTCTTCTCTTGCCAAGACTTCAACATAATGTTTATTGAGCCTTTTTTCCTCTTGGAAATCCACTTCTCCCATCCCCCTCTCAATAATTTTGGAATGTAAATTTTCCAGATCCTTTTCAATGTTGAATTTTTCTTAAAAGATGTTTTTAAGCACCTCCCTATTCCAAACTTTCAACTGCTCTTTGAGATATTATAACTTTTTAAGAAAATGAAGGCCTTATTCCCTTTTCTAAAGGGTGATGTTTTCCACCATTCTGATATATTATTCTTGAAGCTCTCATGCCTCAACCACATGGATTCAAACTTGAAAGGAGGTCTATCAGGGGAATTTTCTTCTTGTATCTGCATACTGATTGGATAGTGGTTTGAACCAGTGATGGGTAACACTTCAACACTACATGTCCAACATGTTTTGGCCCAGTTATCATCCAATAAAAGATTGTCTAGTTTTTCAGCTATGTTGAGGAAACCACTTCTTCTATTAGTCCAAGTAAACTGGCATCTCTGCAGTTCAAGTTCAAAAAGGTCATTATTAGTAATAAAATATGAGAAGTTTTTCTGACTTTGTCCTGCCCAACCTTTACCCCCCATTTTCTTTGTTGGGCTTATAATAACATTAAAATCACCTCTTAGGATGAAAATACCATTATAGTGATCTGTTAGAAATCATAAAAAAAATTATAGCAAATGAAAGAATCCAAGTGTGAGTGGATGAAAGGAATTTACCAAGATCACCAAGATTAATAGTGAGGAATTGCTACAAAGAATCAAGCCAATAGATTGCCAAGCTCCAAGAACCAAGACAAGAACACAAGGATTTGAAAGGGGAAAAACAAGAAAAAACCCTTGTGAAGAATATGAATATGGCACAAGGCCTAAAGAATGAGAGCAATGAGCTCAATACAATATTGAGAGCAAGATAAGAATGTGAGGAGAAGTGAGAAAGAAGAGAAGATTATTAGAAAAGTGTGTGAGAGGCATCTCTTAAATAGAGATGAGTGGAGGAGTTTGCATGTAACTCCCATCTTCTATGAATGCCACATTCATATTGTGTGTGTGACAAATGTGAGATTCCTCTTAAGGAGGAATATCTAATTTCCTTATTAAAGGAATTACAAAATTGTGACATGTCCTCCTACTTGGACTAGAGGACAAATACAAATAAGGATACCTTGGTTTATCCTTTAATACATATTTACATCAAGGAAAGATAAAATTCTAAAACCCCCCTTTATTATTTACTTGGGGAGTTTACAACAAGGGAATTAAACCCAAAAATTTACAATGAGAATGAAATGTCTCTTTACAAAATTTGCAACTTGATCTTCAATACAGGGAAGAGATTTGATTGTCTTGAACTAAGTCTTGATGTAATCTTCTTTAAGTTATAGGACATGTGAAGAGGAGTTGATTCCATAAGTGGGCCTTGAAGATTCTCCTGAAACAAAGAAACATAGAAACACAAACCAAGGAACCTATCCACAAGAAGAATATCATCTAATATTCAAGTTAGTGTAACTTTGAAACTATAATATCAAAAAATATCTTTAAGGAAATGCATGAGATATCATCAAATAAAGGAGCTAAACATGAAATCAAGATACACCAAAATGTCAAGGTACCAAAAAGAACAAACATCCTCTCATCTCAAAATAAATATGCTAATGCAGAAATGAGGCATGCATCAACATTGCATCAATCACATGGATATAGACAATCCATTAATGAGTTACTGCAAGTGAATGGGTAGCTAATCCATAAC
>MU226466.1:3888805-3947385 GCA_018584345.1 Thuja plicata
GTTCATGTGAACCACTACTCATGAATTATGGGTCAATGAGTTTGACTCAAAAACTACACAGTTGAATCCTGATAGCAATATCACAATTTGACTTGCTGTGGAAAAATATCTCCTACTTATCATATTATACATTTATTACACTTATCTCTACAAATTTCAATTTTCCCATTATCCACTTGGACCTAACAATTTACCTACCTAGGATGGTTTTCATTATCGCAAGGTTGACCCCATTATCATAGACATGAACCCTTCCCTTTCAAATTCAAATTCAAATTTAATTGATTCCTACAATAATAGTAGTCATTGTAAGTTCACTCAACATATTTTTAATGATTTGGTGCAATGTATTGTATTTAAAGGCATTTATATGTACGCACTTCACATCTTCTCACATTCAATCATCCTCTCTCATTATAGAAACATACAAGGAGTAATTAAGATCTAATACTTTAGCTTGGAACAATAAAAATAAGTAACAAATCTAAATACATAATTCTTGGGTTGTTGCTTGCTATGATTAATATTTGACATAAATTATCAGGCTTGACTTAAGTGAATATATTTCCTTGTGATATAATGAAAACCCTTCTAGGTATTTATAAATATTTACAACTCTCACATAATAGAATATTAGAGTAAACATATATCACCCATGCATGCCACAAAGTAGATAGTACATTTAAAGCAATGCCAATATTTACATAAGAAATAAATTTGTCACCTATAAAAAGACTAGATTTTTAGAGTTGAGTCAAACTCGAAGAGTTGAACTAAGATATAATAAAGGTTCAACATAAGATTTAAAACATTTTAGAGGAAGCTTTTACAAGATCACCAAAAACCAAGCACAACTCTTTATTAAATGACAAACATATTTTAACAATAAATCTAAATAATGTTATAAATTATATGATGTCTTTAGTACTTTAATATTCGATTTCAGAATATAATAACCTACATAATTATCTACTATATACTCATTTAAGAATATTTTATTAATTTAACCTAAATCTCACTTCAATAAATTTTCATAAATACAGGCAAGGGTATCAATAGTTGTTATGGTTAACTTTGCGCGTCTTAAGCTCCTAAACGGCGCATGGGATTTTGATGACTTTTTTTGTTTTCTTTGTATGCGTCTTAAGAGCATGTAGCTATTGTTTTAACTTCTAGGTAGTTGTGAATAATAAAAGAGGATTCCTTAAATGTGAAAGGGTAAAAAAGTGACCATTTTGAGGTGACATCCGATACATATTCATTGTTTCATTAAGCATTCACTTTGACCATGACAAAATTCATTGAGTACTTTTGAACAAATGACATTATAGAAACCAATAAAGTTGAATAATTTCTCTCATTACTAACTTTTTTATCAACTATTATACATGTCAGTAACTATTAATCCAATACATGATTACTAATAAGCTTTTGCCTAATGTGTTGCAATAAGTAGTTATTAGAACATGGACAATAAGGAAGAGGTCCTATGGGGGTGGAGGGGGGAGGGATTAAGATTTTATTTTTGTGGAATAGAAGGTACCACGAATAATTTTCATTTTGGATATGGGATTATTTGGAATTGTATGCTAGAAAATAGGAGCTCCTACTTTTTAGGCCTTTGAATTCAAGCGGGTGAAAATGGGGTGGGGCTATAAATTGCCCCACCAGCTTAGGAGTATTTGGTGACACCCATCAATCATTTTTTTCTTGTTTGATTCCCACCAAAACCAAATGAATCTTTCCAAAAAAATAATTTAGAGGGAAAACATAATTTTTACATATTTTTAGTATCTTCATATGCTCCATAGGCACTGCACAAAAAATAAAACTGAAAGAGGACCAAAAAAATATATAGGTACTATGTCCAAACAACCCCCTTGCTTAAGTGGTGTAATCACCCAATGGAGAGAATAAGAGAGATAGGGTTTTATGGTGAAGGATCGAGGTGTAGAGTTCAAGGGCATAATGGAGAGATGTCAGATCAGGGAAGACCACCAGCTTGGTATTCCCCTAGTAGGGTTTGGGATGCATCGTGAAGGTGAGATTTTTTGGAAATATATATTTGGTTGTCTATTATCATTGATGTAAAACATTGTGATCCAGAGGTGTTTGTGTTTGATCAGACACTATGGTCCAAAAATCTTCTATATTTGGAGAAGTAAGATTGCATGTTGGACATGTTAGTGCTACTGAACCTACAAAATAGTGGAAGAAAAGTATGTATTTAGTGCTACAGAATAGTGGAAGACAAGTATGCATTCAACATTAAAAAATAGTAGAAGATAGGTATATGTTCAACATTACAAGATAGTGGAAGACAATGATGTATTATGGAGTTTGTATTCAGTGCTATAGGACAGTGAAAGACACAGATGTATTCTAGAGATTGTAGTCAGTACTTTAAACTTATTTTCTTAGGTTTGGAACTCATTGGCTCTGTCCGTATATCACTAGTTTAAAGTTATGCAATTGAAGATAATCATTTTGTAGTTGTGTTTTCAGGAATGTTTATGCTCCAAAAGTCAATGTTGAAGATATACAAATCTTATTTGAATTGTATATAGGTTTTGGTCTTGGTTGTGGTGTTTCCTTGTGATCCAAAATTTGATTCTAGTGATATGGAAATAGTGTTATCAAGTGTTACAGAGTTGATCAATTGTTGTTATAGTCTAAAAATATGTTGCGATGGCTTTTGACATGGACTATTGGCAAGTAATATGGTGCTTGACATGGTGTGTGGATCTCACCATGGCATGTGGAGGTATGCATACATTTGGAAAGTGATGTGGTTATTTGGGCAATGTGTTCTACATGTTTGAGATGACCATGGAAGTTGTTCTGATGATTGTGGATCTGGTATTGGACTATGTGTAACATGTTCACGATCCTTCTTTCTCTTGGTGTGGATCATGCTTCATGTTTTAGGTCTGGGTGTCACATTTGATATTTATCTCTTATTTGGATGGGCTCATGCTATGTGTGACCTATTTATTTAATTTTTATCACTTATCCAGATGGGTCCATGTTGTGTAATCTATGTTTTGGTCAAGATGTTTCTAGAATGGGACCTTATTGTTATTTATTGTTGACATGCCCGACTTGTAACCCAATTGTAATATGATTTTGGCATGGCTAACCATGTTGTAAGCTCCAATGATCTACCATGTATATAAGTACAATATATGCTTAGGAAAAATTCAAGAGAGTAAGAGTGTGTGTGGTGATTGAGCAAGTAAATATCTACGAGCAAAGTTTCAGAAGAGTAGAAGTTAAGCTTACAAAGGCAGAAATAGTGTTTTGTTGAGGTTGATAGTGTTGTTCAGATCAACTACATTATCAAGAGATTTTATCTTTATTTGTTGTAAAGATTTGTATGTATCTTGTCCCTAAGACAATGAGTATTCAAAAATCAGTATCAAAGCAAGGTTCCTCTTGAAGAAGCTTAATTTCTTGAGGCATATCCAGGATAGTGCAGAATTTACACTTTCAAGATCTGGCATTTGATGGCACTAATTTTCATTATTGGAAGGAAAATATGGAAGTGTATATGGAAACATTGCAAGATGGTATTTGGGAGGTTATTAAAACCGATTTCTATCCTCCCTTTGGAAGATCTTTGAATACTAATGAAGAAATAAAAAAAAGCTAATGTGAAAGCAAGAGTAATTATTTTCATTACCTTATGTGACATGACATTTGGGAAGGTGAGAGATTTAAAAGGTGCTAAAGAGATATGGGATAAGTTGGTCTTGGTATATGAAGGATATTTAAAGATAAAACAAGTAAGACTAATGAATCTCAAACAAAATTATGAGGTCTTAAGAAAGGTAGAAGTTGGGAGTGTTGAAAGCTACATATACAGAGACATAGATGTATACTTAAGATCTTATTAACCCTTCCAAAGGAATTCATACCAATGGTATTCTCAATAATATATATCAATTATCTAAGTAAATATTCAAATTATTAACTTATTGGTTCACTTTCTGCATTTGAGATTGCAAAAGTTGAAAGGGAACATATAGAGAATGCTTCCAGAGATGTTGAAGAAGTTGAACCTGAGACATGAAAAACTTCAGAGGAAGTTGAAGCATATCTGTCAAGAATATTCAAGCAAGGCACCAAAAAATACAAGGGTAAGTTACATCTTAAATGTTTTAATTGCGGAAGAATGGGACATTTTTCTAATGATTGCAAGTATAAGGAATGTTATAAAGATACAAAAGATGATAGAAAAAATAATCAAAAGAAAGGTGATTTCAGAAAGAAAAGAAAAAAAAAAGGACAAATTTCAAAGACAAGAGTTAAAAGAGTTTATGTTCCAAGGAGGAGCACTTCTCTAAAGTAGAAGATAATGATGAAACTATTGAGGAATCTCCATTTTTGGCTATTTTACAAAAGAAGAGGTAAATAAAGAGGAGATCACATTACATGCTAAAGTTGTTGCAAATACATGGGTTATAGATTCCAGATGTTCAAATCATATAACATGAAACAAGAGAAGATTTATCAAGTTTGAAGAATACGATGGTAGAGCAATCATATTTGCAGGAGAAGGAAGTGCACAAATCAAAGGTGTTGGAACCATTTCAATAGATGGTAAGTGTAGACACCTAAAAATGACATGTTGCTTGAACGCAATGAGTTTACTAACATTCCTCTTAAATTATTATTCTACTTTATGCTAAATTCAAATTCATAATTTCTTTGTAATTCCATAATTATGTAAGTTTAATCAATTATTTGATTATTAAACATCTAATTAATATTCATCACTAATTCTTCTATAAAGTAATTAAATAATTATCATTATTTAATTATTCCCTATGTCTACACATTAATTAAATAATTGCATTATTTAAATAAATACTTCCACTTTGTCCTTATCAAATTTATATAATAATTGCATTTAACAAATCAATTTTCCACTCATATTAAATAAATGTCAATTTATATAATTTACTAATTATTCCTCTCACAAATAATAAGTTTATTTATTTATATTTCCCCATCTGAAAATAAATTAATTTTATATTTATTTAATTTTATTTATTCTCATAGTTCTGACTAATACTAAGTTTCACTTTTCTATTCAATCACATTTTCTAACTCCTTAATCTCCTTTTATGACTAATCAATCTATTTAGTCTTTTATTCCATCTAACTAGTCCTCTAATCAATCTATTATGTTGACAAACCAATCAATCCAATCAAACCTCCAATCATTCAACTTAACAGATCAATCAAATCTGTTGACAAGACAATCAATTGAGTTTACTCTTCAATCAATCCCATCAATCAAGGAATCCTGATTGAAACACCATAAAGTCTATAAATTGAGAGAGCATCTGCAACTTGTTCATGGTTGAGAGAGTGTCTGCGACTTGATACACTATGAAACTTGAAGCACATGACCAACTTGGTCTGACAATAATTAATGTTGGTTCCCCATGCTATCACCCTCATATATCCTCCCTGGATCGATACACGGGCTCTCATTCTCCATGCGTTGGTTCATAAGGCAGGATCAAGACCTTAAAGCAAGCGCTGAGGGAGGAGACCATTATCCCACCAGAAGAAAAAAATCATCATTGATGGCAACCGATTCTAAGGAGTAGGAGATGGAGCCAATTCTAGAGGTAAGAATCTTGCTTCTATTAGTGCCTGTATTCTGAAACCTATTATTCAAATGTGCATTTCTATTGAGAAAGAGAAGGATAGTCTTAGGAACTCTGTGATCTTTTTGGCAGCCCAATACATTAGTAAACTCCCTTCAAGAACCTTCCTTAATGATTGGATCCACAACATTTGGGGAAAATAATATGGCTTTTATTTTTATTTTTCCTTCGTATGGTTCAAAAAGGGTTGTTCTTGATCTTCTTTAAAAATCTCGAATCCCAGAAAGAGATAGTTACCAAACAATTCTGGAAGATTGGCTTTGCGCTGGTCCCCCAACGCTGTCCACAATGAAGTCTTGGCCCTATCGAGCCCCCATTGGATTACCATTGGTAGCCTCCCTCTATTTTTGTGGAACATCATTCCACATGCCCTTGAACCCTTCATCGTGGTCCTTAGGGTTGATAAAATAGACATACTTCTGCCTCATACTAATGCCAAGATTTTGATAACGATCAACCTGGGGATTGATCTCCCAAGTGAGATTGTATTCAACCTTGGTAGACAAACCTATTGTTGCCCGGTCTCCTTCTTAGGGGGTCTTAATTCATGTTTCCTATACAAAAGAGAAGACCACATGAGACATGAATGCCAATTTTTCAACAACATGAAGAATGCCCCAATATTTGCTGCGGGTAAAAAGAATGCTCCAACACCCATTGTTGGAAAGGTGGATGATAAACCTATTTCCCATCCTAAGAGAACTCATATTTTGGAGGTTGAACTCCCCGTATCCTCAAAATCGATCTCAACCTCTCTTGATGCTCTCATAACTGCTTTCAATAAAGACTCTTGTCGAATCCCTCTAGTTGAAACCAATCTTGAAGAGTTAAACAACCTCCCGCAGATTGAGAACATTGATTTTGGGTTGAATTCAAGAAGTCCCAAAACCAAACCTAGGACTCTGAATGCTCAAAAAATTATCCTTAATAAGATCAGGAAGATCTCAAGCCACAGGCACAAAGGTCCAACCCCACCCTCCCCCATACGAGACTTTGGTCTAGACAAAGAAGAAGGGGAAGACAAGCAGTTAAGGAAACCCACAAATGATAAACCATATGGTGGACTGGAAGCTATCAAAGAAGCCTATGACAAAGAAGATAAATTAAACAATGTTTCAAACACTAATTCCAGTGCCCACTATCCACCCAAACACCCATAATGGGAATAGGTCTCCTCTTGAGAAGAATAACACTATTTTAGTTTAGTGCACCTCCCCTAGGGAGAGTATGAAGGAAGACAACTCGGAAGAGGGTGAAATTAGAGCCTGAGATGGCCATGGTTATTTTCGAAGGCAATGTTCTAAGTATTTATGCATTCAATGCCAAGAAGAAGTGTAGGAAACCCTTGGCTGGGAAGTCAGAATTGAATAAGAATGAGAAGGGAGGTAAACCATGGGAGGATGGAGGGGAGCCCAAGGTCAGAAGGAAGAGATGCAGACCAACCAACCATGTTTCTCGTATCGAATCATTGAAGATTCAAAAGAGGAAATTACCTAATTGTTTTAAGAGCTTCCAAGCTTCTATGGATGTTGATTCCTAAAAATAAAATGGATATCAAATGTGCATCCTGGAATGTGAGGGGATTGGATTCCCCAAACATGAAGTATGTGGTTAAAAGGTTTATTAGAATGTAGAAGGATTTGATTTCCTTCTCCTGCAAGAAATTAGAGTAGTTGAATTCAATTTAGAAGTTGCCCTAAAATGCATATGGCAAGATTCCAAATGTGTTTATACCAACCACCCGAGAGGTAAAGGGGGTTGTGGTATTACGATTCACCCCAGATGGATTAATAAGATTTCATAGTATGGATTCTCTCTGTGTAATAGAATTGTTTGAGTAACCCTCAAACACAATGATGTTGAGTTTGGAATATGCTTAGTATATGCACCAAATGACCACTATGACAGGATTAAGGTCTGGTATTGGATGTGTGACATGAAGGACATACCCTAGATTGTTGCTAGGGACTTCAACATGGTGTAGTCCCCTCTGGATAAAGGAGGAGGATCTAAGATGGAGTGGAAAGGTAATGAGAAACACTTATGGTCCAAGATGACTAGTAAGCTTAATTTATTTGACCCTCTAGCTGGAAAGAAGAAAGAATTCAAAGGAATATGGCACACTTGGTCTAATTTTCAAAAAGGGAATAGAAGGATCTTCTATAGACTGGATATATTCCATGTTAATAAAAACCACTTTAGTTTCAAAAAGGATGTCAACGGGGTTAGTGTTAAAGTGGTCCCACATTCTCTATTAGACCATCACCCTATAGTCTATTTGATCTTTCAATTGGGGAGCACTCCACTCCCCAATAGGGGAACAACTCATTTTATCTTAACACTTCACTTCTAAGGAGTAAGGACATCAAGGCAACAACCCTTATGATTAGATGGTTCAACCATGAGATTGTAAATCATCAAAGTTCCATCAAGAGATGGATCCAATGCACAGATAGTTGGAAAATAGTATTCCAAGTGATTGGTAAGAAGAGAGATATGGACACTGGGAGGGAAGAATCAGAACTACATCTAAGATTGAGCCAAGTAGAGCAGAGCATACCATCCAACTAGACCCAACCAATAAAGAAGCTATGGATAATCTAGTTTGGTCTAGAGACTCATTGAGGAAATTCCAACAACACAAGATCAATGGTGCAAAGACCAGAGTTAGAGTCAACTGGATCAATGATGGAGACATGGGGTCAAGATTCTTCTTTCAGTTTCTTAAGAGTGAAGAAGCTAAGATTAAAATTGACTGCATATGTCTTGAGGGATGTACTCTTAACTCCCAGGAAGATATCCTATAGGCTTTTGTAGGAATCTATTCCAGTATTTTTACCTCAGAGGATACTGGTTCATGTATGGAGGAAGTGAGGAACAAGATCAAGAATATTATCCCCCCTCTAATCATTGAGGAAGATGCCCTAGCACTAAGCATGCCGGTATTAGATTAAGAAATCAATGGGGTCATATGACCAATGAAAAGGCTCTTGGCCCCGATGGATTACCTATTAATTCTATAAGGGCAACATTGATTGGATTGGGCAGGACTTGCTACAGGTCTAAAATTAAGCCTTTAGGTAGGTTCCCTAGGATATGAGATCAATACATGTATAATCAAATATATACCTAAAGATGGGGATAAAACACTTATTAAAAAATGGTGGCCTATTACCCTTCTCAATGTGTCATACAAAATTTTGGCTAAAGTTATGGCAAGGAGGCTAGTGGATATTCTTCCCAAATTGATAAGTCCCACCCAAACGGGGTTTGTGAAGGGTAGATACATCTTATAGAATCTGATCACCTGTTGGGAGACTAGGGTAGATACATCTTATAGAATCTGATCACCTGTTGGGAGACTATGGAGTGGGCAAAATCCTTAGGACAATATATCAACATGCTTTTGATAGATTATGAAAAGGCATATGACATGATAGAATGGAAGCTCATTCTGATGATGCTAGAAGCTCTAGGATTCCCCAAAGAATTAAACCATATGGTGTTGACCTTAATGGAGGGAGCTACACCAGTAGTGGAAGTTAATGGGAAGATATATGAATCCTTCTCCCTAATGAGATCTATAAGTAAAGGCTACCCACTATCCCCCATCTTGTTTGTGATTGTGAGAGACTCCTTATTCTACATTATTAAAGACAACTCTATCTCCCCAAGAGTTAAGGGTGTTAGGCTACCCAATGATGAGGAACTGTCTAATGTTCAATTTGTAGATGACACCCCTATTATGATAGAGAAGAGTGAGATTAACTTTAGATACCTCATGGATAAGTTGTATGTTTTTTGCTCAGCCTCAGGAAGCAAGGTCTCCATCCCTAAATCCACCTTGCTTGGATGGGAAGAATCCCCACTAGCATGGTGTAACCAGTTTGGATTCTCATGGGGGGGGGGGCTCTACAACAAGTCAGATATTTAGGCATCTCATTCTCGGTTAAGCCTGATTTGAAAAATAGGTAGGATTGGGTGAAGACCAAGATTAAAGGGAATTTGAATAAATGGAATAACATATTCCTCTCAATGGAAGGGAGACTACAAGTATTCCATGAGATTCTAGCTGTATACTCTATCTATTAGTCTTCAGTCCAACTCTTTAATCATTCACAGATTAACTTTATTCATAAAATTATCAGAGACTTTATGTGGTTAGATGGTAGAGGTAAGAAGAAAAATGTGTTGTAAGATGGGACTGGTGCACAAGGGAAACTAAGAAAGGAGGACTAGGATTTAAAGATCTTAGATGGTAGGGTATTTCTCTGGCTATCAAATGGATAGCCAAAGTTTCATAAGGGAGTGAACCTTGGAAGATTTTGATTAGAAATAACATTAGAAAAGCTACCCTAGCTCACTCTAAGTACTGGAAAAACTTACCATTAATTGATCTCATGTCAGGGAAATTCAAAGTAAGAGTGGCAGTGTCAGCAGTGTTCCAGTCTATCTAGAAGGGTCGGGAGGAAGTAAGATTCAGTGTCTTAGGTAATGGTATCTTCAACTAGAAGTAGAATGTGTGTAGGGGAATAGCCATCTGGTGGAACCTCAACAAAGGTGGTAAACCTTTAGCTTAGTTGCAAGGATGTTCTATAAGGAAGTGGGACTCCTTGGGTATAAGATTTTTCTTTGATATCATTAAGGATAGGGAGGTAATCTCCTATGAAGAATTAGTAACTAAATGTGATATCCCCACTCTCATTGGAGTACTTAATCCATCCTAAGGGAGGCATGCTTAACTCTTAATCTTCCCAGAGCCATCTCTGTTGTGTCATACAAACTTGAACTGCTCAAGTGGTCTAATGGAACTCCCCTTTGGAACACCAAAGCCAAGGGGGTTTATAAGATACTTGTTGATATTGATACTATCTTTGAGCATCTGAATGAAAAGTGGAATCTTAACCTAGACTATACATCTTGGAGTAAATAAATTGTGAGACTATGGCACACCCCTTGTTGAGCCTAAAGTACTTTGTTTTATGTGGCATTTTCTTCTACACAAGTTGTCGGTTAAGAAACCAAGTGGAGAGCCAAATTTTTTCTCTTTCTATTTTGAACCTGAGTTTGTCCCCCGTATCTTCTTTGAATGTCATTTTTCCAAAGCCATGTGGAGCTTTTTTGGGTTGGAATTCAACAACAACTTTTATATTCTGGATATTTTCTCTGGGAAACTGATGGGATTGGATAAAAGATGCAATACTTTATGGTCTATTCTTTCCTTCCATATTATTTGGAATATTTGGAAATTTAGGATGATGATATTTTCAGTAGTAGGAGTAGAATACTTACTAAATTTCTGCAGAGACTCATTACATATAATGTTGCCTCGCAGGTCACCATGATTATGCAGGTAAAAGAACACAAAGCTCTGAAAGTTATCAGAGGAATGAGGAGTGTGCTTGACAGAGAGAAGGTACCTTGTAAGATGTATACCAAAGTTAGGGGAGATTTTGTCTATGATATCACCATAGGTCAGATGTTGCAGCAGATCAAAGACAATAAAAGGTTAACAAAGAACCATAAAAGCAAAAGGACTATGACTGCGCAAGGGAACACCTCATGAGTAGCCTCTTTGACTAATAAGCAAGATGAATTTCACATCAACTCAACAGGATCTACCCTTTCACATCAGGAGACACTGTCATTTGGGACACCCTTGGTGTAGGATCAGATCACAATACCAAAAACCTATCTCTGTGATCCCTCCACTACCTTGGGAGGCCTATATGACAAATCCATACAATGACATCTTTCAGGACAAGCTGAAGCTTAAATGGCTAGACCATCAGATGCCATGAACAACATGGTTCCCTAGATAGAGATACAATAACAGTGGTTTGATTTTTTGGTTCCCTTGAATATGAAAAGGGCATATGTAATTTTTGTAATTTTATAATATTGTACATGATAATACTATAAACGCTCATTGATTTTACTTAGTTTAATATATTACATTTAAGAGAAAATAATAATAATAATTTGGAACCAGATACATGCTTCAAATTCTTATGTTGTCCCATTTGAGCTTGAATCTGAGAGCCCACATTGCATCGAGAAGGAGAACAACATAGGAGGACTTATTACTTTGCATATTCATTATTTGAATTGATTTCATTTGTTGTTATTTATGCATCCTATTGTCTTGTTTCCTCTTTTGATATTAGGGATTCAATCAAACTGCTATTAACAAATCTTTTATGGTTAGATTTATGTTAAATTGTAGGTTTTAGATTTGAATATACCCCTGATTATAATGGTGAACCCGACATGAAGTACCAGGCTTCTAAAATTTGATTATTTTTTATGTGTTGTGCAGACACACGTTTAACTCAATGCAACCTTCTGAATCATTTGACACACTTACCCCATTCATTCATCATAATCAAATTTTTAAAATGATGCAACCTCGATATGAATTTGACGCACTTGATACACAGATGTGACACACTTTCCTTCTGATATTTTCTATCTTATTGTCATTAAATTCTGGGTTATTTTATTTGTTGATTACTGTATTATTTGCTTTGACATCTAATTATCTCTCTATGATTTACCCATATCACACCACATTTTTTGGATATTAACATGATAGTATTTACAATCGAGATCGTGTTATTTCTATTTCTCTGGTTTTATACTAAACATAAGTGACATAAAGAAATGTTGTAAATGTTTTATTGATTCGTTGTATTTGTCTACGCGGGTGCATCGCCGCATCTGTCTACCTAAATCATCGTAGTTGTCTATCAAATTCATCGCACTTTTTCTATTAAAGTGTCATACTTATTGTGTTGAAATGATACAAATACCTAAATGAAGATATGCAAATGACTGGTAAAGCACAAAAAAAGTCAAGATCCAAGAACCAGCGAAACAAAGAAAAATAGAGAGAGAGAAATCAATCAAAACCAAGATTTAACACAAAGAACAACATTGGTAGAATTACAAACCAAGATTGGCTACGAAGGCACCTTGCGTGTTTATTTGGTTATCTAAAATTGCTAACAAATTTTGTTATCTTTGTATTGATGCTAGTGTGCTTGTGGATTATCAAAATTGAATCCTAGATCTTAGGCTTTTGGTACTAACTTCTATTTTTTAGCTTGTGGCTTGGAAGTTGCATTAATTTTTTAATCTAAAATCAATTCACTTTCATTTTTAATGTACCTAAAAAGAACATTATACGAGCAAACAAAACAAACTCACATTTTGCTTTGGTGCTTAAAATTGACATGGGTTAAAGAATTGAACAAGAAATGAACACTTCAAATTTGGTGAATTAAAATTGGACAAGGAAAACTGCATTTGAGTTTGGTGCATTAAAATTGAATAAACAAACATCGCTTGGTTTGGTGCTTTAAAAATGAACCCGTGTGCTTTTATGGATGATTCCAAGTTTAGTCTACATTTGGTTTAGAGTTTAATTTGATTAATCACGTGTCTTGTGCACTTGAAAATTTTGTTAGAGTAAAACCCTTTTTTTATTTAGAGAGGCTTGTCTAAGGGTGCGATCAACCACCAGAGGATGATCTCAAACCAAAAAATCCCTTCTAGTCAGTATATAAAAAAGACATGGGGAAAACTCATGAATGTCTTATATATAACAAAGCTCTATTAGAAGAGTGTGTTGGTACTCTCAAATTTGGCACAAATTTGGAATGACCAATTCAAAATAATCTCTAAGGCACGGTGAGTACCCTTGAAAACTTTTCGAAGAAGCCTACTTGAAGTGCAAGTAAAATGTGACCTGATGATTTTCATAAGATACTGGTTGGGGAACATGTCAAAAACCTATCATGGGGTAGATGAAATGAGTCACAGCTTTCAGAATTCAGATTTGATGTGTTTCAGAGACAATTGTTTAAAAGTGCTCACTTAAATCTGCATTCTGCATATTGTCTGATTATAGCAAATGGCCTACTTTGCATGCTTGCATCTTTGGCCGAATTAGGTTTAATGATATAAGGATGGGTATGAGGTGTTTTAGGAATGAGAGAGAAGCTCTATTTCCATTTTCATATTCCTAGGAGTTCATATGATAAGTTTCCCAAGGCTATTTTATTTGTTATTAATGTTGATTCTCAGAGTGTGAAGTGCAGATTTGTAGAATGACCTACTTTGAGGTCTTACAAGTTTACACTGTTAGAATAGGAAAAACCCTATTCTCCCAAGAACACCTGCATGCAAACCTGTCACATAGAAGAAGCAAGATATAGAAGATTGGAGAAGCTATGGAGGCCAAAAAGCCAGAGGAGACATCGTATGCAAAAGAAAACAATATGTTTCTAGAAATTACAATGATGTGAAAAATTCTTATGAAATGCAAAGAGGTGAATCCTTATAAAAGGAATCACGAAACCCTAAAAGGGAAAACCTAAGGTTAGCTTAAGCAACTAGAGTGAATAGGTGATTTAGTAATTAGATCATAATGATTTAATTAATAACCCGATAGACTATTACTCTAACACCCCCCCTTAAGATAAGCTTAGGGAGAAGCAAAAACCTAGGATACTACTGCAGAAAGCAGGAAAGAAGGGTCCTGGCAACAAGGCCTGATCAGGTACCGAATACAAGAAATAAACTAGATAAAGGAAACTAAGCCTCCAATCTAGGGAAAGCTCCAAAGAAAGGAACAAGAATGAGCAAGAAGCATCTCTGAAGCAAGAAGCTGTAAACACTATCAGAAGTAACTGCTGGAACCCCCACTGAAGTGCATGACCAGGTAGAGAAGACAAAGTCTGAAGAGATGATCAATCGAACCAAGGAAGTAATAGAATGAACAGGTGAACCCCCCCATAATGTTGAACAAGGAGAGGTGATAAGAACATTGAAATGCAATGCCAGAAACATCTGCACAAAGAAGAATCAGGAACACCAACAGTACAACAGAAGTATAAGCACAAGATAAAGGGCGATGTCACCGACACACAGCATGGGCTAATGTCATGGAAGGTATGCTCACTTGACAAAGGTGGATGAGCACAAAATGACATAACATCATAACCCCCCATGGCACTTTATAACAGAGTGCGAGTACAAAAAACACACAAGGTGCTTGAAATCCCAGAAATGCAGAAGTAGCCACTTTATCACAGTGCGTTTACAGAAAAAAATGTTATAGAAGAGAAACATACAAGCTCAGAAGTTAGAAAGAAGAGTGAGCCAGAAAGATCAGAAGAAGAGATCCCAGGACCTATAGAACCCAAGTAATCTCCCAGAGTGTGAAAGATGCCAAAATTGGAGGAGAGAGAACCTGGAGCAGAATCTAGAAAAAATACCCCTACAACTGAATAGCTCACTGAACCAGATTTTTGACGATATCTGGTTTGCCAAAAATAGAGTCCGGATGAGAAAAATAGGGCTCCCGAAAGGCAAAAGGTAGACATCAGACTTTGATAGCAAAAAATGTTGTCAAAATAGCAGAGCCAAAAAACCTAACCACCATGGTCGGAAAGAGATTTTCGACGATATAACGAAGTCCAAAAAAGGCCTCCGTATGCTCCAGATAGAGCGAAAATAGTGAGAAGGGCCCAAAATTGCTCCAAAAGCCAGGTTTTAAGCCCCTAGGGCTAAAACAAAATGGGCCCCTGGGTGCATAGCGCACACAGGGGCTGAAACCATAGCCCCCGATCTCCCATAGGACCGACCGCTTGCAAAAAAGGGGCTAAAAAGGGCCTGGGCGGCGCGGAGGCGGAGGAGCGCCGGCGGAGCGGAGCACCGGGTGGAGTGGCGGGGGGGCGCTGGGAAGAGCGACACCTGTGCAGAGGACCCCAGAGCGGAGTGGCGGTGGGCCAAGCAGCGGGGGCCTCAGAGGGCCGCGAGGGCCGCGGGGCCGGGAGGCAGTTGAGCGGTGGTCGCAGGTGGGCGGGCCGCGGAAGAAGGCGCAGCCGGAGGGAGCCACTGCCTAGGGCAGAGGCGCAGCCGGTGGCGCGTTAGAAAATATACAGGCTGCATTTTTTGAAACCTTAAAAAACAAATGTTTTTTTATTTTTTTCCTCAAAAATCGCGCCCGTACGGCCTAGGAGACAAAAAATTTTTGCCTGAGGTCACTGTGACCAAAATGGTCAAACCTTATAGGTATTTTGACTCTCTCGGGCCTTCTGAACGCAATGGCTGAGTCTGGTTTTTCTCAAATGACTCCAGAAAAGGGTGCCTCCTTCAAAGTGACAGAAAAACCTCAAATAAGCTGCGTTTGTCATCTTCGAAACACTGCTTCACAAACACCAGACCAGGCAGCAACAGAGTGGCTCTGATAATATGTTAGAATAGGAAAAACCCTATTCTCCCAAGAACACTTGCATGCAAACTTGTCACATGGAAGAAGCAAGATACAGAAGACTGGAGAAGCTATGGAGGCCAAAAAGCCAGAGGAGACATCGTATGCAAAAGAAAATAATATATTAACAATATGTTTCTAGAAATTACAATGATGTGAAAACTCCTTATGAAATGCAAAGAGGTGAATCCTTATAAAAGGAATCATGAAACCCTAAAAGAGAAAACCTAAGGTTAGCTTAAGCAACTAGAGTGAATAGGTGAGTTAGTAATTAGATCATAATGATTTAATTAATAACCCGATAGACTATTACTCTAACATACACCCGGTTGAATGGAATGGACAATTGAATGATCCCTTGTATTTTAGGCATGGAAATGTGATACCATGAATATTTTCAGGCCATGATGAATTTGTGTGCCCAATTTGCCAATCTGATTCTGTTTGCAGTTTCTAAAAGTTTAATGCAGATCAGTTGCACAGTTTAGTCGGAGGCCCAGTTCCTGATGTTATATCTTGAATACCGTGATTGGTCATATCAAGAAAATGGTGCCCCTATATTATAGATCAATTTTACTTCAAGTTTGCAAGGTCTCAGATTCTGAGGGTTTTGTTTGCACACTTTTCAAGATTCTTTTCATTTGCAGAAAACATTATTTCTCATACGTTCTTTGTAATTTTCAAGTGGCTATTTTCAAGGGGCTCCCAAATGTATCTGGTTGATCGTCATGAGCCACCTTCTTGGATTCATACTCTCTATATAACATACTTCCCATACCCAGAAGCTTGGGTTTTTAGGAGGTCACTTGAGTTGTTTTCAAAGTTAAAACCAGATGTGTTTTATTATTATTTGATAGGGTAATTTGCATATTAGTTATGAGAAGGCAACTTGAATGTTTAAAATCTTGTGACTTGCTAGCCTTCGGGAGGTGTCACTTTGCAATGTGGAAGAATGTTGACGATGGAACATGTGTGCCCAGTGCCACATTCTGATTACTTGATTTCGTCAGTTTTTAAGGCCAGTCGCTATTAATGAGATCATTTCACAGAAATGTTAAAGGTGATTGTAAATTCCACCAGTTTGATAATTCATGGTCGAGTTGCACAATGGTTTATACATAGAGTGATAGGATAAGAGAGGTAAATCAAGGCACGAGGTGCTCAAGGTTTTGCTTAAACATAATAGGGGATTAACCCTCTTCCAATCAACTCTTTGATGTCATCAATCATCAAAAGTAGACAACACATCTATGGAATATTCAGAGGTCAATGCTCAACAAGTTAGTGATCAACTGATCAGTGGTGTATCTGGAACCATTTCAGGAAATATTTACAATGTACATGAAGAACCTATAAGCCCAGTCATTAATGCTCAAGTTCAAATAGAACATGATGGGACCAATTCAGAATTGCTGCGAAAAGGAATTTTCTCAACAAGGATGTTGCAACTGAAATAATTATTAATTCTTTAGTGTGCATCATTCAATGAATTGCAATTCTATAAGACAAGAAACCAGTGGAAGTATTGCTAGAACTAGAAGGAACAAATGTGCAAGTTGGAAGCATATATCTTGGTGTGGTTAGATCAATTAGTCACCTAATGGATGTCGCACTTGTAGATATTGGTCATACAAGATTAGCATTTTTGAACATAAATGAACCCATTTCGATTCTTTCATTAGATTTTCATGTTAAAGAAAATGGTGCATGATGATTGACAGAGTGTTGCACATTCACTAGAGGTGGAAGAGGGTTTTAAAACTTCAAATATATGCAAGTTGGAAGATATCAACCAAAGAAAAGCCACGCATTGGAAGGTTTCAAATTTCAAAACATTATGCCATTGCCAAGTGTATTGGTTGAGGGTTGTACACAACATGTTCTTTTTTATCAATTTTCGCTACCTTGGCCAATGATAGCCTGCGCTAAATAATGAGGAAACTAGCGCATCAAACATGGATGGCTTATGCAGTATATATACACTAGAAGTCTGCACTAGCAGTTAAGGTGATAGCCTTCGAAGGTTTTAAAACAAACATTGTAATGAGCTTTAGCAGGTGCAATTCCAAGCACAGTGCTGCGCATGCTGAAGGAGTGGCTATGCAACCTTTGAGGCATGTTTTTAAAATTTTAAAATATACCAAATGTAATGCAAAATCTTGCAGAGAACCTGTGCAAAGGAGTCAGGGAGAAACATCCAAAAGGGGATTAAAAACTATGTATTTGAATGAAGATATGTTGGGAGGCTCATTGATAGATAAATGTGAAGCATTGACAAGGCATGTTTAATGTTTAAAGGCTGCGCAATGATGGAGTTACAGGTGTCTTCTTAGGAGTATGGATAGGAGAGCCTACGATTTGGAAGTGGAGAGGCTTGCGCAGAACAACATAGAAATTGGGAGCAGACTAGCAAATGAGTGCAGCTTGTGGGAGAGCAGACAAATTCATCTTGATAAATTGCTCCCACTCATTCACAATGTCCACGGGAAGCCCAACTTGCAAGCAAATACTCCATTCTCACCAAGATAGCCACATCATAGCCCATATTTGTATCAACTCCCAGAAATGTTTTCCATGTATTGTCCTAGGTCAATCACCGTTCAACATCAACAATTTCTTATATTCAACCAATGAGTAGAATGTTAATCTATAAATGCATAATTCAGAGGGCACCCAAATCGGATTTGGGCCGCTCAAAGGCTAAGGAGAAAATTGAGGACTCATTTTTTGTGTCTGGACCACTTATGGCGAGAATTCAAAATTTCTTTGATGGGAAATAAAGGCAATATTGATGGTGGAAGTAGTTGAGCTGCCAAGGACACTCATGGGCCTGCCCCACTCTTGGAGGGTGGAGAAAATAAATGGTTGGTTACAGGCAAGGATGAGAAACGTGAGGTTTTTATTGCATGATGTTCATATGTTGGACAAAATATATGGAAGACGAAATCATTAGTCAAATAAACAAGGATGACATAATCATAAGAGTGTTAAAAAGGAACAAAGCAAATACACCTGGGCAGATGTTAAAAAAGGTCCATTACTTGCGTAGTATTCTCCCTGCCACGCCATAAGATATTGAAAGATTGGTTTTAATTAATAAATTTTGCAAGCTTATGCATTTTGGCAGGGGTAAATACCAATGTCTACACAGGGTATAGAAAGCAAAGTGCAGAACATGAGATCACAGACAAGCATATTAATTGCTTGACGGGGAGCTTGCGCAGATTGCTAGGTAATGAAGGCAGTGTATAAATTGGTAAATCATGATGCGTGGAGTTAGGGGCTAGGAGGTCTGCATAATGTACAAGCTGCGCATGGAGTTACAAACCATATGCAATGACAAAGCATAAGCAACCTGCCTGCGCAACATAAACCTTGCAAAAGCTTTAAAATCAATTGTCTCACATTGACTAGAAAGATGACTTCCAGGTTATTTATATGGTAAAATACTTAGTATATTGATTGAAGAAAGAGCTAGAGAAGCTCATATGCGCACGATAAGCTAGTGTTATATAGGCGGTGGTAGACCCCACAAAGTTTGGATGCAGATGCACAGAGCCTTTAAAAACTCAAAAACATTAATCCCACATTCACTGTGGAATAGAGATGTAAAGTGTTTATAACCAAAAAGAATCAGTAGGTAATGTGAAGAGCAAAGAGAAGGCTATGCACGTGGTACAGGTGATGCGCCTCAAAAATCATGCTAGAATGACTTCAGTGACTAAACACCAAATTTTGGCAGGGCCCGCAAGAGTGACATGGCGAGCACGTGGAGCAGAGGCATAGACATGTGGCACAGATCCCGAGGTGATGAAGATCAGACAGCCGATGTGATGGATGGATGGTGAAGTTGCGAGGAAGTTATCATTGAGGCATCACACTAGGACACCACGTGGTGGGGGCAACAGTAGTGTGGTCGATGTGGCAGCCGCGTAGGAGGCATCCGAGCTGGCACACATCTTGAGGCGATCAAAATCGACGGTTGGCGCAATGACTTGGACAGAAAGTTGCAAGGTGGTTATCATCAAGGGATCACAATAGGCCACCATGTGGCACATGGATAGGTGGCGGGTCAGACATGAAAGATGATGCAAGCACCTAGGTCAGTAGTGCAGGTGAACCAGAGGTTGACACGTGGCGAGATGATGATGTGGCTTGGTGATGATGCAGGTCCAGAAGGGTGATGAGGTGGTCGGCCAGGTGAATCAGGTGGTGGGAAGTGGCACATGGGGCCTTCTTAGGTCTATGCATAAAAAGGATTTAAAAAATCCAAATTAATATATAATGTGTAGACTATAGTCCATAATTTGAAATATTTTGCACGAGAATGTTTAAATGTTCAGGGGGCAGTTTTTATCAGAAGTATAGAGTATCATATACTGTCAGAAAGGTCTCGAAACAAGGATTTCAATTTTGTAGTCAGTTTTAGTGTAGGATCAAACCAGTTTGAATAGAATGAGGGAAGAGTGACTCAACTCAAAATTGGTTAGAGCAGAGAGGACAGGTGGTGTTTCAAGAAAATATATGGAGATCTTTTTCTTTGGCTACTTATGAAGATTTCTTCCATTGTTACAGGGTTCCATATTCTTGGCCTACAGAGTGAGTTTCAAGCTGTGCTTAACTCTAGTAGCTTCCAGTTTCAGTTGGTTCCATTAGGGATATATTTTGTTGATTGTACCAGTTTTGTATTCAAATAAAATAGAATGTCATTGATCTTTTGCAATTTATTGAAGTGGTACATTCCTGATTATAAATTTGTATATAGTAATGTGATTCCTCACACTTAATATGAGAATTCCAGATTCAAATCTCTCCTTGGTGTCAGTCTTGTGAAGTCAGAACTTTCTGATTCTTTGCATGGAGTTTATCTATGTATGTGTTATCATTCTTTAGTTCTGATCTAGGTTTAGATTAAATGATGCTGTAGATGTGACATAGTTTCAATCAGTTGTCTACAAGAGGATTTATATGAGTATTATTGATATGGATTTATTATGTTTATGGCTTGGAATTTCTGACAAAAGTTGATTGTTGAATTTCTAAATTTGGTTGAAGGGGATTGCCCAATGGTTAAAGCACTGATCATTGAGTAGTATCTTCTGTATTGATTGCATATCTGGTTAAGTCTTGACTATGTTCTACATTTTAAAGAAATAAACTTTGAATATCTGAAGGTTTTATGTGGTTTTTAGTTGTACTAATAGCCTTCTCCACTTCAAGGTTGATGTTCAATGGGTGATTTGCTGGTCACCTAGTATCTCCCGGTCATGTTGAAGCCTTTGTGAGATTGTTGTTGATCGATGGTAAACATAGTATTGAAGGCATTGAAGGGTGTCCCCCCTTGGTTTTGCATAACCTAAAGCTTAGAAGGATGGTTTTGCATCCTTGTTAGTTGGCCCTTTTCAATCTTGGTTGAATACCGGGAGTTGGCTACTCTGTAAAATCTATCAGAAAGTGAAAAGGTTGTTGTTCAATAATCACAACATAAAAAAGAACCAACAGACTGGATGATAGATCAGATGAGGCCTACATGCCTAAGGAGATGACGTGGTCCATTAGAGACTTAAGTGTCTAAAATTTGTACAAACTGATTGGGGAGACTCCACAAAATTTGATAAAAAGCATGTAAAATAAAGGTCACCTGTTTCACCCCCCAACATCAATTATTTTAGTGCCAGGAGAGGGAAGAATCTCCCTCAAAAAATCCCCATCATATGTTTCCTAGGGTATTGTTTCATTTGGAGAGAAATTATCATTGAGGCATATATAGAAAAAGGCAAAAATACAGGCACATTCAAAAGGGCTTATGTCCTAGAATGTGACAGGTTATGTGAGCTGACAAACTACCAAGAAATGGTCCTCAAACATTTTGGATGAATCCAATTGACCTTAGATTAGTATTACTTGCCTTTGTTTTTTCATTGCTCTTGACCAAGTGAAAACTCATGGCTTGAAAGAGTCACTGAACATACACAGAGAAATTTTAGAGTTAGTCCGTCAATCAACCATACTCTGCTTATGTGATTTTTGTATTGGAAATCATCAAAATCTGTCAAAATAGTATCTCAAACAAAGCTTCACGATCAATAGAGTAATTTTACGCAAGTGAATAAAATCAATCTGAAATTAGGATCCAAAAATTGTCATTTGTTTGTATCCAGAATTTTTGTTTTTGTGATTGACATATTAGTCTTTAGCTTTGCTTTTCTTGTTATTTAGAAGTTAGAATCTTGCATTGTCATCATATTACTTGTATAATTAAAAAAATCCAAAAATATAGCTTGCATTTCGTAGGGTCAAACAATATACCTTTACGGTTATCTTTCCAAATTAGAATGTACATATTTTTAGGGTATTCCTATAGTGATATTGAACATTATCTTGACTTCCTTGAAATCATTTATCATCATTGTCATAAGAAAATGTCACGATTGTCAAAAGTATCTTTTTCAAATTTTTATTTTTGTTCCAAAATTAAGTCAAGAGAGTTTGCAACATCATTTGGGTGTTTCCGAGGAAGGTTAGCTTCAAAAATTTCTAGAGTATCTCTTAGGGTTATATTGCATACACCTTAGATATCATTCTAGTTTCACACATATTTTTCTTAGGTTTTCATCCCAATTTTTTTTTAAAAAAGGTTTCCCATATTTTCATTTCCCTTATTATCATTTACATTTCCAAAATCTAGAAAACACTAAAAGAAGTAGAGTCCTAACCTAGCCATCTTAGTTGTCTTGCGTATACCTTAGTCTTAGATTGCATTCCTTCAAATGTTGTTAACACGATCTGTTGGTGTTTCCAAGCGATGTATGAGATAATCCTAAGGATTTTTCCTTATCCTATATTTAGCTATCTCATATCATTGGCCAATTCCTGAGGTCTCTTAAAACAAGAGTTACCTCCTTCGCTTCAGGTTCCACAAAACCCATGTGGGTTACCCTCAAAAATCTCAACAATACCTTTCATACCCTACTACACATGCTTGCAACTAACATAAAATATCCTCACATTGATCTTATTAGAAGGATGCATGATATATATCTATTTCCCTTTCTTGGAATTTATTTCTTAAGGTACGACATCAACTTACTTCTTAAAATAAGGAAAATCAAATTAGAAATTCAAGGTGACTGGACCTTTCAAATCCATGGTTAGTAAAACTTAGCTAAAATCATACTAGTGCCTTATTTCCATGGGTCAGATTCTAACATTCAACCAGTATTAATGATCCTGCATATATCTCATGAATACAAAAGCTTAACCTAAGCACTCATTAGATCCTATTACAAGTCATACTTTGAGTAATCACTACCAATTTCAAATTGCACCTATGATTTGTAACAAGAATTTAATTCCTTCCTTGAAGGAAACCTTGAATTACAAATCACACATTCACAGTGAACTATGAAGATGAATTATTTGTCCTTAACAATAAGAATTCATAACATAACAAGAAATAAGAATAGGAGACAACTTGCAATATGATTTTCATTAATTTTTTTAGATGCAAAGCTTACAATTATTCAAACATATAACTCCATTCATATAATATCACCAAACCATAGCTATATTCTATAAAATAAGTACAAAATTCTTCTAAGTTCAGAACCCTTTGTCAATCAACCTTGATTCCCTTTATAGAAATAGGGAGCAAAACAAGCTACCAGTTGTTGACACTTGTCAAAATGCAATTCATCCCTGAAGGAATACGCCTTTTGGCACTCTCTAATAACCTTAACAAAATGAAATAAAAAACAACCAAATTCCTACAAAATTGATTCTACACAAAACCCACAACGCAATAATAACAAATGATGCCTGTAGAATCAATAGAGGTGGGAGGACCAAGAGAAATAAACTAGAGAAAATGAAAAGGATGGGGAAATCGAGGAGAATGCCAAGCCATTTGTACATTCAACTAATCACCTGCGAGTCCTCGTTCAAAATCAAACAACTCATAGGACTACCTTTTATACTTGGCTATCAGGACCAATTTCGCCTTAGTTGTACTTATCCTCTTCTATAACTGAGTCCACCTCATCTCTTTAGAAATATCTCTCACACCATGAGTTGATCACAACTCCAATCAGCCAATTGAAATCCTTGATTTTTGCCACATTGTCACTTGATTATTTATACCTCACATCAACAATTACACATATATCATTAATAAATTTGGCATATACAACATCAGTGGAAATAAAGTGGTCAAAAACTTCATAATAAAATTGTTCGTTGAGAACATCTCCTTCTCCCATCCTGCTAATGACCATGTCAATGATACAATCATATTATTTTAACCACTCGTCAAAGTTCTTTACTACAAATTTTTTGTCAACAATTCAAGGAATAGTCCAATGTCACAACTCCTTGAACATCTTGAGCTTTTGTTTTATTATTCTGAATTTTCCTTGTAAGTACTACATCTCAGCTATAATCATATAATGTCTCTCACAAAGCTCTTTGATTTGTTGAGGGAGATTAAAAATATATCTAGTAGCAGTCTCGAGATTTCCAATCTGATCTTGCACTAATGTAATGGATTGGCTTGTCTCTCCCAAGTCCTTCAAAGAACTTTCACTATTAACAACTATAGAATAGAAAATGTAGATAAGGCTTAGGACAATGAATATTTGCACATAAAAGAGACCCTATGCTACATTTAACCACATACATTTAATTGTAAAGATAAGGAATGTAAATCAGGAAATGTTTGCAAAGAATAATGAAGTAAAATACCTACCTCACAATATAACAGATCTGAAAAAGCCTATTTTTTAATGTCTGTGTTGAGTTTCAGGAAATTCTGCAACCAAATTTGGAATAGAAATGCAGAGACAGACAAAACTCAGAATTATTTTCCTTTTCTGAGTCAGGTTGACCTTGACCTCTTTGCGGGGGCACAATCATATGCCACAATGTCGACCTTGACCTGCACTGCTCTGACAAAAATTCTGTTCGTGGATCCCAAAAGTTGTCCAAAAAGGGTATCCAAATCTGCTCTGCAACTTTTAAAACAACGACTGTAGATATTTGAAAATGGTGTTTTGGGGTGGCTAAATAGGGTTTTTCCTTAGTCAAACCCCTATTTTGGTGATCTCCACCTCCACGAATAGCTGGATGTAATAGAATATGTGTGTGTGTTGCTCTTATGAAGAGCTTTGAATGTGTAATTCCAAGATCTAATCCTCTAGATTGAAACCCTATCACGGATTGAAATGAGAGAGCAATGCATAGATTTTAATACGATAAAGAAAGCATACCAAGTCCCCAAGGCTAAAGTACTCCTACCAAACTCACAATCCATAGTTTCTACCCCATAATTATATCTTTTGAATGCTTGAATGTTGAAAATGGTAGATCAATGAAGAAGGAATGAAGGAAGAACTCTTTCTTGCTCCAATGAAGATCCATAATAGCTTGTCCACAAAATGCTTGCATGTATTAAGGCATCATCATATCTTTTCCTCCTATATCATCCTTGTGCATTCTGGCATCATCATCATGTCATGATATCATAATGTCCTCATCACATCATGTCCAAATGAAGGCAAAAGAGAGTGCTTATATAGATATCTCAAGGTAAGCCTCCTAAGGAAATGCAAGGACACATAATTCAAATTTCACCTTGAATCATGGTCCAATCACAATGACCAACTAAGGAGGAAATGCATTTAATTATATTTTGAATGAAAACCCTTCCGCTCTCAGATCTGGGGACCAATTTTAGATTTAGGACCCAGTTATGATCCAGATATGAAAGTGGGAACCAATACCCAATAGAGGTTAAGGTCGACCTCGACCCTGACTTGAGGTTTTAGGATGGTCAACATGAAATGGCAGTGAGATTCCCAGGCCAGGCAGGGACCTAGGAAGATGGGAAAACATAACAAAATGCTAGAAATAGGCACAGGGGCCTAGAAGAGATGTGATGAAGGCTAGGAGGACCAATACGTATGTCCTACCTAGAAAATAGAGTTATGGAGAAGGAAATCAAGGAGAATCCCCATGATCCTAACCCTAATTCCAAGTGCAGATGCATCCTAAATGCAGATCTATCATGTAAATGTACTAAAAGAGGGTGTTAAACCTACTAAAATGGAAGTGCTTCCATTTTAAGATGATACAACAACATTCTCAGAAATAGTATAAAAAGATAGATGAACATCAAGGATCTTATTGGTATTGCCTTTTAGCAAGTGAGAGAGAGTTCCTCTAACCATAATTTTAACTTTATCCTCAGCTATAAGCCTTTCTTGGGATAATTTTGCCTCTCTCTGCTCCAGTTTCATAATAGCTTCCTGCAAATCTAATTATATATTTGTTAACTCTTCATTTTAAATAGAGGAATATCCCCAGTTCAAGGCTTTCTTGGAGGCCCCTCATTGTAACCTCTCCAATGCAACTATAAATTGAGCATTATGCATCAAAGCCTTTGTGTAACTAGCATGCATTTCCACTCTCTCATCAATGTGCATTTTCATCGACCTCTCTTGATACTTAGTTGCATCCCTTTTGAACATGATAACATGTACTAAAAATGTGAATTCCTCTACAAAAGAAGTATCCCTTAATGTCCTGATTATGACACTATCTCCTCCAATTTCCTCTGTGCCAACTAGAACCTAAGGTATTTGTGTGCTAGGTGCTCAGAACCATTGAGTTAATGCCTTCAAACTATGGTGATATCCAGAGCTTGTAAAACCTCCACCTTTTCAAATTTAGATGCAAACATTGGATCAGGTTGTTGTCTAATCTGATCCAGAAAGAAAACCTCCTCTAAGTTCCATCTAGGCATCAACAACATCCCACTTTCTTTCACAATTAGTGTAGCTTTATCTGGGCTTACATGACTAAATTCTACATCACCAAGGGTAGCATTCTATGGAAAACCAGTAGATGGGCCTTTTACTTTCAACCACAAGGCCTTAAACTCAGGATTATTCACAAAATTATCATCACTTGTGAAAATACGGGCAACTATGGCCCTTTCATTCTTTTCCTCTTCAAGAGGACCCTCTTCATCACTCTCATAATCCACATTGACATCTTGGCTCTCACTAGCAGTCCATTCCCTTGGAGGTGAAGCCAAAGGTTGTTCCATCTCATTCTCATTGATATTGAAATTAACCAGAATATTAGCTACTTGTTTCTCTTCTTCTCCTATCTAGAACACATCACATGGATTATCTCTTTGGCTTGGAACTTGATCACCTTTTGGTAGAGTAGGGGAGGTCCTTATTTCTACCTTATCTCTTCCTTGGGATATCTCTTCAAAGTTTTGAAACATTATCTCAATTCTCTTGACTGCATTGGGATCATAAGGGTAGAAAGTGGTAAAGCCAGGGTATCTCCTTCTATATTCATCCTCAATCCTCACCAGGACTCCCCACTTCTTTCTTCATTGAGTAACTTCATCAGAGTCCATACAATTTCTGATTACATCCTCATTATGGTCAAGATTATGCATATATGGTCCCCAATTGAGATGATCACCCTTTAATAACCACATAAACCCTTTAGGATCATAATTCCTTTTCTGGCCAAATCTCATAGCATACTTGGAAATAAGGAAATTATGCACTTCTTGGACAACATCATTTCCAACTGTAAAATCCCAACATCTGATCAAATTAGGAAGGAAGGATCATTTTCTCTCACCCTCAATGTAATGTTCTTGCATCCATAGGAACTGCCAAATAAATTTGAGGAAAGCCAATCTTGGTGGTACATAGTATGGGAGTTAATGAGGACTACGAGGTCACCCATACACCCTAATCAAAGTGTAATTTGAGAAGAAAAACCAATTAGCATAGTTAAATCTCCTAGTTTCATCCAACCTCAACTCCTTAGGCCTCATTTCCATAAGTATTATCCACGTAGGAATTATGTCTTCTGCATCTACACCCAATATCTTGCATAGTGCATAGTAGGTTATCCTGAAATAATATTTGAATTTAATTAATTCAATGAGTTCCCTATTAAACTATGGAACTTGAACCAATTCAAAGTATTTAGACTTACACCTGAAGAGAGGCAACTCCCTTGCCGTGTATGTGTCCTTTCTTCTTTGGTATTCCTTTGCAAACCTTTTGGGGGAAATCTCAACCATTGTGGGCCTGTAGAGGTCAAAAAACTCACGGATTACCTCTGGACTCTGGTGGTACCCTAAATTTTGAGAATTTAGAAGTCCCAATCCATTATCAAGAAGCAAGTTTCTCCATACTAAAAAATCAAAGGAAGGAAGCTTTATGACACAAATAAATAGAACTAACTAATAGAAGCCTTCAAAAAATGTTGGAATTTCAACCTGCTACAAAGATGATGCTGCCAGAGGCTGAAGATGGTCTAAATTTAACAATCTAAAAACAACCCAATTCAGGAAATCAAATTTCCTATCTCCAGCAGAAATATTAGCTTTTCACAAGCTGTTTTGGATTTTTGACCAAATCCAAATCCGAAAGTTAGGTAGTTATTTTTTAGTTAGTTTATTATTTTTCCAAACTTATTTGTAATAAGGGTTGTGTCTTTTCACCCTAAAGAGGTGTGAAAGCCACTCAAACACATATATGTACATAATGTAAAATGTAAAGAGAAAAGACAATACAATACAATATAATTTCACATATTTGGATAGTTTTTAATCAACAAGTGTAACATGGACCTAGATGTACCATTTTTTCAAAATCAACAAAGATAAGTCCTTTTTCTTTCACATGCGTAATAGTTTCATTATCATTTTACAATTAGTCCGTCAGATAAATCAATAAAAATTCTTTGAAGTGACAGTTTGATGTGCATACTTCCTAATTCGGTTCATAGTCTTTATTATCAATTGGTTTTTCTCATTTTGCATGGTGAAATTCTGTTGATTGAGGCCTCAATCAATTGGTCTGTCATTTGAGAAGTAATATCCTTTTGAAATATATATGAACTTGTTTGAGGTTGCATGCTCATTTCATAACACCTTTGAAGTGATAAGTTTTTCTAGTAAAACTATCTCTAAGGTTGAACATAAGATTGGAATAATCTTGACTCTATTGCCCGTGATAGAATAAGGCACTGGTCTAATCATTATTTGGATTATAGTTATTCAGTTCATTGTTTATAGTTTTGTGATATCTTATCTATCTTTTCATTTAAATTTTTGCATATACGTTTACTAAACATTCTTTCAATTACTTAAAATATTTCAGTTTAAAGTTCAAGATATATTTCTTTCAGTTAGATTTCTTTCAAGTGCCTTGCCATACTTGAGAGAGAAGGTTTCAAAGTGTTTCTTATATGCTATAAAAAGCCTTGTAACTTGAAGGATAAGTCAAGGTATAGGCCTACCAGCCTTGGTTTCACAGAGCCAGAATTGCAGAAGTTTCAACCTTGCCTTGGTTGTGACTTGTTAGTTGGACAAATCACTTGGGTTTCCAGGCAATGGATTGGCAAGTCCATAGGAAATCCAATCTTTTTATTTGAGCACCAACAGACTCACATTTAGAAATACTTGTGTAGACACCCTAAATTGGTCAACCAAAGTCAAAGTGGTCAAATAAAGTCAACACCATGGATTAATTAACAAAGCCATTAATTAATTAAATTTAGTCCAAGAGGGATTAGTTAAACTATGTAATTTGACTTAATCAATTAGTTATATATTTCAATTAAATAAATCAAATTCAACCCATCTAATTCCCCTACGTGGCTAATTTAATTAATTGTTTGAATTAATTAATTCCTAATTTTATTCAAAGGGACAAAAATCAATTAGCTAACTAGAAGAGAGGATTGAGAGCACATGGATCACTCAAAGTTTTGTTATCTTAGCCACTCATTTAACCTTTGCTATCCTCAACACTCATTTTGTCATCTTTTCCCCCTATTTTAAACATAACTCAACCTCTCTCATCCAATCATGGTTAACTCACTCTACCCCTACCCTTGGGAAAATCCTATAAATAGAATGTATTTCTCAATGCAAACCACCACATTACATCCACTATCATTTGCATCATTATTATAGTCAAATATGAATCCATGTTTAGAGTAATTTGAATTCAATCTAGCATTGTATTAGCACAATTAAGATTTCAATTCATCATCTAGCATAATTGCACATCATTTTCACTCTCATTTTAAGCATTATCACTTTAGGATTTCTCATTTGCAACTGAGAGCATTCTTATAGTCTTCTTCGATAGGGAAATATGAGACATTCTTTAGTATTTTGGTTTCAAATATCTTAATTAGTCAATTTGAGTTAAAATAGTTGAATTAAAGTCTCATGATGGTATTTTACATATTAAAAATGGCACCCACCATGGGTCAGGTGCCTCAATCTAACAAAATTTTATTAAATTTTAACTATTTTTGTTGAATTTGTGTTGCAGATTTGAGATTTGCAAGTATAGGAGTATACACAAAAGTTTAGCGCATAGAAAGTAAATTTCAATGTGTGTGCAATAAAGTTCGGCGCACACACATAAATTTTTGGCGCATATAAGGATTATTTCACTGCGTGCAATATTTCTTCTGTCTCCTGTCTATTTTCTTTCAATGCATGTGAATGAACTTTTTGACACTTGTCTTTTATTATTACAACACATATTAACTGCAATATTTCTTTCAACATGTAAAAGATAAATAGTAGTGAATTTCAAGCAAAGTGTATTGCATACTAGATAAATAACAACATGTATAAAGTTTTTAATAGCGCTTGCAACCCGAAATTTAAAAAAATTAAATTCACAAATTTGAAGTCAATAGAAATATTTTGTAGATGTCATAACGTAAGAAGGTAAGGAAACCTGTTGTTCGAAGTCTAGATTATTTCAAAGAAAAAGAGGTAAAAAGGATTAAAAATATGCAAAAGTAATTTATAATGCAAATATTGTTGAAAGGTTAGATAAGGACATTAAAGCATATAATAATTACATTCAAGTGCTAAATTTGTATCAATCTTTCTAAATTATTCCTATGATTAACTATAATGCTTCTCCTTTTTAGATTTTTTTTTTTTTTTTAAATTGGCTTTAAAATTCCTTCAAGTTTGTGTAAATACATGTGATTTTCTTCACTTTGGATTGTCTTGTATTGGATTAACGTTTATTAAGGGGATGCTTAGGAGCAGGAATGGTTGCTGAGGTATGTATTGGAAAACATAAAACCTTCTAAAAAATGCACATATGCTTCGAACAAGGTGAGTCCTAAAGCCTTTTAATTTCAAGTCATTTGCTTAACTAGTGACTTTTTAAAAGTTGAAATCTAGCTTAAATAGAAACCTATTACTATTTTCCAAATAAAGTACTAGTCTTGTGCTCTCATCTTTATAAGATGATCAAAATCCCAAACATGCCGAATTTGATAATAGAAAGAAAGGTTAAGGAATGAATAAACACTAAAATAAAGCCTCATTCTTTATGAATGAAAAGCATTACGACCATGCTCTCAACTTTTTAAGTTGATCAAAATGCCAAACATGCTCTAATTCCATAGGTTTAAAGGCTTGAAAAGAACAAAATTGTCAATTGTGTTTGGAAGTGGAAAGTAATAGGGACATTCCCTCATCCTTCTTTGGGTGATCAAACTCCTAGACCTACGTTTTTATCCATTTAATTTCTTTTATGAACATGCTAGTTAGATTTGAAATTTAGAAGGCTTGCCTCCCAAGATTTGCTTTAATATAGCTGGTGATAGGGACAACCTAAAGTGGAAACATAGCTAAATCCATTTTTTTCTTTCTAATCCACTATAAATAAATACCTTCTCAAAGTCAATGCTTCGAAGGGCAAAAGTATCTTATGCCTGGTATCCTTTGGCGGTCTATAGGAACTAAATAGTGTTTATGATACCATGAGGCCTTGTAATGCATTCATAAGATGCCTTTGAATAGAATCCTTGATTAAAGCCTACCTTTTCAAGCCATCTTGAACCAAATTGACCGTAGGTAGATTGATTGCAGTATTTTCTTATGGAGACCTTGTTAAAAACATTCGAGAATATACACTTTTGTGTGTATCTTTTTAAAGGTTAGAAAAAATGTGTATTTGTGATTGTTATGCGTGATGATACATGATATTGAATAAAAGAAATATATATTTAAAATATCCAAAGTTTGTAAACATCGTTGTTCTTCTCAAACGGATACTATTTTAACAAAGATTTGAAACTCATTTTCATGCCAGTTGTGACAATATCTCATTACATCAAGTTATCTTTACAAGATGACAAAACCGTGCTGTGAGAAGAAATACCCTATCTAGACGAGACTCCTCACTCTCCTTATCAACCCTTTCAAGAAGATAATCAAGAGGAAGAATTGGAAGAAGTCCCAATGGAAACTAGTTCATGGTTTGAGGCTAACAAAAATGGGGAAATTAATAATGATCATAATGAAGATTTAACCGAGGAAAAGGTTAATGCAGATGTCCAAAACCCTATGTTTGTAAAGATGATGGAAAAGATCTTAGAAAGAGATAAAGATATATATTTCCTCACCTTGTCTCAATTAGGGGTTAAACTTACTCATGTTTTTGAAACATCCAAATTAACATCAGATGAGGAAGAAGACACTCCTTTAAAAGCTATGAATCAAAAAATCAAGTCTTTACAAGCACAAATGGATAAAATGAAGAAAATGGTTTCCCCAAAACAATTCTCAATTGAAGCCATTTTCCCTTTCCCACTTGATAAGAATTTATTTATAAAGCATTTTTTGCAAAACATGGTATTTCCCAAGTATGACAAGTATATGCTTACAACAAGCCCACAAGACCACATAAGAGAATTTGTCACCTTGAGTGTGGAATTTCTCCATGAACCCACCTATTTGATGACGTTTTTTCCTAGAATCCTTGGCGAGACACTGATGGAATGGTTTTCAAAGTTACCTCCAGGTATAAAGACTTTTGAGGAATTCATATCCAAATTTGTCAATTGGTATTCCTACAAAATTGAACGGGAAATTGTGATGTTAGACCTGTGCAATACTAAGCAAAGAAGTGGAAAATCCTTTTGAGTTTTCTACAAAGATGGAGACGAATCTTTGCTAGATATCCACAAAGTGTACCTAAAAAATAAAAGACAGATATATTTATAAATAGCTTGAACTCAATAATTAACTTCAAGTTACAACTTAATTGTCCACCAAGATTTGAAAATTGATAGAAAATGGAATCAGAATAGAAGATGCTTTGGTAAGAAATGGGGAACTAAATCTCTACAAGGATAAATTTTTTTTTCAAATAATAACAATACCAATTTAAACAACAATTATTCAAACAACAAGAATAACGATAAACCAAATTTTTGGTTGAAGAACACCAACAAAAATTTAGTCAATGACAGAGTAGTGGAAGTCACAATCTTAAACCAAAACCTTTCAATATTTATAGTGGTTTCACTAGTCAAAATAATAACGTCAACTAATCCCCCAATAATCCTTCCAACAAAAAAAATTCTTTCAGCAATAGTCAATGAAATGCCAAACCTAAACCTAACTTTATAGCTCAATTTCCTCCAAGAGAAAGAAGAAAGTTTACCCCATTCGGGGAAAAACTTGAGACAAACCTAAGAAAACTCATTGCCAACAAACTCATAACTTTACCACAGGAAAGACCATATGAACCTCAAGAAAAGCCATGATGGTGGAGCGATTCTAATCATTGTGAATATCACCATAATAAAGGGCACAACATGAACGAATGTATGAGGTTGAAACATGTAGTACAATACCTCATTGATGATGGTATTATTGAAGTTGATGGAACAAAAAACAATGAAGACCACACACCATTAAAGACCCCTTTCTTGAATCATGACAAGGTTGAATCTTCATAAACTAATCAATACAATAAAAAGGGAGACCACAAAGTAAATTTTGCCCATATATATGACAATACAATCAATTCTTTGTCTGGTTATGAGAACACCATCAATGTCATAGTGGTAAAATAAAAACAAAACAAAGATCTTGCCAATGTCATTACTCAAGGGCAAGCATCAAAAGTTACTTTACTAGGAACTCCCAATGTCATAATAAGACCTAATATTCCATCTTTTCTACCCAATAAATATAATTTATTGGATCAAATTTAGAAAAATCCCGCACATATATCAATCTTGGAGTTGTTAAAATTTTCACCTATGCATAAAGAGATCCTAGAAAAGTCTTTGGTAGATACAACGGTCCCTAATAATCTGGGTGTGGAACAATTTCAAAACATGGCCAGTCATCTTATTACACCACATTGCTTATCCTTTTCTCATAATGATCCTCTACACTTATAAGTGTTTGTCGATCTCCATAAAATTAGACGAGTTTTGATAGATGGTGGAGCTAGTCTAAACATCTGCACCTTAAAATTGGTTAAAGTTCTAGGCTACTTTGACAACTTTGTTGATGTAACTAAAAATATTATAATTGGAAAATATGATGATGAAGAACATCCTTTGAAGGGTGTAATATCTCTTCCAATCAGACTTGGTCTTGTTACACAAGATACTTCCTTTCAAGTGTTGGACTTGGAATTAGACTACAACATGCTCGTAGGGAGACCATGGATCTATTCCATGCAGGCAATACCATCAACGCCTCAAGGTTCCTCACGAGGGGGTAGAAATCACCATGCCAAGTGATAGGGATTCATTCTTACACTATACCAATCTCAGAGGACTAATATTGAATCAAGTACCAAATGATTAAGAAGCATCCACAACATTTTCATCTCAATACATAGATTCCTCCACTCTTTCTATGTCAACTATTGCATCCACATCTGATGCAGGGAAATCTGAGGTTTTTGGAAAATATGTTGCAGTCAGATTTTTGGTTGGTTTGGTGTTCGGTGGTTGGTGAAGTGTTGCTCGGTTGTTGTGTTGGCCGAGGGGCTCAGTCATTGATGGGAGGCTCGATGGTTGAAGAACTCGACAAGTTTGGTGTTAGGTGGTTGGTGAAGTGTTGCTCGGTTGTTGTGTTGGCTGAGGGGCTCAGTAATTGATGGGAGGCTTGATCGCTGAAGAACTCGACAAACTTTGGGGAGCTTGACACATTCTATTGCTCAACATATGCTAGTTGCTCGATATGTATTATGGATCAAAAATGCTTGTGGAGCTTGATCATTGTGATTTCTTGGTGATTCCTGACTTGCTTAACATGTATTGGTTGCTCGTGCTTGACATTTTTTCTAACACTTGGCAGTTTGGCTTGCCGACTGGTGTTCTTACAGATCTAGGAGGCTGATTTGGTGCATTTAATGTGTAGCATGTGATTGTGACATGGATCGATTATGGGGATGTGTTTGGACCTATTTGGGTCTTGGATCTTTATCCTATGTGCATTGTAATGGCCGAATGGGTCATTTAATATTGTTTTTAGGATGACTTATGGTCGTGCTAGTATATAAGGAGGTCTAGGGTAGAATTGTTGGATATAGTTGTAAGTGGGTAGATAAAAACAATAGATTGCTTGGAGTCTTGTGAGTACAAGTTTAGATATGGTTTTCTTCCACTTGTATAGAGTAGAAGATGGGTAGATGAGTAGAGGAGCAACCTGAAGTTGCAAATTTGTGAGCAGAGCTAGTGGCTGAGGCTTAGGAACAAGGAGATTGCTTGGAGGCATGTGTGCACAAGTTTAGATCTTGTTGGATGTTTCTACCAGATTGTTGTGGCCTATTATTACAGATCTAGCTATCTAGGGTTAGGGTTGAGTTGGATCTTGAGGGATCTTGTAGAACTATTATTTTCTTTGTAATTGGCCATAACTGGGAGGGCCTTACAGCCTCACACATTGCATGTAATCAGTTGTTTATGAATAAGATTTCAAATTGTTTTCAAATCTTGGTTTCTTATTGTGATTCCACTGTGTGTTTGTTCAACTGGGGGCTTGGACATCTCCTTTGGGGATTCTTCCTACCTCTTACTACGCTAGGTGGTATCAGAGATTGAAGTTCCTAAGTGTGTGGATAGATCGATGAAGGTGAGGTAGTTTGCACCAGGACCTTGGGTTGAGTGAAGTCTATTAGAGAAGAGTTCAATCTTGAGGTGGATTATTCTTTCTGGAGTCCTGTATATCTTTGTTGTGAGGTGGCATATCATGGTTTTGAATTACAATTGTAGAGGACTTGCAGATGGATCTTGATATGGATCAATGGTTGCAAAGATGGAAGGTTGATCTTGTTGAGTGAAGGTTGGATATGGTTGGAGATTTGTTGCAGAGGGTTTGCAAAGATCTTGAAGCATGCCTATGAGAAGATTAGACCCAAGGGAGATTAAAGATATCTGTGATTTAGTTGAGAAGAATATTTCTGAGATGTTTGCTCAGTTGGAAGCTAGTTTGTTCGTTCAAGTTAAGAAAGGAATAGTTGAGTTTTGTAGAGGTTTCTAGAGATGGAGACTACCGATCCGGAAGCGAGTTATCTGGCCGGTTAGAGGACTTGTTCTAGAAAGAAGGGGGTGTGACAAGTTTGAGGTGGAGGTTGGTTTTGTTGGTCATTCTGTGGAGTCTGATGTGAAACCTACAGGGCAACTTGTGGTCATTGCTGAGGAGATTCCTAACCTTGTTTATGCTGGGATTGAGACTTGTTTTCATGATCAGTTGGTTGTGTCTGACATGGAAATTACAGAGCACCTATTCATGGGTAATCAAGATGTTGTGGGTGATGATTTACATGTTGTAGATCATCTTGTTGTGAGTAATGAGATCACTGGTGTTGTGAGTAAGGCTATTGTTGATGAGGGATTTGATGTTGTTGTTTTAGAGGTGGTTGATTTTCATACTCCGATGGATGGATATAATATAGAAATCGTAGAGAATCTTGTTGTTGATGATGAGATTGCTGATGAAGAGGAAGAGTTACCTTTGTTTAAGGGCATTGATGTTGATTGTCTTGCTGATCGGTATGAGGTTGTGGATGAGACTGGTGAAGATGGTGGACATCTTGATATGCTGCTTGTTGATAAGCTTGAGTGCTTTGATGAGGTTACTATTTCTGATGGTGATTTTGGAGAGTTTCAGACTAACTTGGTGTGGTTGGATGTGATGGTGTGGAAGTTTTTTTTCTTAACCTTAAGGGTGTGGCGACCGATGGTTAAGATGAGGTGGTGGATTCCTGATTTGCTTCTAGAGTCTAAGTGTGGGACACACTTCTTTTGTTACCTCAGGTGTTTGATGCAGGGGCATTTGAGGTTCTTGGAAAATTTGTTGTAGTCATATTTTTAGTTGCTTTGGTGCTTGGTGGTTGGTGAAGTGTTTCTCAGTTGTTGTGTTGGCCAAGGGGCTCGACCGTTGATGGGAGGCTCGCTCGTTGAAGAACTTGACAAACTCTAGGGGGCTCAACATATACTATTGCCCAACCTATGTTGGTTTCTTGACATGTATTGTGGCTCAGCAATGCCTATGGAGCTCATTCATCGTGCTTTCTTGGCAATGTCTGGCTTGCTCAACATGTATTGGTTGTTGGCGCTTCACAATTTTGCTGACACTCGACAGTTTGGCTTGCCGACTGGTGTTCTTGTGGATCTGGGAGGCTGACTTAGTGCATTTAATATGTGGTGTCTGATCGTGACATGGATTGATCGTGGGGATGTGTGTAGACCTATTTGGGTCTTGGATCTTTATCCTATATTCATTGTAATGGTCGACTGGGTCATTTAATATTTGTTTTCAGACTGACTCTTGACCATGCTAGTATATAAGGAGGTCTGAGGTAGAGTTGTTGGATATAGCTATAAGTGGCTAGATAGAAGCAACATATTTCTTGGAGGCTTGCAAGCACAATTTCACATATGGTTTTCTTCCACTTAGCTATAGAGTAGAAGATGGGTAGATGAGCAGAGGAGCAACCTGAAGTTGCGAATTTGTGAGCAGAGCTAGTGGTTTCAAGGATTAGGAACAAGGAGATTGCTTGAAGGCTTGTGTACACAAGTTTATATCTTGCTGGATATTTCTACCATAATGTTGGGCATGTTGTTATAGATCTGGCTAGGTAGGGTTAGGGTTGAGTTGTATCTTGAAGAACTATTATTTTCTTTGTAATTGGTCGTAACCGGGAGGGCCTTACAACCTGACACATTGCATATAATCAATTGTTTATGAATAAGATTTTAGATTGTTTTCAGATCTTATTTTCCTATTGTGATTCCATTGTGTGGTTGTTCAACTAGGGGCTTGGACATCTCCTTTGGGGATTCTCCCTGCTTCTCACTGCATCAACATCGAAACTTAAGATGGAGGTACAAGAAAAAGGATGTGGGGGACTAAACCTATGCAGATTCATTCTGTGTACACAAGGTAACTGTCACACCCTGGATGTACGAAAAACCAAGAAAACTGCTTAAGAAAAAATGAATACTCACAATTGTCTATCAACCAACACTCTTTACAAGATGAGGTGAGCTGTATGAAGAATCCATAGAAGAATATTTGTCTTACTAGCTCTACAAATCTATGGAACCCCTTGAAGTTAAAAATATTACTCATGAGTATAGAAGGGGGTATACAATTATATCAAAACAAGGATATAATGGATATACATATCTTGGAAAGAATGATCAAGTAATTATAGAACCCATAACATCCTATTCAAATCCAAGATTTTGTGGCTTGGGGTACCAAACAACAAAGGAAAGTATTTTGAATTGTATGCCTCCTTTCATGATCCGTGGTTCCCAAGCTTTCCAAAGGTGAGGGTTAGTAGAAAAGGTTTTACAAATGATATAAATCCAAGCATACAATACTACTAAAATGAATAACAATGAAACATGATCAATAAAATGTACAAGCAAGAGAAAGGAAAACAAATAAATGCAAACCCCACGATGCTTGAAGCTTCTATTGTTTCTCTTTACTCCTTCCAAAACACTGTTCTTGATGCTCAGTATTGGCAGGGCAGCGTCTATGACTTGAGAAGCATCAAGAATTTGCTAATTGAAATGTGTGTGTGATCGCAAGATGGCTTGAATGCTAGAACAAAACTGACATAGTAATGGAGCATGAGAGCTTGAAATCTTGGATCCTCCAAATGGTTATGAAGGGTTTATTATATAGGAATTGGGGATGAAATGAATGGTTGAGATCAATCCCAGAGATAGGGAGATGAACGGTTGAGATCAAAGGGAACTGGAGAAGCCATCAGTAAACTCCACCTCTTTAATTTGTAAAGAGGAGACAGAGTTTGGTTGACTGAAGAGCTAATTGTGAGTTACCTTTTTGAACTGAAAAGGTGGGTGAAGTTACCCATGTGGACTGGAGAGGTGGGTGGAGTAACCCATGTGATCTGATTGGAGTTATCTCTTTGAAGATAAATGAACATTTAATTCATTTATTTAATTAAAGTTTTCGACATGTGAGATAATTGAATTCTTTTTTATTTAGAATTGCTTTATTGAATGAAATTAAATTAATTTAATTGAAATTAATCTAATTGGAAGAATTTAATTAGTAAGTTTAAATATTTGAATTTAAACTATAGGAAATTGAATTGAATTAATTAATTAATGGTAATTAATCAACTAAGGTTAATTAATTAAATAAAATTAATTATTTAATTAATTTTGGGAATTTGATTAGATGATTTGGGGAATGAATTTAGAGGAAAATAGATGATTAATTAATACATGAAAATTATTGTTTTTAATGTAAAGTCGCAAGCCTGTCCATTTTTGGGTGTCTACATTTTCCCCTCTTTGATGCGATGTGACTTGTCGCAATGTGTCAAAGATTCTTTGATTTTGCCCCAGCTTGCCCCAGTGATAGCAAGTGGACTATATACCCCCTCAACAAATTAAGCATAGAAAATGCGTCAGATGAGCATTAATTTGTTGAAAAAGTGAATCACTATATGATGATGATGAATGCATTCCTATGTTAGTTATGATGTTATTGATGATGGATGCATTGATTATATGATTTACTATGCACATGTTTTGGATTTTTCTTATGCAATAAATGAATGCAATCTATCATGCACAAAATTCTTGAGTAATGCATGTGTTAGTTAGAAGGAAGTTAGTTTGGAATTTGATCTCTGGGATTGATTGATAGATAAGGAATGATAGAAAGGAAAATTTTGCTTTTTTGATAGATATGATTTGATATAAAGGACGAGTGTCCCAAGTCGCTGCCCATGTTTCCAATATTTGTCATCATTGCATCTTTTTTTTTATTTTTCTAAAATTTTGAAGAGCGTCGAATGATCCAGATCACATACCACCTGGATACCACCATGACCTCTTGATAGTAGAAGGAGTAGTGAACATTCAACAGACAACAATCAAAGAAAATAAGTCATGATCTATCATAACTTCTCTCCTCACATGGTGGATCCTGGAGTAGCGTAAGAACATAACCGCAAAATATAGACTGACATTTGACTGACTTGACTGACCTAGTCAACATTTTTGGATGGTTCCTTGATGTAGTTGGATTCTCTTGATTGGCTCAACTCTTTGGATAAGATCCATTGGCTTGATTGCTTGAGTGTGTATGGTTTCAATAATAGATTACTCATATAAGACTGACCTGTCTGGTTTGGGCATACCCATCACCGTGTAAGATGATTGATGTGATTGATTGACTGATTGCTTTGATCATGTTGGCAGCTGATCAAGCTGTGTCAGATGGGCCCAATGCTGGTTCAAAAAGCTCATGATTGTGACAATTGATAGATTGATTTGATCATTTTGGCAGCTGATCAAGCTGCGTCAAATGGGCCCAATGCTGATTTGCAAAGCTCATGATTGTGACAATTGATAGATTGGCTTAGTTGCCAGCTGCTTGCTGATTGATTTTGATAGATTGATAAAGTTATGTTAGATGAGCCCAATGCTGATTCACAAAGCTCATGATTGTGACATTGATTGACTGGGTGTGATCGCCCTCTACTCTCTTGATAACCAATTTTGTTTTATTGCTTGGGATTTTGCAATTTTTTGAATGTTTTTTATGAAGATTGATTTTCTCATGACATTTTGAATCGCCCCTAGTCTGGTGGACCAGTATTAACTATGGGTAAGTGATTGGCGCTTAGAGGGGAGTGTGCTTCTGGATACAACTTGGTTAGTCATTCTTGCATTTGAAATTTGCTCAAGCTTTTGGAGTTCATTGATGGTGAAGCTGGTTTTGAACACTTGGGGCTTGTTTGCCAGGTTTTAACCAAGGTACCTACTCAATAGCACTTGTTTTCCAGGTTTTCACTGAGAGAGCGATTTTGTTTCTCTTTACTCTTTTTTTTTTTTTTGAATTTTTTTTTGTTGTCGCCAAGGCGCCTGATTGCCAGGTTTTCACCAAGGTAACTTTTGTATTATTTATTTATTTATTTGGTATTTTCTGGATATGTAGATAGGTGCCTTAACCATAGAGACCTCAAGGATAGAACCTCTTTAGGTGCATTCTATTGATGTATTCAGGGATCTTATCTCCTTCTGGTGTCACTAGTATGAATGCCCCACTCTGAGTAGAGCTGATGATGACAAATGGTCCTAGCCAGTTAGGCTCGAACTTTCTGGGTTTGACTCACTCTGCTTGATTCTTCTAATTTTCCATGAGGATAAGGTCTCCTACCTCAAATGTTCATGGATTCACCTTCTTGTGATAGTTTATTCTAAGGCAATTATGATAGCCTTGTAAGTGGTCGAAGGCATGTTGTCTTGTTTCATCTAGTAACTCCAGTTCACTGAGCCTTGCTACTCTATAGTCTTCACATGTAATCAAGTTCTTCAATGATATCCTTAGGGATGGGATTTCCACTTTGAGGGGTAATACCACTTGTGATCCATAGACTAGGGAGAAAGGAGTGTCTCTTGTAGGTGTTCTCATGCTAGTTCTGTATGTCCATAGTGCGGGACTAAGCTATAAATGCCAGTCTCACCCTGATTCATTCACTATTTTCTTCAAGATTTTCAAGATTGTTTTATTTGTAGCTTCATCTTGGTCGATCCATTGAGGATAATAAAAGGAAGAGAACCCTTGTTTGATATGGAACTGTTCGCATAGCTCTTCAACATCTTTTTTCTGGAAAGGTGTACCATGATCTGTCAGGATAGTTTGAGGGATCCCGTATCAACAGATAATGTGGTTAATTATGAACATTGTTATTTTCTTTCCAATGATGTAAGTGAGGGGAATTACTTCCACCCACTTGGTGAAGTACTTTGTTGCCACTATGATGTACTTGTGTCTGTTTGCTGAAGGTGTAATTTTTCCCACTAGGTCATATACCCACATGGAAAATGGCAATGGTGATGTGATAGGATTTAGTTCCTGGGCTGGTGCATGGATGAGGTCTCCATGAATCTAACATTGTATACACCTTTTTACATGTTTATGTGCATCTGTCTCTATTGTGGGCCAATAGTATCCCATGCGGATGATTTTCTTAGCTAAGTTGTTGCCACCTCCGTGGTTCCACAAATTCCTTCATGTACCTCGTACAAAGATTTTTGGGATTCCATGGAAATGAGACATCGTAGTAGCATTCCATCTAGACTTCATCTATATAAAGTAGTTAAGAGGATGGCATATCTAGAGGCTTGGTGGATGAGGGACTTTCTCTTGTTCCTAGACAAGTTGGGAGGTAAGACACTATTTTGGAGATAGTTATAGACATCTTGGTACCATGGAGATTCAGGACCAACAAGGATGCATTTTGATTCTATGATGGATGCCTGATGTGATGGCACCAAGAGTTTCTCCACTAGAAACTAGAATTTTGTTTCATTTCCTGGCATATCAATCAATGATGCTATGGTAGCCATCGCATTGGTGGCTTTGTTCTGTGCTCGTGGGACTTGCTTGAAGAAGATGTAATTGAACTTGGTGCATAGTTTTTCCATTTGTGCTTTATATGGTATGAGCTTCTCATCTTTGGTCGTATAATCATTGTTGACTTGAATGATGACCAACTGTGAATCTCCAAAGACTTTAAGGTTCTTCATTCTCCATTGAATTTCTATCTTTAGACTGATGACCAGTGCTTCATATTCAGCTATGTTGTTGGTGCATGAGAAGTTAAGTCTGTAATACTTTGGAATTGTGTCATGATCTGGAGTGATAAGCACTATCCCTACCCCCGCACCATGGTTCATGCATGATCCATCAAAATAAAGTTGCCATACCTCGATTTTCGATTGTAGTGTCATAATAGATTCATCAGGAAAGTCAGAAATAATAGGTTGATGGTCCTGAATGGGTGCCTCTGCTAGTTGATCTATGATCACTTGTCCTTTGATAGCCTTTATGTCTATGTATTCAATGTCGAACTCCCTCAAGATCATTACCCACTTCACCAGTCGTCTAGTGAGCGTTGCTTTGCTTAGGAGGTACTTTAAAGGATCAACACATGCGATCAACTTTGTTTGGTGACAACATATAATGTCTCAGCTTCTGGGAAGTGAAGACAACTGCAAGACATGACTTTTCAATTGGTGTATAGTTGAGCTCATATCCTACCAATGTACTGCTTAGATAGTAGATGGCCCTTTCTTTACCTACGTCATCATGTTGTGCCAAGAGTACACCTAGTGCTAACTTCGTTGCTGAGATATATAAAAGCAATGGTCTACCTTGGACTGGTGGCACCAATATAGGAGACTTTAGAAGGTAGTCCTTGAAGACTTGGAATGTCTGTTCACATTGCTCTATCCATATGAATTTGATGTCTTTGTGCAGTAGATGTTGGAATGGGTGGCACTTGTTTGCTAGCTGAGCTATGAAGCGCCTGATTGATTAGAGCCTCCTTGTAACCCTCTTAGTTGTCCCAGGTTTGATGGTGGAGGAATGTCCAATATCACTTTGAATTTCACTGGTTCCACTTTGATTCCTCTATGTGACACTATGAACCCCAGTAGCTTTCCTATTGTGACATTAAATGCACATTTCTTTGGGTTTAGACGGACCTTGAATTCCTGCATTTTGTCAAAGATTGGTCCCAATACTTGTAGATGATCCTTGTGAAGTATTGACTTGGCTAGTATGTCGTCCACATAATCTTCCATTGTTTTGTGGATGAGATCATGAAATATAGTTGTCATAGCTTTTTGATATGTCGCTCTGGCATTCTTTAAACCAAACGATATGACATTCCAACAATATGTCCACCAAGGACATGTGAAAGCTATTTTGTGTTGGTCCTCTGGTGCGATCCTTATTTGATTATACCCTGAAAAGCCATCCACGAGTGATAGCATTTGATGTCCAACAGTTAGATCTACTATCATATCAATGTTGGGTAAAGGAGAGTCATCTTTGGGACAAGCTATGTTGAGATCCCTGAAGTCTATGCAAATCTGTATCTGACCACTGTGCTTTGTAATTGGTACCAAGTTAGATATCTAGTTCGCGTATGGTATAGGTCTTATGAACTTAGCATCAAGGAGCTTTTTCAACTCTGCCTTGACTAGCAATGCAACATGGGGATGCATCTTTCTCAACTTCTGCTTGACAGGTTTTGGTGTTGGGTAGCAACGGGAGATGGTGTAGTACTAGTTCTAGATCCAACCATGGCATATCTGAGTAGGACCATGTGATATTGATCATCCTTGCCTTGAAGAAACTGATGAACTATTTTCTCTCCTTAGGGGTGAGTGATTTTTCCAAGTATATGTTCTTTGGGTTCTTGTCATCTCCCAAATTGACTTCCTCTGTGTCTTCTACTAGTAATGTTGATCTCTCCTCTGTCAAGGGGAGGAGTTCCTTCTTTCCATCTTCTAGCACCTCGGTGAGGTTTTCGCTAGAAGATACGTCTTGTTTTATCTTTTTATCATTCTTTTGTTCTTTTTTATTTTGTGGACTGGAAAGAGGAGCTGCCTCCCCAAAATATGTCGCTCTGTCAAGGTCAATTGAGAAACCTTCCTTGTGGTCTCCAGAGGGAATGCCATCCCTAAGTCCCATGAAATCAGCAATAGCCTCATCATTCTCAAAGATATCTAAATCAGGGGGTCCTTATTGATCCCACTCCATGAGCTCTGGGTGTACAAGACATATATTTTTATAGTTGTTTGACTCTGGTTGACTGAAAGGGACTACATATATGGTTCCTACAAAATTGGACTGTGATGTGGACGCACCACTTGAGGTCTAATAAATGACATGCTTGTCTATGCAAGGTTGTTCGATAATGGTCAGTTGGTCAAATAAGTCTTCTAGATTTATGATAGTGTCTGACCGAGGGGAATAATCTGGGATCGATGGTTCAGACTCATGGAGGGATATCCACTCATACTCATGGGAGTCAGTCTCAATAGAACACTCGTCAGATGTCTCACTTCCTTGGTTATCATTGATTGCTATGTGGAGGTCTATTTGGGTTTGTGTAGTTCCCTCTTTGGCGGGCAAAAATTGTGCTAATATGTTTCTTATCAAGACATGTTCTGTGTTGTGCCCCCAGTGCATCCTTGCTATTTTTTCCTGATTGAATTGAATGTCTTGGATCACAGGACGTGTTCCTAGTTTCCCATAGCCCAAACCCTCTCATGTTTCTCTGGGTTGGCGGGAGAGACAATTCCATTATGCCTTGTTGTCTTGCCCTTAGCCCGGTTGTACCATTGTACCCAAATCTTTGTAACATTGTGTAACCGTTACCATAGTTTGACAGGGGTAGTGGTGGTCAGATTGTCTATGGTGGGTCTTGGTATAACTAGGTATTGATGTCTTGTTCAAATGTCTTTTCTTCCGCTATGTCTCCCCATCGGACAAAGGTTGTGGGAGGACATTTGAATAGAACAGGCTGTAGATTTTTTGTTGTAATAACAGGCTATGGCATGCCATATGTTCTCGGGCTCTGAGGCATGTGTGTGATGGTGAAAGCCTCTTCATAGCTATATTCACCACAACCCTTGTCCATAATGGATATCTTGCCCGCTTTCTATGTGATATCTTTAAGATTTGAATTTGAAGAGGAGGGAATACTTGCATCCTGGTTAATGACTATCTTTCCTATTGTCCGTGTGACATCCTTGGGATTTAAATCTGAAGAGGATGGGATGCTTGCATCTTGGTTTGATGGTACCTGGTTATTAGTGCTGATTTGGATCACATTACAATATTTGAAAGGATTGGGATCTCCCTCTATGATGATTTCCTCTCCCTGGTGTGGAAACTTGATGCATTGGTGGTATGTCAAAGGTACGGCTTGCATTTTGTGTATCTAGGTTCTCCCTAGTAGCATGTTGTATCCCAACTCAAGGTATATTATCTAGAAGGGAGTGTTTTTGACCACCAGACAGGTAGAATGATAATACCTTTAGAGGACCGTTCCTCTTTGTCATAAGCCCTGATATTTATCCTCCTTGTGACATCAATGCTTGATTCTGAATAGCCCAGTTGCTTGATTAACTTTAGAGTACAAATGTTTAACCCAACTCCACCATCAACAAGGACCCTATGGATAATTCTTTTGTGGACCTATACAAGTAAGTGCAAATGATCATTATGCAGGGGTTTATGTGGCGGCCCATCACGGTCTATAAATGTGGCATGTTTGTTAGCAGTTATATAATTAACCATCATTTGGAAGCTCTCAAGTGTTATGTCCCTTGGGACATCTGCATTCTGAAGGGCTTGGTCAAGTGCCAGTTTATGCTGTAGATATATGTGCAATAGGTCAAACATGGAAATCTGGGCAGGTGTGTGCTTTAGTTGGTTCACTATGCTTGTCTGTGGATCTGAGTTTGCTTTAGGATAGGCAGATACAATAGGTGAGGATGGTAATCCTTGCAAGATGACTCTGGCATGACACATTGTTATAGCACAATTGTTACCTTGGTCTTTGATAGTGATCGTAGCCACATGGCTATCTGAAGGATTGAGGCAATTGATAACATTATCACTGTTGGCATATGTATAGTTGACTTGTTTTGCTTGTCCACCAGACCCAGAGGCTTTTCCCTTGTTGTGATCATGAAAGGTATCATTGAAAATAGTGTGATCAGTTGTGCCTTTGGTTTGGGTATTTGTCACATCGATGATCCCTATGTCAATCAGGTCTTGGATAGCATGTTTCAATCGGTAACAGTTGGATGTTTTATGCCCTTTTACCCGATGGAACTCGCAAAAGTATTTGTCATTATACCACCTTGGTTTGTTTTCATCCTGTTCAAAGTCCCTAATTTTTGGGAGAGTGATAGTGTTTGATTGTATCAACTTGCATATAGATGATTCTATCGGCTCTCCCAATGGTGTGAAATCTTGTTGGTGGAATTGAAACCGTGGTCTGCGTTGATTCTGTTGTTGACTATTTGACACAGCGGCCGCTTGTATAGGAGGAGGTTGGTTTTGGATGTATGCTTGTTGAGTGGGCCTTGTGGGATTTTGATTGGCCATAGGTGCGCCTTGTAGTGAAACTTTGGGTTGTGCATAGTTGACTGTCTTCACATCAATGACACCATCGCTAGTTACATCTTTTTTTTGTTCCACCACTTAGCTTTGTCCGTTGCATTTTTGTTTGTATTCATTTGTGTTGGATCTGCAAGGATTCCTTGTTTGACTAAGTTCTGCTCACAACGAACTCCTCGTTCAATGAGTTGTGTGAAGTTCAAAGCTAACTGTAACTCTGTTGTGAATGACATGTCTAGAATTAGATTGTCAACAAACATGACTATTAGGTCTTGTTCAGGCACATCACATGTTATGTGGTTTGATGTATTCCTCCATCTCTGTAAGAACTTCACAAAATAATCTCCATCTTTCTATTTAATATCGCAAAGGTCCTTGATGCTAACCTTGCGCTCGATGTTATGATGGAAGTGAGCTATGAACTTTTTAGCTAGTTCACCCCAAGACTGAATTCCATGAGGTAAATGTGAGAACCATTCCATTGCTGGTCCGACCAAGCTTTGTGGGAATAGTCGCATTAAATATGTTTCATCATGGGTGAATTTGATGCAACTAGAAAAAAACTCCTGGATATGTTCAATAGGGTTGGTATTGCCCCTATATTTGTCAAATTTAGGTACCGAGAAGTGATTTGGGAACATAGACATGTGAAGATAATGGTCAAAGGGGTATGGGTATAAATCCTCTACGGTGTAGGATTTAGTTTGCCCCTAATTTTGCATATCCATCATTTGGGTTTGAAGGGTTTGCACTTGTTGCATTAACATGTCCGTTTGATATTGAGGTTGATGTGTGAGGACGTTCCTCTATGCTATAGTGGGTATGAGGTTGCGCCTCTGTGTCCCTTGAGCAAGAACATAGAATTTCATCCTGGGGATTTGATATTGGTTTCCCACCAAGTGATTTGGAAATGGGGACACATGAGTAGCCCATGGTGGGTTTTGATGTGTTTGATGTTGTGATTGAAACTGGGGTTGATACTACTGCTGCTGAGGTTGGGGTTGAAGCTGGGGTTGTTGTTGCTGAGTTTGGAATTAAGGAAACTGAAGATGGGGTTGTTGTTGTAGGGGTGGGACTTGAGGAAACTAAAGCTAGGTTTTCTATTGCGGGGGTTGGAACTGAGGCAACTAAAGCTGGGGTTGCTATTGTGGAGGCTGGATTGATGTCAGAATGGGCAAAGATGTGGCCTTGGGTGGGCATTGACCATAAGTTGTACCTACAGAGATGGATCCCTGTGGGCATGAGGTGTTGATCCCAAGACTAGTATGAATTGACTACAGCAACAACATTGTTTCAGAACAGTTGGTGTTTGGTGGGATGGAAGGCATAGCATGAGAGCTTGATTGTCCTGGCCATGAGACCAAAGGTGGAGGCATACTAGTGACCATGGGTGCACTTAGTTGCGAGCCTGTCATGATTTGAGTGGAAGATGTGCTGGCCTGGGTCAGGTTATTGGTTTGACTGGGTATAGTCTACGTCGATGTAGGTAAGACCAATGGTGGAAAGGTTTGAGACACAATAGGTAGTATCTAAGGAGGCTGAGTAGTGTTTTGACTTATGAGAGGGTTTTCAGGCCATATAGTCGATACACTGAATTCAATGGGGAGTTTGAATCCCTTCATTATTAGCATGGCTAAGTAATGTTTAGGGTTCCTCTCTACAACAATGTCAACTAATTTCATGGAGTAAGCATCTTTCTCCACATCTTCAAGCTCCGCTTCTGTGATATCTTGGAAAAAGGCTGCCCCACGGGGTTGTTCAATGAATAGAGCAGAACTGGTATTCACGAAAGGATCGTTCTCTTGCTCTATTTCCCAAGCGGGGAATCTGTTGATATATGACTCATCAGGTTGATTTCTAGCCTTAGACCTTGTGTAAGGCCCTCCATGAGGTTTTTGAGACATAGTGCGGTCCATGTTTTGTAACTAAAACAAGTGATATAAAGCAAACAAGGAAGAAGATCCTTTCTGAGGAAGTCTGAGTTATGTTTTAGACAAGGGTAATTCTAAGGATAGATTTTGATATAGCTTGATCTCAAAGTGGTGATGATAAAAAGATAAGATTTTCTGACCTTTGCCTTGGACAAAGTCACTTTGATAAAGATGATGATGTTTGATATGATGAGATCAAGGTATTTTGAGTTTGAGCTTTCGAACTAACAATGTTTTTGACAATAATCGTGCTTTATAGAGAAGGGATAATCTTTAATGTTTAGAGATTTGCATAATTTTCTTCACATTTTCCTGGGACAAACACTAGTTTTGGACACCAAATGAAGAATTCTTTCAAGGTTTTAGGTCAAAACAGGAATAATGTATCTCTAGTCAATTGCGGTACAACTTTACCGATTGCGGTAAAGTAAACTGTCGATTGCAGTAGTTTATCACTGATTGCACTAATAAACATGATGAATGCGGCAATAAACAAGTTAATTATGGAAGACTTCCTTCAATTGCGGCACAATGCGAACAATTGCGGTAAATGAGGAACAGTCTAAGAAAAACTAGAGGATAAGTATCACTGCTTGACAATTTTGAAATTTTTTGGAACAATGCTTCTGATTCGCAAGACAGTTGACATTGACAACCCTAGACTTTAACATGTTTAACTCATTTTGACAGTTTGGATGTTTTGTTTTGCATTTTCAGAAACTGATCAAAGAAACAAACATGACAGACACTGTGTTTTGAAGAATGAAGACTAAAAATGTGTATGTTCTACAACTTTTTCAAGTTGCAAGGTTATCATGAGGTCTCAATAATGAACAGTCAGATTAATCTAGGTCAATGGCTTCAGAATACAATGTTATAGGCCCAATGATTGAATGTCTGTTAGCTCACACAATAATTGTCATGCTACTAGGACACGAAGGTCCACGACGTAGGTGCCCATGTTTTTGCCACTTCCAGGTATTGTTGCCATGGAGTGAAGATCTCTTTCACTACACAAATACCATGGGACACATATGTTGGGAATCTTGGGGAGAAATTTTGCAACCCCTTGCACTATAATAAGGTACCTGTTCGGAGGTAAAATGGGCTGGCCTCTAATTAATCAAGGTTGTAGTAAGGGTCCGTGGTGTCTCTCCAATCGGTTTGTATGTGCGTGACTCACTTAAGAGCCTATTTGATCACGCTGGCTCCTTAGGGATATTCACCTGACCCAGACTATCACCAACATGCCTCGCCTGAGCTTGGCTAGATAAGACAGAACTTTGGTTCGCGCCTTGTTTATATATCAATCAGAAGGATTACCGGTTTAAGATCGTTCTTCGAGGAAGAAATGCATTCCCCGGATAGGCCTTTCTAAAAAAATATAAAGGTTTTTAATCTAATAGATTGTGCAAGTGCACCCAAAACTCAAGACACAAGGTAAATTGATTAAGCTCCAAAGTTTGAAATGTGAACTAAGCTACACCACCACACAAGCACAAGTGTTCAATTTTAAGCCCAAAAGTAGGTGTTGATTGCTTGTTCAGTTTTAATGCACCAATTTGAGAGATTTTTTGCCTTTGTTCAATTTTAATCCCCACTTTAATTTTAAGCCCAAATCTGAAATGTGAGATGTGATATGTTTGGCAAGCACTATTCTTTTTAAACCCAAATCGACAAGTGAATTCCTTTTAGTTTGCTTTGTTTAGACAGGTTAGTACCAAAAAGGATTCTTACAAAATGAGAGTATATGCAACTTTGAAACAATGAACGATTGATACTCACAATAACTTACCCTTCTCTTTTCTTGGTGATTTGCCCGGTCCTGCATAGAAAACCAGAAAATGTCAGTTAAGAAATAAATGGATAGAAGATTTAGATCTGATATGCAATATTTCTTGCGATTGCGGCAAAGTGCTGGCAATTGCGGAGAAGCACTGTCAATTGCGGCACGGATTGGGCAATTGCAGCAAAATAATGATGATTGCGGCATGAATCAGGCAATTGCGACAGAGAACTAGAAGAAAGAAGACAGAAGATGACAGAATAATAATGCGAAAGCCTGCAATCAATTGCGGTATTAAACCAGTCGATTGTGGCATAGTTTTGTCGATTGCGGCAAAATACCGACAATTGCAAAATAACATAGATATCAAGAAATGACAGATTTTTAGATTTGCGACCGTACGGCCGTGGTTGATCAATCCTGTTTGTCATCTGTAAGAGATATTTGGGCTATTTGATTCACGTCGGGTTCACCAAAATGTATGCCTCCTTTCATGATCCGTGGTTCCCAAGCTTTCCAAAGGTGAGGGTTAGTAGAAAAGGTTTTAAAAATGATATAAATCCAAGCACATAATACTACTAAAATGAATAACAATGAAACATGATCAATAAAATGTACAACCAAGAGAAAGGAAAACAAATAAATGCAAACCCCACGATGCTTGAAGCTTCTATTTTTTCTCTCTACTCCTTCTGAAATATTATTCTTGATGCTCAGTATTGGCGGGGCAGCGTCTATGACTTGAGAAGCGTCGAGAATTTGCTAATTGAAATGTGTGTGTGATCGCAAGATGGCTTGAATGCTAGAACCAAACTAACATAGTAATGGCGCACGAGAGCTTGATATCCTGGATCCTCCAAATGGTTATGAAGGGTTTATTATATAGGAATTGGGGATGAAATGAACGGTTGATATCAATCCCAGAGATAGGGAGATGAACGGTTGAGATCAAAGGGAACTGGAGAAGCCACCAGTAAACTCCACCTCTTCAATTTGTAAAGAGGAGAGAAAGTTTGGTTGACTAAAGAGCTAATTGTGAGTTACCTTTTTGAACTGAAGAGGTGGGTGAAGTTACCCATGTGGACTGGAGAGGTGGGTGGAGTAACCCATGTGATCTGATTGGAGTTATCTCTTTGAAGATAAATGAATATTTAATTCATTTATTTAATTAAAGTTTTCAACATGTGAGATAATTGAATTCTTTTTTATTTAGAATTGCTTTATTGAATGAAATTAAATTAATTTAATTAAAATTATTTTAATTGGAAGAATTTAATTAGTAAGTTTAAATATTTGAATTTAAGCTATAGGAAATTGAATTTAATTAATTAATTAATGGTAATTAATCAATTAAGGTTAATTAATTAAATAAAATTAATTATTTAATTAATTTTGGGAATTTGATTAGATGATTTAGGGAATGAATTTAGAGGAAAATAGATGATTAATTAATGATTAAAAAACTATTAATTAATACATGAAAATTAGTGTTTTTAATGTAAAGTCACAAGCCTGTCCATTTTTGGGTGTCTACATGAATATATTAGTACCTTTTGATAATGATGTGTATGCTTACAATGAGGTTGAGATATTCAAGGACCACAAGTCTGATTCACACTCAAATGAATATGAGTGGGATTCCCTAAGAACAACCAATACCCTTCACCTCAATACCGTCATTACCAATTGTCCATTTGCAATAAACCTACCGATTGACTTGCTTAGATTGAAGAATTATGGAACCAATCTGAACCCTCATCCTCTTCATCATCTGAGACCCATGAGTCCTTTTCTAAGTCATATTTCAATACCTTAACAAACCTTCCCATTTCTTCCTTCCAAACCAAAGATAACATTGCTCTGGTATACCCTAAATTGATAGATTGGGAACAAAAAATCCACTGACTGTAGACATATTTGAGAATGAAGAAGCTATTTTTGAATTATTAGGACTTCAAGAAGGCACACCAATGGGAGATCATAAGGTTTAAATTACTATTTACTTGTATAGAACAACATATTTCAATGAGTTGTCTCAGTCCTCTATTTACAAAATTGAACAAAAAGAAAATGTAAGGTTTTTAGGTGAAAACCAAAAGGTGCCTTCTAACCCTAAAATAGTAAAAACAAAAGACACATCTTAGGGTGAAAACCTCATTAAGGCACCCACGCATTGATATATTGGAATACTCTCGATTAATGAGGAAAATTCACCACTACTGGCAGAGAAAACATAGACTATCAATCTGGAGATAGAAGAGATAAAAAGATTGTTCCATCTGGCAGTCATTAATGACTGAGGAAAGAGAACAATTTATACATTTATTTCAGGACTGAAAATTCAACTTCTCTTGGGAATATTAAGACATTCCTAGGTTACATCCAAAACTAGTCTTGTATCACTTACCATTGAAACCAAGAGCTAAACTTTTCAAACAAAAGATATGGAAAATCCACCCAAAAGTAGCATTGTTAGTCAAATAAGAACTCAAGAAACTACTGGATGTAGGCTTCATAAGGCACATTGATTATGCTATCTGGATATCTAATCTAGTACCAGTATCAAAAACCAATGGGGATATTAGAATCTAGACAAACTTTCGAGACCTCAATTTGGTGTATCCTAAAGATAATTTCTCTCTACCCAATATTGATATGATTTTAAACTTGACCGGTGGATACCAAATGCTATCATTGATGGATGGATTATCTGGCTATAATTAGAGAAAATTTGCACTATAAGATCAACACAAGATAACTTTCACTTGTGATTGGGGCATGTACTATTGGCGTGTCATGCCCTTTTGTCTAAAGAATGTTGGTGCTACATATCAACATGTGACGACAATTATATTCTACGTCATGATGCATATAACCATGTAAGATTATGTGGAAGATATTCTAGCTTAATATCTAGAGAGAAATATGCACTTATCTATTTTGGGTCCAATATTTGACAGATTGGAGGAATACAAGGTCAGATTGAATCCCAAGAAATGCATCTTTGGGGTCACCTCAGACAAACAACTGGAATTCATCGTATCATATAAAGGGATTGAAATAGATTAAGAGAAAGTCCAAGCAATCATTAAGATTTCATCACCAATGACTCTTTGTGAGATAAGAAGTTTACAAGTAAGATTACAATCTGTTAGAAGGTTCATTTCACAACTGGTAGATAAGTGTCATCTCTTTCAGTATCTAATTCATAAGAAAATCAAATTTTAGTGGAATAAATATTGTCAAAAGGCATTTCAAATATTAAAAGACTATATACTCTTAGCACCAGTCTTAAGGTCCCCTATTCTAGGGAAACCACTATTATTGTTCATATTAGCAACAAAATAGTCACTATGGAAAGTATTGGCTCAGAATAACTTAGAGGGAAAGAAATGAGCCATATATTATATCAGTCATACACTTGTGTCTTACGAGCTCAATTAAAATCCAATAGAGAGAGAGTCGCGTGTCATGGTATTTGCCTCACAAAAACTACAACATTACATGATAAGTCACAATATGCTTCTTATCGCTAAGATTGATCCAATGAAATATTTGTTGAGAAAAGTAACATTGACATGATGGTTATCCAAGTGGGTCATGATCCTCAATGAGTTTGACATTGGTTATGTGGACAAAAAATCCGTTAAAGGGAAATCCATTGTCGATCAACTAGCAGAGGCAACTATACCATCAGATCACCCAATGATAATAGAGTTCCCAGATGAATGTATATTCACTGTAGAGGAAAAAGAGCAATCTAAGTTGTACTTCAATGGTTCTCACACACATAAGGGGTCAAGTGTCGACATTTTATTTATCATGTCTCAAGGAGATTTGATCCTCAGGGCCTACAAACTCAACTATGACTAGACAAACAATATTGTTGAGTATGAGGCACTCACTACAGGTTTAAATAATGTGCTTCAATGGAAAATTCAGCATCTATAGATGTACGGGGATTCACAAATCCTCATAAATTAGGTAAATTATAGTTATGATACCAAGGATGACAAGTTGATCTGGTAAAAATCTATGACAAAAGAATTTAAGTAATACTTTGATTAGATAACTTTTGAACAAGTCCCTTGAGCCAAGAACAAACCAGCCACTGTGGGATCTATGCTAGACATGTCTCTATAAGTTAGAAATTGCAAGTTCTTGGTTGAAAAACTCATGTTCTCTACCTTTGAAGTTCCAAAGTCCAAATTCTTTTGTGATATTGTTGGTCCTGATTCACCATGGTACCAAGATGTCTATGCTTATCTCAAAGACCAAACCATATCCCTAGAACTATCCAAAACCTAGAAAAAGTCCCTTATACAACAATCATCCCACTATGTCATCATTTCCAATACACTCTATAGAATAAGTTTAGATGGTACACTCCTTTGATGTCTCAATTTAGAAAAAGTACACTCGACATTATCTGAGGTACACAAAGGTATTTGCAGTGCTCATTCTAGTGGTTTAACCTTGGCTAACAAACTTTTAAGGATTGAGTAATATTATCCCACTATGGAGACTGGTGCCTATAAATTCACCCAAAAGTGCAAAACATGTCAGAGACATGCTAACCTCATCCATGCACCAGCTCAGGAGTTGCAACCACTTACTTCACTATGGCCCTTCTTGCATTGGGGACTCAATCTCGTTGACAAGACTCACCCACTATACATTGATGGTCACAAGTATATCATTACTGCCACTGAGTATTTCACAAAATGGATTGAGTCAATTCCAATGACCTATGTCACCGATTTTTTTTTCCCAAGTTTATCCTAAATTATATCATAAGTTGATATGGCATACCACAAGTTATTATCACAAATAATGACACTCCATTAAAAATTAAAAATTGGAAAAAATTTGTGCCAAACTCCATATCAAGCATCATTATTGCTCATGCTACTACCTACAAAGTAATGACCAAGCGGAGGCCTCGAATAAAATCATTCTAAAAATTCTCAAAAAGATAGTAAATGACACTGGCTGAGACTAACACCTAAACTTGAATCATGCCTTATGGACCTATTGCACAATTTCTGCACACTCATCAGAGCCACTCAATATTCACTTGTCTACGGTACCAAAGCTGTCTTTCCAATTGAGGTTGAGTTTCCATCATTGCAAGTATCCCTGCAGAATTTCATTTCATATAAGGAATACCATGTATCTAGACTTCAGGAGCTAGAACTACTAGATGAAAAAAGACAGAAAGCCTTAAACCATTTGCAAGAATATCAAAAACATCTCTGTAGGAGCTACAATAAGAATTTCAAAGGCCTATTATTTTAGGTTGATGATATGGTACTTATGGAATCAGAAAAATCAGATAGAAAGAATAAAACCAATAAAATTTTAACCTAACTGGTTGGGTTCCTATATCATTACAATAGTTTATGGATCTGTAGCATATCAGATATCTAAACCAGAGGGTCAACCTATATAAAAACCCATCAATAGCTTGCATCTATGCAAGTATTATTCATGACTCTTAGAGTAGCCTAAAAATTCAAAAAATTCAAAAAAAAAGCAATAAAAAATTCACCTCAATGAAAACTTGGCAAAAAATCATCTTGTGCGACACAAAAACTATAAATACAAGATAAATAAACCTTCATATGGTGAAAACCACTTTGGTGGTGCCTTGAACAAGTAATGTGGTGAAAACTGAGCAATTCGATGCCATGTGTAAGATCATGGCTCCATTATATATTATTTTTTCCACCTGGTTACCATTATCATTTCATATTCACTCCATAATAAAACTTTGTCATTCATCCATGGCTTGAGATTCCTTGGATATCCTTGTCAATCATACCCCATGTCCTACACTAAGTCAGTCCATCACTTCCATTTATGCAATAAAATTCCCCTTTATGCCCTGACTGGAGGAAAGTCCAATGTCCTGATCCCATAAAATGTAAAAAAAAACTCTTAAAATTTGGAAAAAGTCCTAAAAAATCATAACAATTAGAAAATGTCCTCGAAAAAATCTTAAAAAGAACCAGATAAGAGTCCTGAGAAAAATCCTAAAAATTAAAAAACATCAAAATCCAAAAACAACCTTATCTTTCATTTGAAATAAAATTGTCCTTTTCCATGACTGGCATTGGGGGAAGACATCAAACGTGACAATGTTGAGATTAACCAATCAAATGACCAGTCGACAAACTTCACAACAAGTCCTCAACTAAACTGACTATCATTGTCTTATCTATTAATTAGTCCTATTATCTTCTTAGCATACATTCACCATTTCTTCTTAAAACAAGGGAAGAATACTCTCAAAATGAGACATGTTAGTCTAAAGTGGGGTACCTCATTCTTGGAACTAGACGTCATCATCAATGTCATTTTCAAAGCAACACATAACACCAGACATTCAAAATTAGTATGGTTATTGACTCTTTGTCTCAGTGAGTCTTTTATTCATTTGATTTATCTTAAGTCACGTTCTTATGCTTCTCTATGATATCCAAAAGTGATGAGAGAAACTAGGATAGTTAATGATTCAATTTTATTTGTCTGTTGTTTGTGGGATGTTATTTTTTTATTAAGTTTGAGAAGAGTGTTTGGGTGTCTGTGGTAAGAGAATTCACATCCACATACAATATCTAAACGCAAAATGTATTTCAATAGATAATTTGGTTGTGATACACTGCACATACCTCAACTCTTAACGCCCACACTCTCAAATGAGTTTGATTAACATTCCTTGTCTATTATCAATGACCGTCAAAATGAAAAATAGGAACGACCTAATTTGATCTTTCATATCTTGGTAGGTCATGCCTATCTACTTTAAATAAATGATTGTTACATGCTAAAGTGTTAAAACCTACCTCGATCTTTCATATCTTGGTGGGCTATACGTGCATTGCTATAATAAAGTGGCTCAATGATGATATAATTGATCAAATAAGTTGGAAAGAGAAGTAAGTGGTTTATACATTCTGGATTTTATTCAAGATTCATTTCTCTCATCTCTCCTAACTACGCTCTAACTATCAGTCCTAACAATTCTCTCAGTCAGTCTCTACAATCATTATGGTGTTGTATTCTGACATAAACAAAAATGACATCCTGCATACATATCATGTTAAGTACATAAGCATTAAAAATCATAATCATTGAATCACATGGTAATATAAATGCATATATATTCCAAAAAACATAGCTCATTTAATACATCATATAAAAAGCATCATCATGACACCATGTCTGCATAAACATAGAGTAAGATCATATAGTACATCATCTCATATTGCATCACATCATAACATGACATCATATAAAAATAAACATGTGCATAATCATAATAGATCATCCATAAATGCATAATCATAACACAGTACATCATCCATAAGTCCATCACATCATAAAGATAATATCAAATGCACCTTAAAAATCATGAAACATCACATAAATCATAAAAGAAAATTACATCACATAATTCCCCTAAAATTGTACACACACACACACACACACACACACACACACACACACACACACACACACACACACACACACACACACACACACACACACACACACACACACACACACACACACACACACA
>MU226466.1:3957264-3975584 GCA_018584345.1 Thuja plicata
GATCTATTTTACAGGTTGCTGGAAAGACGAAGTTAGATGATGAGTGTATCTTCCTGATACTCTCAAAGCTTCGTGGCCCTTATCAGATTTTCACTTCCACCTTCTACTCCACTATGGATGCACTGGGTGCACGACATGTTATGCCCTCTTTTAAGACCTTCTGTGATATATTAACTCGTGAGCAGTCCAAGCTCAATAAGATGGATTCTCTTACAGGTTCATAGTCACAGGCATTGCTTGCCAAGTCATCTCAGGATACACAGAAGTCGAAGCCGAAGCTGAAGCAGATATTTGATTCCTCTTCTTAGCACTTCACTGACCCACCTTCTTCTTCTAAGAAGGAGAAATAGAAGACTCAGAACCCTACATGTTCCTATTGTCAGAAGGGGCCCCATGATGAGTCACAGTGTTTTTAGAAGAGATTTAATGGCTATGAGAAACAGATTGCAAAATTGCAAGCTCTCCTTCAGAAGAGCACTATTTCCTCTCCATCCTCTTCCACCTCACAGGGGTCTGCATTTCAATGTTCTGCCTCATCTTCAACATCTGGACAGGATTTTGGACAGGGTCATGCATTACGGGCTTCCGTTGCATCCCCTTCATAGGTCCCTTGGATACTTGATTTAGGTGCTTCTCACCATATGGTGTCTTCTCTAGAGATCTTCTCTTCTATTGAGGCTTCTCCTATTCCCCACATTCTCATGGGGAATAACACTGTTATGCCAGTCTACAGGAAAGGTTCTGTATGCATTCAGGATGGCACATTCAATGATGTATTGTATGTTCCATCTCTTTCTGCAAACCTTCTCTCAATTTACCAGATTACACATAGTGGATCAGGGAAGACAGTTGAGTTCATGCCAGATTTAGTCTTCATTCAGGATAGTGCGACAGGTAGCATTGTTGCTACAGGGACAGTTGATCATTCCACCTGTCTCTACACCTTTTCTCACTTTGGTCCACCATCCCCATCATCGGAGCACAACTCTCCTCTTCCACGAGAGCATCATGTGGTGCAGTCAGGTCACTTGAACCTCTGTGTTGTTCCTGAGACCACTGCTATGACTGCCACACCACATCTTTTTGAGGTTCTTTCTCTTCAGAAGGACTCTTCTTCAGCACTGCCAGACCCTCCAGCTCCATTCATCGAGCCACCAGGTGCAGTTCTTGAGGATTTCACAGAGGACACTCATCTCCTCTCTCATGATAGTGTTAGCACACCTGTCATACCACTTGCATTGGGGATTCCATTTTAGGATCCTCATGTCTTCTCATTTGAGCATCAGCTCAGCCTTCCAATGACACCTCATCTTTTGAGGTCACCTCTTCAGTGCTCACTTCCTTTCACTCCTTTATATTGGAGTCATGATGGTTTGTTCATTGATCCAGGGGCTCTTTCATTTTGGGGGGATTTGGAGCCTCGACCCTCTCTCACGGGGGGGTTGGCAGCACACATTATACTCATGGCTTTAAGAGAGTCTCTTGAAGTCATCCTTTGTCTTTTTCTTGCCTTTATATCTTTTTTTGGAGAGGAGTTTTTCCCACTGGGTTTTCTCCTTTATCTCCGGTTCACAGAGATTTCCTTGTATTGGGTACTTGATCAGGCCTTGTTGCCGGGACCCATTTCTTGCTTTCATAGCTGTGCTAGGTTAGCTTACCTCTTGAGCTTCACTTAAGGGGGGGTGTTAGAGTACATAGTTTTCCTCACTTATTAATTATATTATGTTGATATTGATTATTAAGTTAGTCGTACTCTATTTTTCACTTAAGCTTTCTCTTAGGTTAGACTTTTCCTTTTTTTAGGGTTTCATTCACCTTTAAGGTCGAATGCTTGTAATTGTTTTTTGCATACTCTCTGAATACATTTGAGGTCTCACTTTTTGAGCACAGAAGGGTTTTTGCTTTTTCTATCTTTTGCTTCATTCTTTGTAACAAGGATTTCGCATGCAGATTGGTCTTGGAAGTCGAAGCTATATTTATCAGTTTCTACAGATATGTCTGTAGCCATACCCTTACTCTATCTACTACTTCTTCGTAAAGGGGTTTCCTCCTTCCTATCAACAGTCTTTTGCTTTCTTGAAGTGGTTAAAGCTACAAGATCCTGCTTCTTTGAGCATTTGCTAGAACTAGAGGCAGCTGGATCTCCTTTTTCCTTCCCTTTCCTTGTAGGGGTGGTAGTTGCATCGACTGGAGATGATAATTTTTTCTTCAGAAACCTCTTTCTCTAAAATTTTCTCTTTTCCCTTATTCTGGGATGACCCAGATACAAAAGCTTCAGGAGGATGCCTAGGGTTTTTAGTCCTAGGTCTTCTTGCTGAAGAAGAACTTGATCCCAGTTCTTCAATAACCTTAAAAACCCCCTTCTCTATTTGGACTCTCTTGCCAACCCAACTCCCTAAAGGTCTTAGGGTTTCCTTCTCTAGTTCTCTTGATAGGAAATCCTCCCATGTCATACTGAACTGGTCTCTCAATGCCTTTTCCACAATAATCTTAATGAGACAGTGATGAGAAACGATATTGGGCTTACCTTCCTGCACTATTGAAGCTCATTTCTTCAAAATGTTGAAAAGAAAATTGGGCACGTTGATGGGTCTATTATTGTGCCTTAGGCAGCTCAAAAATTTGAAGTGACCTACATGCAGGTAAGCTTGTCATCCCTCACAAGTGAAATATTTGATAATAAAGACTACACATTGCTTATAAGTTTCAGGCAGAGACAACCTGTTAGTGCCCTATTTCTTGTCAACCTCCAATGGCAGGTCTATGTGCAAAGTAAATTGTGCCCTTGCTGTTGTTAGGTCAAAGTTTTTCAAAAATTCCTTTCCTTCCTGTGGTAACCCCATTACCTCAGCCACGATTTCTTGTGAAAATGGTACCCTTAATCCCTTGACAGTAGACACCCTGTCATGGAGTGTGCTTAAGAACTGTAATGCCACCTCTTCATCTTGGGTGGTAAGCTTAAGAATATAATCAATCCATCCTCTGGCTTAGAACAGCGGCGTGCAAACTTGACTATTTAGCAGAATGTCATGAATCGTGGGTTCACAACAAACTAAATCTCCACCCATGTCCGAAGGGTATGAAAAACACACAAACAAGAATACACAAGCAACACAGAGATTTCTCACAAATTACATCAAACAATTTTACAGAGAAAATTCAAAAAGGCGAATCTATAGGTATTTGCAATGATGGAAAGTTCTGGACTTCAAGATTTTCAAGCGCTATATGGGGAAATTAATGTGGATCTATCATGTCTCAAGAATTGAACTATTCATCATTACTCAACAGACGTCCGTATGGACACCTTGGCTTATTTGTGCAAAACAAATTGCTCATTTCTAGGTTGTCCCATCTCATAGGCTGAATTGGTAATATTTGTGCAAAAAGGGTACAACATTTTAAAAGTTTAAAAACATAGCATTCAATACATATGTGGTTATATAAAAAAAATCATAGATTCCCCCCCAACTTAAGTACGCAAATGGTCCCACATGTGCGCATATGATGAGAGCTACGATAATAAAAAACTTATAAATGAATTAAATGCCAAAGATAGTACACGCACCTGATGATGTACTGGCGGCTCTGCAAAAGTGCCATCCATTGATGGGGAATAAAATGAGGTGGACGGGTGACAGATAAGTAATAATGAAATGAAATGAATATTTATTGCAGAAAAAGGTACTTTCCAGATGAAAGTAAATATTATGGGATGTTGCGAAGGTGGCTCAAAGGGAAGAATGAATATGAGCGAGGGGCTCATATTCATCTGCTACAGGAGGATCGTGAACTTTAGTATACTCAAATTGTTGCAGGAACTCCGCCTTGCTCTGGGCTTATCGTTTAACTTGAGGCGCTGGTCATTAACCAGTAACTTGAAACGAACGGGGTCAATAGTAGACAACTGTACAACACCATTGGAAAATACAACAATAATTTCATAAGGCCCTAACCAGTGGGTTTGAAACTTACCAGGAGCATGCTGGTAATGAGAGTCATAGAGAAGAGCCCAATCACCCACGACAAACCGCTTGTCTTTGATGAACCGATCATGCCAAAGCTTCTGCTGCTGCTGAACCAACTTAGTGTTAGATAAAGCAGGCTTCCTCCATTCATCTAGACTATTCAATGTGATAACTCACTCCTTCTATGCTATAGTGAGGTCAAGGTTGAGCTCTAATGTTGTGTGCAATGTCCTATGCTCAAACTTGACAGGCATCATAGCAGTCTTACCATAGACTAATTGGAACGGGGTGAATCCTGTAGTAGACTTCCAAGTAGTTCGGTAGGCCCATAGTGCTTCCAGAAGTCTGGCTGCCCAATCATTCTTGTGAACAACTACAGTCTTAGTAAGAATGGCCTCCAATTCCCAGTTAGTAACTTCAACCTGACCATTGGCCTATGGATGATAAGGAGATGACTTGCCATGGAAAATTTTGTATTCCTCCATCAGAGCAGCTATAAGGTTAGAAGTGAATTGCGCACCCTGATCAGACACTATTTCTCTGGGAACAACAAATCTTGTAAAGATGCATTCATATAAAAACTTGGCAACATTGGTATCCCGCGGATACTTCATTGGTTTAACCTCAGCCCACTTGGTAACATAGTCAGTGCAGATGAGGATATAGGACTTACTGTGAGAAGATGGGTCAATGGGACCTATGAAGTCAATGCCCCACTTATCAAAGGGTGTGACCACCTCTTGAGGATATAGGGGAATTTCATCTATCTTAGTAGGCCTCCCCATGCACTGGCAACAATCACATTTCTTAGTATACTTGGCTGCATCTTTGTGAAGAGTCGGCCAATAATATCCAGTGGTCAAGATCTTGAGAGCCATCCTTTTTGCTGCAAAGTGGCCACCACAAGGCTCATCATGACATTCCCATAGGATGTCATAGGTTTCATCATCTCGGATGCACCTTCGCATAACCTGGTCTAAACCAGTATAAAACATGAAACCAACAATCCAAGAAAATTTGAAACTTTTCTCGGCTAGCAATCTACGCTCCTTTGAAGAAAATTGAGCCGACATCTGACCCGTGGTGAGGTAATTGGCGATGTCATCATACCATGGATTCTGGGCTGTCAATAGAAACAAATGTTCATCCAGAAAGTTGTCATCAATTGCTGCAGGATCATCAGGAACATGCAAGCGAGAGAGAAAATCAGCGACAACGTTGGCTTTCCCTGGCTTGTCGATGATTATGATGTCAAATTCCTGTATGAGTAGCAACCAACGAGGCAACCTTCTTGAGATGGCTGGCTTATTCATCAGGTACCAAATTGTTGAATGGTCTGTATGGACAAAAATCTAATAACCAGTAATGTAATGCCTAAACTTATTCAGAGCATAAATCACTGCAAGCAACTCCTTTTCGGTCACTGTATAATTGAATTCAGCTCCCTGTAGATTCTTACTAATATAATAAATGTCATGTTCAATTGCATCTTCTTGCTGGCCCAGTACTGCTCCTATAGCATAATTAGAGGCATCAGTATGAATGTGGAATGGCAATCCCCAATTTGGCCCATGCAACACTGATGCGGTTGTGAAAACTTCCTTAAGTTGTAGGAAGGATTTTTCACAATTGGAATTCCAAGAAAAATCAGAATCCTTCTTCAACATATTATAGAGGGGCACTACAATTTGACCAAAATCCTTGATAAACCTTTTGTAGTATCCAGCATAGCCAAGGAAACTCTGGACATCCTTCTACTTTTCCGGTGTGGTCAGAGTACTGATGACTGAAATCTTGGCCAGGTCTACCTGGATGCCATGTGAGGAAATAAAATGTCCCAACACAACACCTTCCTCCATCATCATAAATAATTTCTCACTATTGAGAGAGAGATTATATTCTTCGCAGTGCTTGAGGACTTTCTCCAGATTGAGCTTGGCTTCTGCAAAGGTGTTCCCATAAGCTATGAAGTCATCCATATAGATCTCCATACAATCAGCAGAGATGTCAGAGAAAATACTAATCACAGCTCGCTGGAAAGTGGCCAGAGCATTACACAAACTGAATGGTAAGACGGAATATGCAAAGGTCCCACAAGGACAAGTGAAAGTTGTTTTCTCCTGATCCTCTGGAGCGATTTGAATTTGATTGTAACCACTAAAACCGTCTAAGAAGGAAAAATACTTCTTGCCAGCCAAATTATCTAGGACTTGATCAATAAAGGGCAATGGGAAATGATCCTTCTTGGTGGATGTATTCAATTCCCTGTAGTCAATACAGACTCTCCATTTACCCCCTTTCTTAGGCATAATGACCAAGGGTGAAACCCATTGGCTATTAGAAATGGGGTAGATGAAGCCAATGTTTAGCAACTTCTGAAGTTCAGTTTTGACTATGTAGCGCAACACAGGATTAACCCACCGCTGAGGCTGGCGTACAGGTTTATAATCTGGGCTAATGTAGATCTTATGAGTACAAAGTTTGGGATCTAATCCTATCATGTCAGTGTAATCCTAGACAAATGCCTGGTGATGTTCCTATAGCAATACTAGGATAGCCTTCTAGTGAGAGGGTGTCAAAGTACTACTGATATTTAACTCCTTACCCGGACTGACTTCAACCTAAATTACCTTGTCTACCATTGTTATTGGGGCAACTGGAAGAGAAACCATTTTATGAGTCAATAAAGAATGAAGGAAGCGGGAGGATACAAAGTAGGAGCATGTATGTGTAGGTGGAAAAATAGGTTCCAAGATACAGTCAGACTGTGAGCACCACTAAGGACTTTGACCATATTCATTTGTAACAATGGATTTAATTACCTCATCATCCTCTTTAGCAGTTAGAAATGGGTCTCTATCAATGACCATGAGCTGATGGATCGAGTTGGTTTCTAGATCAAGATCGTCTAATTCTATCCATATGACATCTTCATCTTGCAACATAGGTTGAGCAGGGGAGTAGAGGGTCAATTTTTTGGTATGGAATCCATTGGAAATTGTCATCTTCCCTGACCGACAAGCTATGAAGGCATTAGCAGTGGCTAACCATATCCATCCTAAAATGAGAGGATACCCATGCATATCGGCTTTAGGGGATAGAACAACAAAGTCCACTGGATACTCCCAAGAATGTAAGGTAACTATGACATCTTCTATTACCCCATCTGGTTTAACAATAGAGCTATCATCTAGTTGCAAAATGGTTGGTGTATCATGGAGGCCATCAATGTTTAAATTGGACAACACTTCTTTGGTCATGACATTGATAGACACCCAAATCAACTAGGGTGTTTGGGACTTGGATACCTTGGATGGTAACTGTAACCATAGGACTCCCGGGATCAAAATACTTGGGATTAGTCAATTTTTCTAACATAAGATCAAAGAGCTGGCCGACAACATGAATGGTTTTTGGATCCTTTTTCTTCCTACCAGGTTGTTTTATCTAGGCTTCCCATATGGATTTAGTGTAGGCAGGGACTTCTTTAATAGCATCCAACAAAGGTATTTTTATTGTTATCTATTTCAATTGGTCAAGCAAGTCTACTATTGCATGGTTTACTATGGGTTCAGCTTGATTGGCTAACCTTTGGGGAAATGGGGGTGCTTTGGCTATAGGAGCAGGCACATCTTCATGGTCAACAGGTGGATCTTCAACCTCTGTTATTATGGGTGGTTGAGGTGACAGAAGTGTGGTCCCTGATCTTAGATGGATATCATTTAAGACATAGCTCTGCTGCTGAGTGGTCAGCTTGCTATTGGGATTGGGATTAGGTTGTGTTGGCAGCTGTGTTTGCTTAGGAGGGTTAGTAGTGGCTGTAGGAGGAGGCATTAGGGCTTGTTTTTGCGGAGGAGGCATTAGGGCTTGCTGATGAGATGGATTATGCCATTGATTGTGTTGTTGTCACCCGTGCTGAGGTTGCTGCCAACCTTGGTGGGGTTGCTTCCAACCTTGTTGTGGTTGCTTCCACCCTGGTTGGGGTTGCTGCCAACCCTCCTAAGGTTGCTGCCATCCTGGCTGGGGTTGCTGCCAACCTTGTTGGGGCTGTTTCCAACCCTGCTGAGATTGCTTCCACCCTGGATGGGGTTGCTGCCACCCTTGGGTGCCCATATTCAAAAAATTCTACCATTAACTATTATTATTGAAATTTTGAAGAGGATCTTGTGGCATACGACATGGTCTTGGGGCCTAGGGCCTGCATTGGGAAATGTAGAGCAGCTCTCCATTTTCATCAATGGCTTTGAACTCGGTGGGCATCGGTTGTGTCTCTAAATTTGCAACGGTCTTACACTTGCATCTCCTCTTCTTCTCTTGGCAATGTGGACAGTATTCAGCTAGCTCCACATCAGCATCTTCTTTCTTTCTCCTTGCATGCATGGTATATATCTGAGTAGCGACATCATTAATGATGACCTGCTTGAAGTCGAAGAGAAGATTAGATAGCTCCACTTTTGAAACCCCGGAACCAACAAACTTCTGTGGGAGGTCTCTGATTCCCCTACCCTTCTTTACAGTGGCCCAGGAGTAGTTCAAGAAGATATTCTTGATATCATTCCAATTTTCTGTGTAATGTCACCACTAGCCATCAGGTCCAGAGCTGCAATGCTCCCTTCGTTGATACCTTTAAGAAATAGGTGTTTCTGAGATTCTTTATTCAATTGATGCTGAGTGTTACGTTGTAGATTGAACATGAACCTGGAGACATAATCCTCTAGGGTCTCATACTCTTTCTGGGTCATCCTAAAGATATAATCACCTTTCAAGTCACGCCCCCGACAGTACTCTTTATATTTGGAAAGAAACATGTTGCTCATAGCAGCCCAATCTGCTACAGCGTTGGCACCGAAGCTCATAAACCATCTTAGAGAAGCTTCCTTCAGAGTTGACATAAACAAATTGAGCTTGTGTGCATCAGTTGTATAGTTGTATCTTCTGCAAAGGATGTCAAACTCGAAGAGGAAGGTCTTAGGGTCTTTGGTGACGAGGCCATAGAATTTGGGCACTATTGTAGAGGGTATGTTCTTCAAATTCTAGTTTCCTTGTTGAGGAGGAATGAGGAAAGGGAAGGTTGGTTGAGCCATCCTTGGAGGAGGCCCTGGATGCTGCAGTAAATTGTTTGGTTCAGCAAAAATCTTGTCTAGATGTAAGGACTCTTCAGATGAGGATGAATATGATGGGAAGTGGTCAAATGTATCAGCAAACACGTTCTAAAATTGTTCTTCAACTACTTTGTTCACAACTTGGGGTTTCTCAAATTCAGGGTTAAAGATGTCGGTAAATAATTCAAGAGGTCTAGCCTGATAATTTCAAGGGGGAAAATGCCCAAGATGATCTCTTCTCCTATGCATAAAACAAGAGCTAAACTAAATCTAAGACAATGACGCTAGGGTAGACTAGATTGACACCATTCCCCGGCAGCATCGCCAAAAATGACTGCTCTTTATAATACCTTTGTATTTAAGGATTATGCATCCTTCCTACTAGAAATAATATGCTAAACTCATTAAATTATTGACCAGGGAACGTAAGCTTTGAAATGGTATTGGCAAAGTATATGCTCTAATATACTCCAGAAGTCATTACTGATTAAGGAATGGAAAATACTGAAATGAAACTAAACTAGGAAATGGAATCAACAACGTAATATAAAGATAAAATAACTTGCTGAAATAGTAAGCTAACTCTTTGTCTATGCTGCAGGAAACAGTAAACTAGCTAACTGCCTATGCTGTAGGAACAACCACTGGTGTTGTTACTAATGGCTGCAGGAGCAACATAGTCCTAATTACTTCAAATGACTTGCAACTACTTTCTACTGAACTATGAATTAGTTTCACCTCCCGTGTGGGCCCCCACGGAAGAGTGAATGAACAAGAACTCATAAACTAAGAATTGAAGCTCTCATTGATCATTCATAAAACATGGATTACAAAGGATGCAGAAAATAAGATTGTATATCTCTCACTGGATTACAAAAGATTCCTGTAATACTAACTCTACCTCTGGAATCAGAACTTCCAGGTTATTTAACAACAACTTCTAAAACAAACTCCTATCAACTAGGATCTCTCAACATTAGGGATATGGAAATCATTAAGAAACATGATCAACAACTTTAACTACAGAAACAAACTGCATTTAATCATATATGAAATCTAGGAATGCGTCGCTGCTATATTTACTCCATCATGGCCGCTTTTCAGCTGTGACTTATCTGCAATAGGAACTGTTCTCATCCACGTGTAGTGGAATCATCATGAGCCCTACAATAATTGGCCTTTTCATGACATCACTCCATTCTTTAATATTGACTCCTTCCTTTTCTGTCGATCCACGGTTTCTGCAAAAGGTTAGCACATACACATATCTAAGACAAGAATCCATAACAAGTTTCTTACTAACTTGCTCTCATCACATGGCTACAAGAAAAACACCCAGCTTAAAGTAGGACAAAAAGACACCATATTCAGTTCCATATATCCATGCAACATAGAGATAGTATATTTATAAACTTAAAATGTTTCACACATATTTGCATACACATAATTATAGCAGTTCTGAGATATCAACATAAACAGTCTGAAAAAGTATCATGAAAGCATATGAAGTTCTCAAAGTCTAGCCATAAAAACACATGAAACTTGAAAATATATAGGCCTTATATTGGCCTCATCAGCCATGGTGGATCCACCCCCCGATATGGTTCATGGTGGATGTCATTGGTTTATGGGCCCTGTGAACATCTTTTGAAAGGTGACAACTTTTCAAAGATGAACACTTGTCTGAGGTTGAGATTGTAAAGTGATTACTTTGCAATAAAACCTATTATCATGATGGATATCATGTGACTTGATATCCGCAGATAGATTATGATGACTTATAGACATTATGGTAGATATCATGAGACTTGATATCTATGGATAAGTCATAATATTTGAGACTATCATGATGGATATTATGTGGTTTAATATCCATGGATATATCATGATTTGAATCTCTATGATAGGAATCATGTGAGATGATGCCAATGCACATATCATATAGATACATCTTTGAGAGTATTGGTGAATATCATGTGATCCGATATTCATGGATATTCTATCTCTCCTAATATCACAATGAGGTGATATTTCTCTTGTATATCTATTGAAGGATAGAATTAATCTTCCCTCGCTAAGAGGGAGTGTTAATGTTTGTAGCTTCGGTCAAATTATTCTAACCTTAAGCATTTGATATCTCTCAGTCTTTAGATAAAATAAGAATTATATATTATATATATTATCATTGTATATTTGATGATCTTATCAATTGGAGAATTCATTAAGATTCACTTTATAGTTATCATTATTGATAACCATAATAGTTATAATTGGTAACTATCATAGTTATCATTGTTTACAACTAATATGATTAAAGGTAATATCAATATCATAGTTGATATTGTTATCAACTTTAATTATTAATAAAGTTGATAACAACACCAACCTAACATTATTAAAAGTTGATGATATTACATGTCGATTATGGTATCGACCAAACTCGTATTTAAATCAATGATATTAGAAGTCGATTATGGTATCGACTGAGCTTACGAGTCAGTACCTAAAAGTCTATTATGGTATCGACTATCATCTAAACTATGATCATCAATTATGGTATCAATTAAAGTCGATTATGGTATCGACTATCATATAAACAATGATCATCGATTGGATTGTGTTAAGTCCACAATGTGTTAAGATATATATCATTAATAATTAATGTCTCATGAAGAGACATAACTCTTCGTGAGACTTATAGTCTCACGAAGAGGTATGTCTCCTCGTGAGACAATGAAAGATATATACATGGCATCGACTTCATTCTTAGAATCAGTCTTTTTGGGGAAAATCAACATATAGTCAACTTTACATATCAGTGGAGTTTATATTAAACAATAATATAATCGTATTGATATTGATATCAATATTGAATAGTGAGATTCCATATTAGATATCAATTATAGATCAATATTGATACAAGTGATATTCTTGTAAGACAAAATTGCTTATAATATTGAACTGTACACAAATTATAAAGTGGAGACTCAATAACACATAGATTGTCAACAACAATATTATCGCAAATGATAGTATTTACAGAGAATATTTGACACACAGTGACAAGCCACATTGCATCAAAGAAGGGCAAATCTAGACACCCTAAAATGGACAGACTTGCGATTTGACATTAAAAACTCTAATTTTCATCTATTAATTAATGGTTTTTAATTGTTAATTAATCATCTATTTTCTTCTAAATTTATTTCATCTATTAATTATTGGTTTTCAAATAATTAATTAATCATCTATTTTCTTCTAAATTCATTCCCCAAATCATCTAATCAAATTCCCAAAATTAATTTTATTTAATTAATTAACCTTAATTGATTAATTTCCATTAATTAATTAATTAAATTAATTTCAATTAAAATTATTTTAATTTCATTCAATAAAGCAATTCTAAATAAAAAAGAATTCAATTATCTCATATGTTGAAAACTTTAATTTAAAAAATAAATTAAATATTCATTTATCTTCAAAGAGATAACTTTAATTATATCACATGGGTTACTCCACCCATCTCTCCAATTCACCTGGGTAACTCCACCCACCTCTTTAGTTCTAAAAGGTAACTCAAAATCAACTCTTCAGTTAACCAAACTCTATCTCCTCTCTCCCAGTTGAAGAGGTGGAGTTTACTAATGGCTTCTCCAGTTCCCTTTGATCTCAACCGTTCATCTTCCTATCTCTGGAATTGATCTCAACCGTTCATCTTCCTATCTCTGGGATTGATCTCAACCGTTCATCTCATTCTCAATTCCTATATAAAAAAACCTTCATAACCATTTGAAGGATCCAGGATTTCAAGCTCACATGCACCATTACTCTGTTAGATTGGTTCTAGCATTCAAGTCATCTTGTGATCATACATTTCAATATCAAATTCTCAACGCTCCCAAGTCATAGACGTTGCCCACACCAATACTAAGCATAAAAAATAGCGTTTTGGAAGGAGTGGAGAGAGACAATAGAAGCTTCAAGCAATTGGGTTTGCATTCATTTGTTTTCCTCTTATTTTCTTGTACATTTTATTGATTCATAGTTTCATTTTTTGTAGTTATTTCCATTTGATTTCCTCCATTGCAAATCGGTGCTACTAACCCTCTTTCTTGAGTTTTATAGAATTCGATCCATTACATACATTTTGGTGAACCCGACGTGAAACAAACAACCCAAATATCATTTGCAGATAACAAATAGATCTTTTTAGCCACGACCATATGGTTGCAAAATTCTTTTCTATGTTTTTTCTTGATATATGTGTAATTTCATAGTCGTTGGTGCTTTATCGCAATTGACAGAATTTTACCGCAATTGTTTGGTTTATTACTGCAATTGTTGAAAGGGTTTCACAAATTTTTTCTATCTCTATTGACAAGTCTGTTTTCTTGCTTTGTGCCGCAATCATCATCATTTTACTGCAATCGCTCACAGATTACCGCAATTGTCTGATTCGTGCTGCAATCGGTGGTGCTTTACCGCAATCTTAAGTACTTTGCTGAAATTGCCAAAATCTTGCCGCAACTGATTTTTCTTTGCTGCAATTGCTAGTGCTTTATCACAATCGCCATAAATATTGCTTATCAGATCCAAATCCTTTGTCTATCTATTTTTAATCTAACATTTTATGGTTTTCTATGCAGGACTGGACAAATCACCGAGATCATAGAAAGGTAGGTCTTTGTGAGTATCAATCATTTCAAAAGCTTTTTTCAAAGTTGCACATACTCTCATTTACAAATATTTTTGTGGTACTAACTTGTCTAAACAAAGAAAACTTGAAATCAATTCACTTGTCAATTTGGTGCTTAAAAAGGAAATTGCATGCAATCATCTTGAACCTCACATTTACACATTGGTGCTTTAAAATTGACATGGACGTTAAGAATTGAACAAAGGCAAACAAACATTTCAAATTTGGGTATTAAAACTAAACAAGCAATCAACACCTACTTTTTGGGCTTAAAATGAACACTTGTGCTTATATGGTGGTTTAGCTTAGTTCACATTTCAACTTTGGGGTTTAAGTGATTAACCTTGTGTCTTGAGTTTTTGGTGTGCTTGCACAATTTGTTAGATTAAACACCTTTATACTTTTTAGAAATGCATGTCCGGGGAATGTGCTTCTTACTCGGAGAATGACCTTAAACTGGTAATCCTTCTGATCGGTATATAAACAAGATGCGAACCAAAGTTTTGCTTTATATCTAGCCAAGATCGGGCGAGGTGTGTTGATGATAGTCTAGATCGGGTGAATATCCCTAAGGAGCAAGCATGGTCAACTAGGATCTTAAGTGAGCCACACACATACAAATCAATTGGATAGACATCACAGACCCTACTAGAACCTATTAATTAGAGGCCAACCTGGTTTACCTCCGAATAGATACCTTATTATAGTGCAAGGGGTTGCAGAATTCCCCCCCAAGATTCCCAACATATGTGTTCCAAGATATTCATTTAGTGAAATAGATCTTCACTATACGACAACAATATCTGGCAATGACAAAAACACGGGCGCCTATGTCGTGGACCTTCGTATCCTAGTAGTGTGACAATTTCTGTGTGAGCTAACAGACATTCAAGGATTGGGCCTATAATATTGTATTTTGAAATCATTGACTTAGATTAATCTGTCTATTCATTGTTGAGATAACATTGCAACTTGAAAAGTTGTAGAACATATACATGTCAGTCTTCATTCTTCAAAACACATTGTCTACCGTGCTTGTTCTTTGATCAGTTACTAAAACGTAAAACAAACATAAAAAATGTCAAAATGAGTCAAATGTGTTAAATTTTAGGGTTGTCAACATGAAACTGTCTTTCAAATCAGAAGCCCTTTTCCAGAAAATCAAAATTGTCAGACAGTGAGGCCTATTTTTGAGGCTTTTTGAGATTGTTTCCCCTTTGTTGCAATTGCCCTCATTTTGCCGCAATTGACCTATTTATTACCACAATCGATGATAGATTACTACAATCGACCAGTCACTTTACCGCAATCGGTGGAATTTTGCTGCAATTGACCAGAGACTTTTTAAACACCTATTTTGACCTAAAACCTTGAAAATACTCTCTATTTTGTGTCAAAGACCAGTGTTTATCCTAGAAAAATGTGAAGAACATTGTGTGAATCTCTAAACATTAAAGATCATCCATTATTTGAAAGCATGATTATCGTCCAAGCATTGTTAGTTTGAAAGTTTAGACTCGAAATATCTTGATCCCATTATCTCAACATCATCATTATCTCTATTAGTGACTTTGTACCGGGCAAAGGTTGACAAATATTAATCTTACATCATCAAAACTTTGAGATCAAGATAAATCAACATTTGTCCTTAGAATTACCTTGTCCAAACCTAATTCGGACTCTCCTAGAAAGGTTATCCTTTTCTGTTTGCTTTATATTACTTGTTTTAGTCACAAAATTTAGACTAGACTATGTCTCAAACACCTCATGGAGTACCTTACACAAGGTCGAAGGCTAAAACTCAACCTAATGAGTCTTATATCAACAAATTCCCCACTTGGGAAACAAAGTGAGAGGATTATCCTTTCACAAATACCAGTCCTACTCTATTCATTGAGAATCCCCGTGGGTTAGCTCTATTCCAAAATGTCACAGAAGAGGAGCTCGAAGATATAGATCAAGACGCCTATTCCACGCAAGTGGTTGACGGTGTTGTAGAGAGGAACCCTGAACATTTTTTAGCCATGTTGATAAAGAAGGGATTCAAACTCCCCACTGAATTCAATGTGTCAACCATATGGCCTAAAAACCCTCTCGCAGGTCAAAACACTACTGAACCCTCTCAAACAGAACCTATGGTATCTCAAATCATCCCATCCTTGACAACAACACAGACTATGTCCAATCAAATCAATTCCATGAACCAAGCAAGAACGTCTTCCACACAAAGCATAACAGGCTCCCAACTAAGTGCACCCATGGTCACTAGTATGCCTTAACCCTTGGCCTTATGGCCTGTCCAATCAAGCTCTCATGCTATGCCCTCAATCCCACCAACAAAAAACAACCTTTTTGCAACTATGTTGCTACTGCAGTCAATCCCGACCATCCTTGGGGTCAACACATCATTCCCATAGGGATCCACCTCTGCAGGTCTGATTTTTAGTCAATACCCACCCAAGGTTACGCCTTTTCTCATCCAACAACAACCTCAACCCCAACAACAACAATCCCAACTTCGAAATCAAAAACAACCTCAAACCCAGAAACAACAATCCCAGCTTCAGCAATAAAAATAACCTCAACCCCAACAACAACAATCCCAACTTCAACAGGAACAACAACCCCAACCCTAGCAGCAACAATCCCATTTTCAGCAGCGACAACCCCAACCCCAACAACAAGCACAACATAATCAACCTTGGGCCACTCACGTGTCCCCATATCAGAATCATGTGTTAGGAAATCAATATCAAGTCCCAAGTACAAGGTCATATATTCCTACTCAGGGGATGAAGAGGTGCAACCTCATACCTACTACAACACAGAGGTACAATGTCACCAAACATCCTCAGTCTCAAACAGACATGCTGATCCAACAAGTGCAGAACTTTCAAACCCAAATGATGGATATACAAAATCAAGGGCAAACTAAATCCTACACTGCAAAGGATTTATACCCATACCCCTTTGATCACTCTCTTCACATGACTCCATTCTCAACTCACTTCTCGGTACCAAAATTTGACAAATATAGGGGCAATACCAACCCTATTGAGCATATTCAAGAATTATTTTCTAGTTGCATCGAGGTCGCACATGATGAGACATACCTAATGCGACTATTTCCACAAAGCTTAGCCAGACCAACAATGGAATGGTTCTCACATTTACCTCATGGCATTTTGTCTTGGGGTGAATTGGTTGAAAAGTTCATCACTCACTTCCATCATAACATCGAGCGCAAGGTCAACATCAAGGACCTTTGTGATATCAAACAAAAAGATGGAGAGTCTTTTTTAAAATTCCTATGAAGATGGAGGAATAGTGTAAACAGAATCATGTATGATGTACTTGAAAAAGACCTAATAGTCATGTTTGTTGACAATCTAATTCCAGACATGTCATTTACAATAGAATTACAGTTAGCTCCAAACTTTAAACAACTCATCAAGAGAGGAGTTTGTTGTGAGTTGAACTTGGTCAAATGAGGTGTCCTTGCAGATCCTACCCAAACAAATACAAACAAGACTACAATGGACAAAGATAAGTGGTGGAATAAAAACAAAAATGTCACTAGTGATGGTATCATTAATGTGAAAATGGTCAACTACGCCCAACCCAAAGTGTCACTGCAAGGTGCACCTATAGCTAACCAACAACCCACGGTTCCCGCTCCACAAGAATACACTCAAACTCAACCACCCCCTGTCCAAGTGGTCGTTGTGTCAAACAGTCAACCACAGGCTCAATGCCAACCACGGTTCCAGTTCCCAAAATGAGATTTCACACCATTAGGAGAGTCAATAGAATCAACCTTACGAAAGCTGATACAATCCAATAATATCACTCTCCCAGAAATTAGAGAATATGAACATGGTGCAATCAAACCAAAGTGGTACAATGATAATGGATTTTATGAATTTCATCAAGTGAAGGGACACAAGACACCCAACTATTATCAATTGAAACACGCCATCCAAGATCTGATTGACATAAGGGTCATTGACGTAACCAACACCCTAACAAAAGGAACCACTAATCATATAATATTCAATGACATATTCCATGATCTCAATAAAGGGAAAACCTACAAGTCTGGTGGACAGTCAAAATAGGTCAACTACACTTATGCCAACAATGAAAACACTATCTGTAGTCACCCGAAAATGGACAGGCTTACGACTTTACATTAAAAACACTAATTTTCATCTATTAATTAATGGTTTTTTAATCATTAATTAATGATCTATTTTCCTCTAAATTCATTCCCTAAATCATCTAATTAAATTCCCAAAATTAATTAAATAATTAATTTGATTTAATTAATTAACCTTAATTGATTAATTACCATTAATTAATTAATGAAATTCAATTTCCTATAGTTTAAATTCAAATATTTAAACTTACTAATTAAATTCTTCCAGTTAAATTAATTTAATTTCATTCAATAAAGCAATTCTAAATAAAAAAGAATTCAATTATCTCACATGTTGAAAACTTTAATTAAATAAATGAATTAAATATTCATTTATCTTCAAAGAGATAACTCCA
>MU226466.1:4022908-4069147 GCA_018584345.1 Thuja plicata
TCATCAAGAATTCGCTGTTGTAGAAGCCCAAATCGCTACCACCTTGGATGAATTTCTCATGTAATTCAGAGATGAATGTATGTGTGACAGATAACTCCTGCTGTGATCTCAGTCTTCTGTAGAAATTGCTGTAGCTATAGATCAGATCTGGAGATGTCGGATATTCAACAGGTAGGGCAGAGCAGGACTTCAAATCATGGACCCAATTTGCTGTATATTAGGCCTAATTCGCTGCCTTGGAAAGGCCTGCCTCCTCTCCTAATTCGCTGTAAACGTGTTTGTACTGTCACGGAAATTTCCTACTTTAGGGTTCTTTTCCCTTTTCAAGTTTAGCTGGGATGATGCGGATGAATAGCGTGCCTTCCCCTGTTTTCAATGCAGAAACTCCTCTTTCTTCTGAAGAAATTCGTTGTGTTTAGCATTACAGGTAGATATTTCTTATACTCTGTTTACCAAATTTTTTTTTAGAGCAGAAACCCCTGTTTGTTTTGAAGAAATCAGCTTTGTTTAGTGCCAAAATTCAAATGCCGATGTTGCCACCACAACCATTCGCATTCTCTGAGAGATCACCCAGATTGCAAGTCCGAATTTATAATCTCAAAAAATTAATTTAATTTTATTCAATAAAGCAATTCAAAATTAAAAAGAATTCAATTATCTCACATGTTGAAAACTTTAATTTAAAAAATGAAGTAAATATTCATTTATCTTCAAAGAGATAACTTTAATTAGATCACATGGGTTACTCCACCCATCTCTTCATTTCACATGGGTAACTCCACCCACCTCTTCAGTTCTAAAAGGTAACTCAAAATCATCTCTTCAGTTAACCAAACTCTATCTCCTCTCTCCCAGTTGAAGAGGTGGAGTTTATTGATAGCTTATCTAGTTCCCTTTGATCTCAATCATTCATCTTCCTATCTCTGGGATTGATCTCAACCATTCATCTCATTCTCAATTCCTATATAGCAAACCCTTCATAACCATTTGAAGGATCCAGGATTTCAAGCTCACATGCGCCATTACTCTGTTAGATTAGTTCTAGCATTCAAGCCATCTTTTGATCACACATTTCAATATCAAATTCTCGACACTCCCAAGTCATAGACGCTGCCCACACCAATACTGAGCATAAAAAACAACGTTTCAGAAGGAGTAGAGAGACAACAAAATCTTCAAGCAATTGGGTTTGCATTCATTTGTTTTCCTCTTATTTGCTTGTACATTTTATTGATTCGCAATTTCTCTTTTAGTAGTAATTTCCATTTGATTTCCCCCATTGCAAATCGGTGCTACTAACCCTCTTTGTTGAGTGTTACAAAATTTGATCTATTATAATTATATACATGGGACATCTATCAGATTGGTTGATAGTAAGATGGTTATAATATCTTTGGTAGATCGATATAACCTTGTAGACCAATATTGACAAACATATCAAATCACATTCACAACAATATACATTTAGTCTTCTTCAGATATTTAGAAATATATATAAGTCTTCTATACATATTAGTAAATTAGAAGACATCATTAGTTATATTATATTGATATTGATATATATCAAATAAGTGATTTGATATATATATATATATATATATATATATATATATATATATATATATATGGAGAAATTATCTATCATATTCAAATTAGGAGATCAAGATAGAAGAGATAATATTCTAGAGAGAAATTATCTAAGATATACATATAAGAATAACTTGGTTAGATAATATTCTATTGTGAATTTATGTAATATATACATAAAATTTTAAGAGAATTACATTCTCAAATCTGATCAGTCAACAATAGTTCAAATCAAAGATCTCTTGATCATAATGATTGCACGAGGACATGTAATAAGCTAAGTTGTGAGGAGTGATGAGTGCAAATTATGTTCCATTTTATGTCATACTTTATGCCTTTTCATACACCTTAATAATCATTTCCACATTACATTTTCATTTTATTTTCATATCATTTTATCATTTATGTTGCATATGATTAATTATGTATAAGTAATCTTTAATATAGTTTTGGAATAAAAAAATAAAAATTATTGGGTGTCTTTACTAATAAGAGGTGTAAAATATGTTATGTAGCATGTTGATTTAAGGATGCACATCTTCCAGTCACCTTCATTACATGAGCCTTCCTATCTTCTTTTGCATAAAAATAGAACTTGTAATCATTGTTGTATTTTCTGCTTATGTGTGGCTGAATCCAAGATGACTTCTTGACGTTGATTGTGCATCACTGCATATTTCCTATGGTTATTTCTTTCCAATACTTCTTGCAGGCGATCTTCAATCATGTCAATTCATTTCACTTTATGTTAAGTGCTTTTCAAGCTGATCACCACCTCGTGATGGCCACTTCAGTGCCACCATATCATATGTTGATTTACACAGGGAATAACAAAAGTGGTTGACATATGAAACTAAATATGAGAAGCTCGTGGTGGAAAATGTATTGCCAAAAACAAAGAAAAAGTAGTGGTTGAGGTGTATTGCTAAATTGTGAGGAGTAAATTGAAGGTTTCTCGTTTCCTATTTTTGGATAGCTCTTGTAACAAGATCATTTTTAATTTATGGATGGAAACAAGGTCTTACGTAGGCCATCATATTAGATGCAAGCCAACCTATTCTTGTATGCAGCTGTTACAAGTTGAAGCTATAAATACTATGTAATATTAGCTTAGAGATAGAATTCCCATAAGCATAATAGTGTATGTAGATTTTGGTGACCAAATTTGTATGCAGATTTTGAAACTCTATGCTCTGATAAATATTATTTGCATGATCAGTTTGGCGTAGAAGAAAAGTTCTCATTTCATTAGCAGATGAACTATGGAGGCAGGGCCCACTTCATACGACACTTGGTGATTTTTTTTTTTTTTGCAAATTTAACTCAGTAATGTGTGTGTGTGTGTATTTTTTATTGCTTTCTATTTTATTTCTCTGATTAAGAGTGATGAATGTTATATTATATTTGTTAGAAATTGATTAAGCACTTTCTATTATTATACATTGGTTAATATTCTAGAATTGCAATTAAAATGATTTATAAATTTATATTCTAGAATAAACTATTGTCACAAATTACTATCCTACTATCGCTAGGAAGTGATGGTTCCTATAGCTAGAATTATTTTGATTTGTTGTAGGTTTATTTTCATAGTTTCATTCATAACCACTCATCTCACGACTTTCACCCCTTTGTGGAACACAACCCTAACACCTTTTGCAAGTTTACGTCCTGGATTGACAAGTAGACCAAGCTACATATATTTATTAATTCCTCCTAGCTATTTAACCCAGTTTTGGCCTATCAATAATAAGCAATCTTTAGCAAAGGGCATAATTCTTTTTACACAAAAAAAATTGTAGTATGTTCAAGTTAGAGCTTGAGAAACTTTTTAAGAGGGATAAATCTCATTGCATGGGCTTCATAGTCACATGCTAACAAATTTGATCCAAATCGTACTTGTTGAATGCAAAAGGACAAAAAATAAGAAATCTTTAAAACAAATTTATTTCTAGTTAATGCTTAGTTTGATGAAGAATGCAAGGAGGCAATAAGAAATTTAAAAGAGTCAAACAATGACAAAATAAACATCAAAGCTTACAAGTAAATTTTAAGAAAGAAAAAGGCTACTTTCATGATCACAAGACGAGAAGAGCTAATCTTTATTGGGAAAAATAATCCCAAGTTATTTTGGAAAGATCTGAAATTGAGAAAAAAATAAATGGAAAATAATATTACAACTTCTCAGTGGTTTGATTATGCAAGGTAGCTTTATGAGCATAATTCTAAGGTTGACGACCCGCCCTTAGTCAACACTAATATTAAAATTTTCACTATTCATGAGATTGAGACATGTATCAAGAAATTAGGTGTTCGTAAAACAAAAGACCTTATAGATCTTCAGGCAGAGTATCTAAAGTGGGGTATGCAAACTCTTGCACCTCACATTACAAAGATCTTCAAAAACATCATTCAACAAGGGTTCCCTTTAGATTGGACAACTAGTCTTGTGGTTCTTCTTTTCAAGAGTGGTGACGTCGACAATCCTTCCAATTTTAGAACTATTTTTTTTGGGTTGGTAATAGGTTATGTTTTATTCATAAAAATATGATTATATTCTATTTATATGGAGTCATTTCTAGACTCATTTCTTGAAAACTATTTATCCCCCTTAACATTTTATCACTTATAACTTCCTATACTAAACCTCTATTTTAAAACTATGCTATTATAGACATAGCACATTTACATTAATATATAATATTATATTGCTTTGAATTTCAATAGAGGCAGCATGTAGACTTCCCGAATTTCCAAAAATTGACATCTTCAAATGTTGGTGTTTGATGTATCGTTCAAAAACTGACAGAGTCCATCAACCCTTCGTGCATCGCTTTGGCATCTTCCTTTTCCAGGCTTTGTCATTCAAAAAAGGATCCATTGCAGGTGCTGCCTTTCTCCTTCACTTATCAAAATTTCAGATTTCTGCATTATCATTCACAAAATTTTGGAACTTTCTTCCTCATACATTTTTCATAGTCCTCCCTTTTCTAATCCTTACAAACCTTCTTTTCCTTGGAAACACCATGGGCATTACCACCCTCATTTTTTGCTGCCTGAGCTTCTCTGATGGCTTTACCTAGTTTCTGCCATGCTTTCTTCCTTTCTTGGTGTATGCTTATTTCTTCACCCTTTTAGGCAAGTTCAACAAAGGGATTATTCCTACATCACTTCCCTCCTCATCATCCTCAAACATTTCACTATAGTCAAACGCCCACCTTGGGTGAGCCCATTCCAGAAGGGATTCAATCCTTGTAGTTAAAGTAGCCTCGAAAAGGGAATTCATGACCCATTTTACATTATTTTCATGCTCCCCTATTTCTAACCCCCATGCCATCACCATAGCCGCTATATCCACCTGAAGCTTCCATCTGCGTTGGTCATTGTGAAAGAGAGGGCCCAAAGTGTCCTGTACTGCTACAATGACCTTCTTCATTGGGAGAATTAACATCTTCTTTAGTCTGATATTCGCCACTGAGCCAAATAGGCCTTTTTGTTGTTTCTTTGTTTGGAAGGTGAAATTTGGCTCCATCTCAAACCACCTTTCTTCACCTTTGTCAGTCGCGTTAATCCACAAAGAGTTACTACTGAAACCACTCCCTTCTAATTTTATAAGAGAGTGACACCTTTTTTCCTTAACTCTCGTCACTTCATGTTGTCCTTCTTTACCTCATCTTTCTTTTCACACGCCTTTAGCGTCACTTGCCATTTTTATCGCCAACTTGATCACCGCTGTTATGCACTTCATATTAAAGACATTCTAAAGCCATCTCCTTTAATCATATGAATGCATTTTCTTACCTTTTTTCCAATCTTGGGAATGATTTCCTTCATCATTTCAAAGCAAAGCCTTACACACCTTACATCACTCTGCACGATGCTTTAAATGTTGCTAGGGAGAAGTGATATCCCATTACCTTCCAGCTTGAAACTTTCAGAATATAAATTTTCCACCTCCTCCAATGACGTGGCCCATTTTGACATTATGTCTGCATATTTATTACCCTCTCTTCTGATATGGGTTATTCTAAAATCCTCAAAATGTTTTAACTCCTCCCTAATTATTTCAATATAATTTTGGAGATGCCACGCATTGATTGTTAATTTTTCTATGGCCTGTGTAATGATCAATGAATCCCCTTCAAGATGAAGTTTTTTTATTCGCTTATTTTTGGCCACCATAATTGCAATCATTGTTTCTTTGCATTCTACCTATTATTAGTCTCATCCTTCAATCTCATTGCTCTAATTAACACTATCTCTCCTTTTGAATTTCTAATTATAGTGCCTACCCCGGATCTGCCAGGGTTATTCAGCGCTGCTCCATCAAAGTTTGCCTTAAACCACCCCTCTTCAGGGTTCTTCCACATAATTTTCTTGTCCTTCTTCTTCTTTGTTTTCACTACCAATGCCCCTGATGGCGATTTGAATCTTATGCCTGGCCAAAACTTCTAAATTTCACTATCCTTCTTTGTGAAAGGAACTTCCAAAGTTTGTTTCCTTGAGGCTGAGGATTTCATTACTTCTTCAATTATATGATCAATCCTATAGAGACATCTCTTTATTGATTCAGTTTCTCCCCTAAAAACCCTTCTATTGCGTTCCTTCCAGATTTCCCACATAACCAGAGATGGAGTGATTAACCATATACTAGATAAAGTTTATTTACTTAAAGGTCTTGGCCATCCATCCATTGTCCCTTTTACAGTTTGTTCTCTTGGTTCGAACCAGCCCAATTTTGCCTACACATGATCCCAACATTTTTCTGCAAACGTACATTGCACCAATAAATGATCTACTGATTCTTCATTCCTTTCACATAACACACATCTAGTAGGGCCTACCATTCCCAATCTTTTCTTTCTCTCTGCTATTAAAATTCTTCTCTTAATGGCTAACCATGAGAAAACTCCTGACTTTGGTAGCACATCTTGGTGCCAGCATAAATCTTGAGATACAAATTTTGAGTCCTCCATTCCTTCAATAAACTTGTATCCCAACTTAACTGAATAGTTCCCTGAGAGAGAACCACACCATATAAGCCTATCCTCCTTTCCAATTATCTTCAGTTTTTGGCTTGCGTAAATTGTTTGCATTGCTTGTTTTTACTGTTGTGATAGATCTTCCAACTCCACACTCTTCCATCTCCAAGACTATCCCTCTAAACCATCTTGTTGTATAAGATAATCACTAACTTTCTCTCCCCATTTTGCTGAGAAGTGAGTTTGTAAATCCTGGTAGATTCCTTCATCTTTTAATGGCTTATGACCATCCCATGAATCCTCCCATAATCTATCCTTTGTGCCATTCCTAATTTGCCATGATAGATGATTTGTTATTATCTGCCTGAATGACAGGATAAAGTTCCATATTGTAGAGCCTTTTGGAGGATTCCTGATTGTTAGAATTCTTTCACACTCCCTAGAATGCAAATATTTGGCTTGAATAATTTGAGCCCAGTATTGATTTGGTTGCCTATACATACTCCACACAAGATTTTCTCCTAAAGCCTTATTCATATAGTGCCAATTTCTTATCCCTTCTCCCCCTTTGGCTTTTGGCCTGCAATTTTTTTCCCATGCCAAGAGAGGAATTTTGTCATCTTCATTTGCCCCATTCCAAAAGAATTTTCTCATTTTCCACTCTAAGATTTTAAAAACTTTCTTGGGAATGTCTAAGCACATCATTGAGTAAACTGGTATTGCTGAAACCATTATTTGCAACATTAGTATTCTCCTAGCTGAAGATAACCACTTGCCTTTCCACCCTTCCATTTTTTTAGGCACTTCTCAATTAGGTCTTTCCATAGATCTTCTTTATTGCTACCTTTAAAAAAGGGAATCCCTAGATATCGATTAGGTAGTAATCCTTGTTTCATCCCCAAGATTCTACAGATTCTTCCCTGTGTGTGTTGTGGAGTATTAAAAAAATAAATTTATAATTTTCTCCAGTTAATGTGCTGGCATGACACCTTCCCATAAATTTCTTAAGTTTCCTTCATTACTCTGGCTTCTTGTTCTATAGCTTCACCCCCGAAAAAGGTGTCATCCACAAATTGGAGATGTGTCATAGCTTCCACCCCTTCTATGATCTTATTTCCTTTCCATGTTCCTTTGTTTCTTTTTTCACCAATCAATCTTCCTAAGACCTCTACCATTATTATGAACAAGAATAGGGATAGGGGATCCCCTTGTCTTATAACCTTCTATTGAGAGAAAAAGTCTTGTGGGCTTCCATTTACCAGCACTGAGAACATTGGCGAATCAATACATCCTGTCACCCATTGGATCTAATTCTCCCCAAACCCAAACCCTTTCAAAACTTTTAACAAGAACCTTCGATCAACCTCATCATATGCTTTTTTTTATATCAAGTTTTACCATCATTTTTTGTGTCTTGGACACTCTTATTGAATGGAATGCCTCATGTGCTACAATAATCCTTTCAAAGCCTAGAGAAAACCCACTTTTCTCCTCTGATATGACTTTATGTAGAACATTCTTTAATATGTTAGCAATCACTTTTGATATTACTTTATATACTGTATTACATAAAGCAATAGGTTGAAAATCCTCAAAGGTGACTTGTTCATCTTTTTTAGGGACCAGAGCTATGAAAGTAGTGCTAATATCTTTAAGTATAAACCTTCCAGTTCATGATTCTTCCACCACCTCCCACAGATAGAATATGCCATAACTTCTGGAAAAAAATTACCGGAAAACCATATGGTCCTGGAGCTTTGTCACCTCCTAATCCCTGCAATGCCTACTTTGATCTCTTCTATAGTTATTGGGGCCATTAAGTTCCTATTCATTTCCTCTGAAACTACTGGGGGAATTATAGCCAAAACCTCCTGTATCCTCCTTTCATCACTTTCATCTAAATTATTTTTCTTTGAGAAGAAAGCAACAACTTCCTTATTGATACTTCCCTTATCCTCCATCTTTTCTCCCTGAATATTTTGGATGCTGAAAATCTTATTCCTTGATCTTCTAATCTTAACTGAATTGTGAAAAAAATTTGTGTTTCTATCTCCTTTCAACCATATCTCCCTGGATTTTTGTTTCCAAAAAATTTCCTCTTTCCCCAACCAAACTTCTAGTTCCTTTCTCAGTCGGATTTCTTCTTGGAAGTCTGCCTCTTGCATGCCAGTTTCAATCACTTTTAAACTTATCTTTTGGAGGTCTTCCTCTATCTTATGTTTTTCCTCAAAAATGTTCCTAAAATGCTCTCTATTCCATATTTTGAGTTGCTCCTTAATGTATTGTAACTTTTTGAAAAAAATAAAGGCCTTGTTACCTGTTCTTCTTGGTGTGTTTGCCCACCATTTGGCAATCATCTCAGCAAAACTATCCGCTTGGAACCACATTGCCTCAAACTTGAAGAGGCATCTTTCTGGTGTATTGTCATCTTGAATCCTTAAGCAGATCAGAAAATGGTCTGAGCCTTGGAAAGGTAGTATCTTTGCTTCACATGTCCATAGTGTGTTTGCCCAGTTGCCTGCCAATAACAATTTGTCTAGCTTTTCTGCAATGTTTAAAAAACCCTCTCTCCTATTGGTCCATGTAAAGTCTCCTTTTTTGAAAGGGACTTCAATCAATCACTATCATTAGCAAAATTATTGAAGTCCTTTTGACTTTCATTATTCCACCCCTTTCCTCTTTTTTTGTCCTCTGGTTTAAATATGGCATTAAAGTCTCCTCCCAATATAACCATCTCCTCTTGCAATCCATTGGTTATTATTGCCAAACTTTCCTACATTCTCCTTTTCTACATCCTATTGTTTGGGCCATAAATGTTATAGACTGAGATTCTACAGTTGAGTTGTTTTGAGTGCACTAGTATCCATTGCCAATTTTGTTCTATTTGCCTAATTGTTACCTCTATTACTGCTTCATTCTATAGAGCACCTAGGACCCCCGAAGATCCTTGTGCATCTACCATTGCACATTTCCATCTTCCAAACCTCTTTTCAAACATATCTAGGTCTTCTTGCTTAATTTTTGTTTCCTGTAATAAGATTAGATCTGGTTTCGTTTGATCAAAACATCTTTTGATCAAACATAATTTGTCAGAGGCATTGCAGCCCTTGCCATTCCACGATAAGAGTTTCATGGCTCCTGGGAAAAGGCACAACCTTTTCCCGATCTTAAAATTTTTGTTTGGTCAGAAGCACTTCCTGCCATGGCTAACTTTACCTTGTTTGATTTAGCATCCCTCTTTTTCTTTTCCCCATATCCTGGTTTCAAAAGTTGAGATGTGGTCTATTCCACTATTCTGGTTTCAACCACCCCCTGTGTTTCAAAGAAACCCAAATCATTCAGGCCTCCCTCCTCCTCATTATCTGCAGAATCTGAATCCCATTCCTCCGATCCATCCTCACTATCCCTAATACTTTCAAAGGAATGTGCAAGATTCTTGATTGGAGAAATCTCTATATCTTTGAAATGTAAATTGTCACCTGCCTGTTCACAAAACTCCCCCTACTGCCTTTGTTGATTTGCCTCATTTTCCATATAGTGTAGGTCCCCTACCACTTCCTTGATTACCTCTTTTTATCTGTGGGTTTTTCTATATCCCCGAATTTCGCAGTCTCTGGGATCATCTGAGGCATGAATTCTATTTCTCCCTTGCTCAATATTTGTTCCTTAGGGGTTATATTCTTTGGTTTTGGGTTCCCCCAAAATTGTTTTAGGTCCCTCTGTGTGCTTTTTGCTTTGTTTATATCAACAGATAGGGGAAAAGGTGTTTCTTATACCAACTGTGTTGAAAGTCTATCCTCTTCCTCATATTGTTTGATAATCATACCCTGAATAGCTTCCTCTCTAGAAACTTTATAATCCTTCCTCCAGGGGGGTGTTGAACTGACCTTGATCCAAAATATTCACTTGGTTAGCCATAAAATCTATTGATCCCTTCCAATCACAAAGGTGTGCATGTTCTATCTGGTCTAAAAGCTCATCTTCTTCTAGCCCTTTCCCTTTCTTCTGAAATTCATTCTACATTTGTGTGGGCTTAATCTTGGTAGTTTCTCCTTCCCACACTTTGATCATTTGCTTCTATGGTCCATGCTCTATCCCTATTGTGATAAAATATGGGATTGGGTCATTACTTTGTAGCTTTATTAGGATTCTTGAGTGTATTGATGCATCCTTTGTATTGATCACTTCCTTTGCAGATACAAAGGTGCCTATTTTATTTCCTATCTGTTCCAGGGTGATTTCATGCCAATATTCCATTGGGAGATTGTGTAGGTTCAACCATACATGGTATTCTTTGATATTTTCTTGTGTGGGATCAAAATTTTCCTCCCAATCTTTTAAGTAAACTCCTCTTTCATTTATTAAATATGGCCCATTGTTGAGGATCCATTACTCTCCCTCTTTCTCAGCACAGATACCCATATAAAAGCCATTCGTTAAAGTCTTAAGTTTCAAATTGTTTCCCCATACCTCCCTACACCAACCCCGAATGATGGAAATTGATAGCCATGGACCCAACCATTTGAAGAAAAAATTCCTTTCTCTAAAAGATCCTACTGCATCTATCCAATGAGGATTTGAAATCTTAATCATAGACATTACTTTATAATTGATGTTTTCTTCCTCTGCATGAGGTTGTTGGGGGTGTTCCTTTGGTTTTTCCTTCTCTGCATTCTGCTTTGGTTTATAGAACTTATGTTTAATTTTTTTGAAATCAAAGTTTCTCCCAATCCGCGTGTAAACCAGAGCTTTACCACCTGTTTTGTGCTGGTTCTCCCATCTCCTTCCATTCCATAGGATCCAAACACTGGGTTAAGAATGATCATTTTCCCCATTTTTTCCAACCATTTGGGGTCTTCATACTCCAACTAGTCTGATTTTGGTAGTTAAAGGGCCATCTTTTATAAGCTTGGCCACTATAAACCTTCCTTGGGTGTGCTCAGAATCCTACCCTGGCTTGTGTCTGCACCACACCTGTGCATTCAAAACTTGCAGGTGACCGTTGCCTCCACACTTGCTCCCACCTCTCCCTCATTTTGAATTTTTTACCATGGAATGCTTCTTTTACCAAGAACTCCAATTATAAAACTAGTATGATACATCCTTTGTTTGCAAAGTTATTTGGTAGCATGGTAGAAAATAGTATTAGCATGTAGGCAGAAAAAAATAAACGTGCTAAAGGGAAAACATGTTTCAAATCTAAGTATTCCACGGTCAATCACGATATAGATTTAAGACACATCATTGAAAGATTTTAGGAGAAAAAGGAAGAAGCATTTTTCTATTTTATTGATTTAAAAAAAGCTTTTGACACGGTCCCTAAAAATAAGCTTTGGGACAGGTTGGAGGAACTTGGGGTCCCCATACATCTTAGAGTAGTGTTTCGTAGGTTGTACAAGGAGGTTAAAGTCAAAATCAGAACTTTAGATGACATCTTTGAAAGTTTTAGATGTCATATAGGTGTCAAGCAAGGGTGCCCATTGTCACCTACCCTTTTTGGTATATATTGACAAATTTGAGGAATGGTTAAACATACAAGGAGGTGAAGGTGTCCATTTGGGCGAGTATGTTAATAGACTTCTTTTGTATGCTAATGACCTTATTCTGATCTCTAATTCTGCTCTTGGTCTTCAAGAACACTTACTTTCCCTTGAGCATTTTTTTTAGTTCGGTGGGGATGCAAGTCATTATTAGCAAAATAAAAGTGATGGTCTTATTGAATAAAAGAAAACATAACCAACATAAGTTTTACTTTGAAGGTAATATTCTTGAAGAAGTGATTAATTGCAAATACCTCTGAATGAACTTCAATGAAAAATTAAGTTGTGAAGGGTGTATAAAGAAACGAACTTTGGGAGGTTGGAAAGTGTTTTATGCTTTCCAAAATTGATGTAGAGAAGTTGAGCCATGGGATTGAAAAATTATCCAAACTCTTTTTGGGATTTTAGTGCTTTTGGTTGTTCTCTATGGTTGTGAATTGTGGGCCAACAGTACTTCTGATCTACAGTGGAAGGAAATTGAGAAAATCTAAAAACACTTGATTACAAACAAGTTCAAAGTTAAAATTTCACTCCCTTAGATATCATGCTGAGTGAGGTGGTGGTTGCCCCTATCAAAGCAATTGCCACGGTGAGGCTCATAAGATATTTAAAAAGAACTGAGCAAATGGAAGAGCGTAGATGACCCAAGGTTGTCTGTAATGACACTTTGTGCAAAAGAAAAAAGATTTGGATGCGACAAAACAACAAATGGTGAAGTAAATGGAATATTTACTTGAATTCGTGCCCCATAAATAGTAAAGATATAAAGGCTTTTGTTATGGATAAATACCACAAGTGTTCTTGGGATAAAGGCCTAATGAGAAAGAAATATTATTATATTGAAGAGTTCAATCCCACTTGTAATTATCATCAAAAAGTGTACATAGGGGTTAATATCTCTTGGAGAGCCAAAATTCTTATTGCTCAACTAAGGACCAACTCTCATCAACATCGTTGTGAAATTGAGCGTTGGAAAATACCAAAAGAAGCATGGGAAGAAAGAGTGTGTATTTTCAACACTTCTGGAAAGTGGAAACCAAAAAGCATTTCATTTTAGAGCATGATGCATTCAAAGACAACATGGAAAACTATGTTAATATCCCGACAACTAATTCTTGGATTGATTTATTCAACAAGGACATGATTGAGTATTTGAGGGCATTCATTATCAAGTTGCACAAGAAAATGGCTGAAATGCAAAAATCAGTGTGTGAGGTGCTTTGTCCCATAGGCTATCTTTAGCCTCGTGGATGTTAAAATTTATTTATTTATTTCTTCTTTCTTACATCCCTGTAGACAAAATTTCACTTAGATTGACTATAAAAGAAAAATTCACAAGATCGTAAATTTAAGAGTTTTATCTCTTACGCTGATCTTCGCTATGAAATTCATAAATGTCGACATCTTTGCCTTTATATAGCAGATTACAACAATATGATGTAACATACATATAAATTACAAGTTTCCCTAAGCTAAGTAGTCATGCAAATCTTGTCTGTCAAAGTCACATATGTGTTGAACCTAGCCCAAACACGCCTCCATAGATTTGAATCTTGGTGGATGGCTTTTTCAATTCCACTTTGTCATGCTCACCAATTGCCCTCAACTAATTGAACTACAACCCTTTAACAAACTTAAACTTTTAAACCGAAATCCACTAATTTGTTTTATAAAACCACTAACCTTTAAATATTCCCCCCAAAAATCTAGAACCTTGACTCTAATTTTAAGAAAAACCTCCCCATACGACCCCAGCCTCAGTGAGGCCTTCCCTATATCACAGCATGAGAGAAAAGAAATGTATTTGAAGTGTTCGGCGAGACCAGAATTTTTTTGGCAATTTGGAGCGGTGAATTAAACAAGGGAATTAGCATCATCAACTCAAGGGTCAGCCTTCTTCCTGTATTATAAATTTCAGGGTTGCATCTTCTCGCATTCTTTTTTTTTATGTTTTTCGTGAAACTATTGCACCTTTACCGATTAGTCTCGGGACCAATTCCATGTATGGATACAGATTGAGTGGCGAAGAAATTGAAGCCTTGCCCAATATTACAATTAGAAAGAGGTGGTTTTTATCTAGGCAAAAAGCGCACCAGAAACATTACCTAATATAAGGTAAGCTGGAGTACGCGTTCGGATATCCGGTACTAAATCTACCATATCCATGTTCTGCATGTATATATTCTCATTTGAGTATCATTTTCTGTTCAAAGACTTTATATCCTTTTTTCTTATGGAATGACTATATTAGTTTGAATGTATGCTCTTTAGTTCCTGATTTTTAATTGTAGAGGTAGCAATTTGAATTCACGGTTTTGCGTCGAATTACAAAAAATTATAACGATCTGAATTGATATAAAATCCTTTAACTAAAAACAACAAACTTTAATGCTCAACCAAAACAAATTTGGTCTTATTTTAAAATTTCTTTATCAGATATTTTTTCCTTGAGAAGAGTTATCATACACTGCAATTTAGGATTTGGAATTTGACATGTAAGTCATTCGTTCTTGCAAGCATATCATTGAACAAGCTTTTCTTGTCAGTTTTTGACTTGGGTTTTTGGGACTGTATCTCGTAATCTGTTTTTTAATAACTAATGGGCAGCTTTAATTGTGGGTAGGCTGGGCCACATTTCCTGTTCGTTAAATCACAACTTTGCCATACATCTGCAAGTGTTACGGTGTTGTTACGGTGTTGCCTTAATGCAGCGTAAGATCTGAACCTGGCAAAGCCCTTTCAAGTGTTTCCCTTTTTTCACCCAACAATCGCTTGGATATTTCATTTTTCTTTCCAACCAGTTTTGTAATTACAATTCATTATGTTATGTAAGCCTTTCCTGAGAAGTTTTTTTGAGTCATGATCGAACGTGGAGGCTTTTAATCAACATCATCGTTGGCCAAGTCTGTCGGAAAATAATGTTTATGTAGTAAGTTCTCCCCACGTTTCATTTAGAACATTATGTAATTTCCCCTTTTGGGATATATCTGATTTTTGCCCAAAAATAACAATTCCAACAATACAACTTATTTACAAAGAGTATTTTTTAAACAAATTACATAATGGCAAGTAAACAAAGAGAAAATTATAATTAATAAACATCAAGCATTATGATCATAAATAATCCCTATTGAAATCGAAGTATCCAAAATGCATTGGATCCATTTTATAGCATATGTCCAACAGCCAACCCTATTAGGAAGTTGATGGGAAAGCATGGTAGGACACCCGGAGACTGCCCCCCACAACTAAGCCCAAGAGCATGGAACGACCATCCAAGTCAATTCGACATCCTGGCCCACAAGCAAACCAACTTGGGGCAGGCTAATTAATTGAGGGAACTGGTACTGCTGCATCTGCTTACCAAATATTTCACATCGATTCTAGACATGATTGCTTGTTGGCAATCAGATAAATAATTACTAATCTTACACTTCTTGTTAGGACTTAGGACGCTTGAAGACTATCTTCCTCAACTAAGCCCAAGGGAATGGAATGAGCCTCCAAGTCATTCAGCCCCTTGGCCCACAAGCAAACAAACTCGGGGTGGGGTACTTGATGAGGGAAGATCAGTACTGCTGCATCTTCTTTATAGACTTATAAATAAATAGTAAATACAATAATATTGCACACTGATAACTTTCCTTAACATTTTATATTGTTGTACTTTTTCGAGTTCTATTCAAATCAGACTTGATCATTTGATCGTGGTTGAATGATTGATATTTGTATGAATGATTGATCAATTAAATAAATTCCTTTGATTGTATGATTTGAGGTATTGGTGAGTGATGATTAAGTGATTGTTTATTAGATGATTGATCAGTGATGATGTAATGAATGCTGGTTTGATATATGGGTGAATGATGATTGAATGAATGCTGATTTGATAGAGTGGTTTGCTGACTGATTGTTTCCTTGATATGATAAGTGATGATTGCTTTTGTGGAATCATGAGTGATGATTGATAAGTGATCCTTGAATGATTGGAATGATATCTTTTATACTATATTGGTGAAAGGGTCACCGCCTTTCATAAAACTTGAGTCACCACCCTCCATTGCTGCCCTTTGAGAGTAATAAATTATTTTCCCAAATTGATCTCTCTTGGGTATCCTCCTTAAATGAAACCGTATCTCCTTTATATCTTCCAATATGAAGGAGAGTTACACCTCTTCGTTATGTCTGCTCTTTGCAAGGGTCGCAACCTTTGACAATAACCATCCTTTGAAAGAATACAACTCTTCATTATTGCTACCCTTATGAAGAGTCACAGCCTTTTGAAAGAGTACAACCCTTGATCATTTCTGCCCTTTGAAAGAGTCACAACCTTTCCAATTACCACCCTTTGAGAGATTACAACCCTTACATCATTTCTTCCCTTTGAAAGAGTCACAACCTTTCACAGATACCACCCTTTGAAAGGGTTACAACCCTTCATCATATCTGCCCTTTGAAAGAGTCACTTCCTTATTTTCTTCCCATTCCTTTCTTCCTTCCTCCATACCCTTTCAAATGAATTCTTCTCCCTTTTATATCTCGTGTTTGAGAGAGTCACGATTCTTAATTTTATGACTTTTGACCCTTCATTAAACTTAATTAATTTTTTGCTTTTTAAATTTAAGTGCCTGGTAAACTTTTTAATGTGACCGGTGACGCTGGCACGACACGCCCTCTAGCTCCACGTGAAATGCTTTTGACTTGGAGCTATGAACCAGTGAGGCCACAAATGGGGGACCTCATCCCCTTATTACAAAGCTGAGGCCCAAACCCGCCAACACATTGTTAGCGAGGGCACAAGCCCGCAATCACAATGGCCCAACAAAGGTTTGAACCTGGGTGGGGACAACAACACCATCACCACTTAATCAACACACTAAGTGTTAGAACTATTGAGTTGTTGCTGGCATTGGTTGTCATTGATGTCAAAACCCTCATACCGACATCTTGGTGGTATCGGTTGGTTGTTGACAGTTTTGGATATGCATTTGATGTCTGTCGGTTATATAACAGTGGTTTCGATTATGGACAGTTTTGATGGTGTACGACAGGTGTACTTGGTTATACTCATGGCCTACATGTTTCGATACACTTATTGATTTTTGGTATCATATTCTGGACTTGCTCTATCTTGTTTCACCTATCGGTTGGTTCTGATGTTTTTGGTAATCAAGACATGGTCTTGGTTGTGGCATTCATACAATATTGGTAAATGTAATGTGCAGTGTAAACATCTTATGTACAACCTATATTTGGTCTTGGTGTAGCGTGTTGTAATGTTTCCTTAAGTGTGTCCTAGATTTAGGACCTATGGTAATGCATTTAATGTAATCGTAATATATTTTCTAATTGGGGCCATCACACATGTTTGGTGTGGCCGACATATGTATGGTCGAATATCCATATAAGTAAAGGAGAATCTTTTTGTATCTATGAGATGGATGACAAGTGATGGTGTGGTGCGAACAGTGCGAGTTACTGAAGGAGAAATAGTGCGAACCTGTGGCAATATTATATGTGAGCAAAATTTTGTGAGACAGTTTATTGAAGATCAAGAATTGGCTTGCATACTGAGTTACAATAGATCAGACAATAACATACAAAGTGAAGATCAATATTCAAATCTACTGGTGGTAACAGTAACATATCTTAATTGTTGAACTGTCTCATGCATAGCTAGATGCGATTCTATCAGTTCATCTTTTAGCAATGAGCCTATTTGTATTGACAGTTAGCCATATTCATTTGTAAGGTTAATTAGCTCGACCGACGGTGAGCCAATCGACAGTGAGCCAACTTGCAGTGAGCACAACTGGCATTGAGCCTTTGTAAAAATCACCTTAACCGGTGTTTCATTTCATGAGAATTAGCTTCTCCGTGATTTTTCCGAGTTTGGGTTTCCATGTAAATCTTGGTGTTCTTTGTGTCGGTGTTTTTGTGCTTTCATGTTCATATCTGTTATGGATGCTTAATGTGGTTAACCAATAGATCAAAAGTTGATGTTGCTGTTGTTTATAAGTTTACCGACAAAGGAAAGGTTTTATAAAGTGCGAGGAAATAACTGATTCACACCCCCCTCTCAGTTATTCAGCCTGTTCAACAATTGGTATCAGAGCTTGGTTCCTTGCAGGTAGAGCTTAACCGCTTGAGGGAGATCTTGGATGTTTGAACAAATGGAAGGAGGATACTACACTGAAGAAGATTGACAAATCATGATGAATGACATTGAAGGTATCGAATCAAAGAATTAAGAGCTGAGAGAGAATTTGAAGGAAGCGAATGCATATATCACAAAGTTGAGAGATCAAATCAAGAATTTCAAAACAAGACATAAAGAAGTAAGTTAGGAATTAAAGGAGTCAATAGACAAAGTTGCAGTTCTGGAAAGAGAACTGAAGGAATCAAAGGAAAGGGTAGCAGACCTGGAAAAGTAGTTGAATGGCAAGATGCATTCTGAGGAATTTATTAGGGATGAATTGAGGAATAAGATGAAAAGTGCTTGGAAGCCAGGGCAGAATTGGAAGTTGCAACAGAAGAATAGAAAGAATTTGAAGAAAAGTTCAAGGAGATTATCAAGAAGAGTTCAGAACAAAATGAGAAGCTGGAAATAGAATTAAAAAGGCTGAGAGCAAAAGCAAAAGTGTGTGAAAGCAGTATTATTCTGGATTAGTTATTAGACATGTAGAAAAGTCACAAAGATAAGGAAGGATTAGGGTTTATCGGTGAATGCGCAAATCAGAAGGACAAAGGCAAAGAGAAGGAAATTGAAAAATATGCAAAAGTTGTAGTAACAAGCAAGGTTAGAAATTAGAATATATCCACAAGATCTCTGGTAAGACAACTGAATGCTCAAAGGTACTTATCTTTTAATGGTTGTTGTTATATTTGCAAGAATATTTGTCATAAAGCAGTTGATTGCAAGATGAGAAAGGATTAGAAGGTTCAATGCTTTAATTGTCATAAGTTTGGTCATAAGGCAAGTGAATGTAAGAGTCAAGTTTCAATCCAGGATAAGAAGAGTGCAATGAATGATATCTCTCATGGGAATTACTATGTATGTCACAACTATGGTCACAAAGCTAGTCAATGGAGATCTAAGATTCAATCAGTGAGATCTGATAGAAGGAATGTTAATTGTTTCTAGTGTGATCAGAGTGGTCATTATGCTAATACATGCAGATCTGGTGGTGCTCTAGTAAATACTGAAAGTGGAAATAATGTTTTGGTTGAATCTTAGAAGACTAATATAACATGGAAGAAGAAAGATGTTGATGTGGAGAGTCCTAAGGTACCGGATCCCGGTAGTAGCTCTTCTGACAACTGAGCCGAATGCTTTGGCTCAGGGGGAGTTTTAACATGCTAAATCATTCATCTCCCCTGCTCCGAAGCGATACCGGTTGCAAGTAGGTTGTTTCTGGTAGGAAGGATAAAAGTATTAACGATGACAAGATGTTTTGGTGTGTTGTGTCAGTGATATTTAAAATTCGGCAGGAAAATTATTCATGATGTTTTATCACTTTAAAGGCAGAATTTTTGAATCCTTTGGTACTGTAGCACGGAGAGAAAAATTGCGAATTATAGAGAGCCTGAGAAAGAAGACTTGTGAAGAGATTATGGCACCTAAATTGGCTGTTTGTGGTGTCGGTGCGTCCACATCAAAGAAAATGAAGAAAGTTGAGCTAAAGGAATTTGATCACAACCGCATTAAGCAATTGGAATCTGGGTTACCTGTGGAGGATATGCAAAGAATCAAAAGTCTTGGATTGGATATTTGGGGAGAATTCCCCTGGTGCGAGGATAGAGAATTCATCCTATTCGTGTTGAGTCGGTTTCATGGTGAAACCCTAGTGCTGGACAAACCATATGTGGTATCGAAGGAGGTAATTGAAGCAATTACTGGTTTATGCAGCATCGGTGAGTTGCCTGGAAAGAAGTCTATTAGCTATCAAGAGGTAGAAGCTCTTACTGAGACTGGTCGAGATTAGCGTGCGTTTCTAATCAATACTCTTGAGGATCCAATAGTGAGGTATGTTGCCTATGGTTTTTCATATAAGATTTAGTTTGACTTTTGCATTAGCTGTGTATATTTCATGTAAGATTGTGAAAGAGAATATGCAAATGGATCTGTGCAAAATGTTATTAGACAATTTTCTTGAGAATGTGAAGATGACATTTGAAGGTGGTTATGGTTTCAAATTTGGGTCACTGGTTATGTGCTTGGTCTTTTACTTCAAGAGATCTTTACTTGGCAATGAAAATGTTGATTGGAGGACCGACATTCCTGTCGGTAAGCAGATCTTCAGATATTTGAATATGTTGGAGAATAAGGCAGATGTGTGTAAGGCATATTTCTTGTCTGTACAAGGATGTATTAGTTCAGGATTGGTGATTGCTATTGCTTTGCTGGCAAGTCATGGTGAGGAGGGCTCCTCCTTCGGTCAGAAGAGACTTGAAGAAGCTGTTGGTGGTTCATCTTTTGAACCAAAGAGAAGGAAGACAGGTGATAGAAGAAAAGAAATAGTCACCATTTCAGAAGATGAAGAAGAAGAAGTTGAGGAAGAGTAGCAAAAATGATGGAAGAAGAGAAAACTGTGCTTTCTCTAATAGAATCTAAGGGTGTGGATTTTGATATGGTGAAAACTTTGTTGGAGAATGATGAGTATGAAAGGATTGATAGTTTGTGGATCGATTGTTCATTGGTGGATAAGAAATTGGTGACGGAATTGCTAACTGATCACTTGATCAGTAAAAGGGTCACGGTCTAGTGTGTCTGGTATGCTATCATCTGAACTTGTGATGAGTGTTGAAATTGAGTTGTTGTAGTTTGGTGCAGATTACTGTATAGTGGAGAAATCTATAATGAAGAAATGTGACAATGCAAAACAAAGACTTTCAAGGATTATCGGTGAAATGAAGGAATGTGTGAAGGAGATTATTGACATATACAGGTACTATCTTCGGCGGCTTATTGCTGTAGACAATTTCAGAGGTCAGAGTGAAGTGATTGAGAAAGAGTTGAATGAGCTTGGAAAGACTTCTGATATCTTCAAGGATCAAGATGGAAAGTAGAGAATAAGAATTAGTGAACTGTAGTCAAAATGAGTGTTGTTACAGAGACAGAGAGAAGACCTGATAAAAACTTTTTGGTTGGTGAAAGACCTGGTTGAGGTCTGATTGGAGCTGCTACTGGTATACTTGCTAGTGCAAAGGATTATGAGCGACAATTTCACTTTTCGGACTGGAAGAAATCTTTTGACAAACTGGTGGAATGTGACAGTCTATGTGCCCGGATGGGGGCTGCTATTGCTGAGTGGAAGAAGGAGCTTCCAATTTTGAAGGAGAGGTACAAGAAAGTCTTTTCGGTTAAAATTGTTGTATTTCTTTGACTTTCTTTGATATTCATTTTTTGCCCATTGCCATTGTGGCAAAAAGGGGGGAGAGAGAGAGGAAAACAAAAATGGTACATATACTCGGGGGGAATTTTTGGTTGCAAAGTTTTTGGAATCAAGGAGCTCATTTTCTTTTGGTGTTTTGCCATCAATGCCAAAGGGGGAGATTGTTAGACCTATTGATTTGTTGCTGGCATTGGTTGTCATTGATGTCAATCCTCATACCGACATCCTAGCGGTATCGGTTGGTTGTTGACAATTTCGGATATGCATCTGATGTCTGTCAGTTATGTAATAGTGGTTTTGGTTATGGACAGTTTTGATGGTGTACGATAGGTATTTGTTTATACTCATGGCCTACATGTTTCGGTACACTTTTTGGTTTTTGGTATCATATTCTAGACCTGCTCTATCTTGTTTCATTTATCGGTTGGTTTAGATGTTTTTGGTAATCAAGACATGGTCTTGGTTGTGGCGTTCCTACAGTATCGGTAAATGTAATGTGTAGTGTAAACATCTTATGTACGACCTATATTTGGTCTTGGTGTAGCTTCTTGTAATGTTTCCTTAAGTGTGTCCTAGATTTAGGACCTATGGTAATGAATTTAATGTAATTGTAATATCTTTTGTAATTGGGGCCTTCACACACGTTTGGTGTGGCCGAATATGTATGTCAGATATCCATATAAATAAAGGAGAATCTTTTTGTATCTATGAGATGGATGACAAGTGGTGCTGTGGTGCGAACAATGCGAGTTATCGAAGGCGAAATAGTGTGAACCTGTGGCGGTATTGTATGTGAGCAGAAGTTTGTGAGCCAGTTTATTGAAGATCAAGAAGTGGCTTGCATACTGAGTTATAGTAGATCAGATAGTAACATACAAAGTGAAGATCAATATTCAGATCTACAATAACAAAGCTTAATTGTTGAACTGTCTCATGCATAGCTAGATGCAATTCTATCAGTTCATCCTTTGGCAGTTAGCCAGATTCATTTGTAAGGGTAGTTAGCCCGACCGACAGTGAGCCAACCGACAGTGAGCACAAACGATAGTGAGCCTTTGTAAAAATCACCTTAACCGGTGTTTCATTTCATGAGAATTAGCTTCTTTGTGGTTTTTTTAAGTTTGGGTTTCCACGTAAATCTTGGTGTTCTTGGTGTGCTCAACTATTGTGCTAGCCATTGCTGGCAGACTCGGCCTCAACAAAAGTTTGGCAGACTTTTAAATTTGCAACTTGGCAAAGACTCAGAAAAATTTCATGCAAAAACTTGACAACTTAAAATTGCTTATATTTCTTTAAAAACACAATTTCTTTGCAAAATTCAATGAGAAAATGTATCCAATGACTCCATAAATGAGTACAATGTGTTTTCTATGAAATTTGATTCTAATTGAGTAAAAAATCACTTCATCATGTGGAATCTTGATACAATATTTAGGTGTCTGCTGTTATAAATTTATTATGATTGCTTTTCAAAATCATCATCATAATTCATAAATTGCATATTATATAACCTTTTATCTAGGTAAAATTTGGGTATGGGTTCTAAATTCTAATTCTTGCACTTCGTTACAGCTCCTTGCTCAGCTTTAAAGGCTGTGTTTTGTTGCTCTGAATCGACCAAATCAATGACCTCTAATTTGTTCTTTATTTTTCTTGTGTAAAGTTTAAGGCTGTATTATAATCTATAATAATAATGACATTTGAATCTTTGCTATTGATATTATGATTATTCATCATTGATCAATGATATTATGGTAGGGATAAAGAGAATTTTCTAAGTTGTCGATTCTAGTCTCCACTTCAAAACCCTCTCATTGTAATCTTCTTATAAGAGAATAGATCCCAATAACCGGTGGGGTTTTGGCAGTGAAGACCCCAATGGGGTTGAGGGTAGCACCCCTCATGGGGGTATGGAGGCAACACTATTTTCACAATTTTATCTCTTAAGGAAGAAACTAGCTATTTGGCACATTTTTGTTTGGGCAGGAACTCGCCGAGTTAATGGCACAAACTCATTGAGTTTTTCAAAAAAACTTGCCAAAATCTCGTCCAGCACTTGACAAAAACTTTGTAGAAAAACCTAGCAAGAAAAAAACTCTAGCGGGTACTCATTTATTCTGCCAACTATGGTGCCAGCTGAAGAGCACATAGATACTAAGAGGCGGGGGGAGGCACATAGAGAGCAACCATAAAGACACATACACCAAGTTTCTTGTGGAAAACGGTAAACCCTTACAGGTAAAAAACCACGACATTCAATAGCTTTTCATTAACAAAATGGGCACCAACCTAGATTACATAAGTGAGCACCACCTCTCTTCGAAGCACCAACTCCGATTAGCTGAGGCACCAACCTCAGTTTGAGCACCAACTCAGAAATACAAAACTCAACAATACTTCTCAGAGCATTCTCAACACTTTACACGAAACCCGTTTTTAATCAGTAATGACTGAATAGTCAACACTGAACTGCAAATATCATAAATCAATTCTTTTATTAGAAACTGCCATGTCCTTGCTATGAAACACATAGACGATCTAAATTTCCTGTTCAAGACCTAAAGATATATGATTAAATAAATTCTAATTAAAGATTGAAACTTATTCATTTGAGCTTCCACCATTGGTTGGCAGCATAATGTAAGAACCCCTAGTAGATTTTACACCTAACTTGTACTTCCCTACTGCTCGTTGGAGCACATTTTGTCAAACAATTTGTCTAATGATGTATACGTAGGAATTCTTGGTTGCAGGGTATTACAAACTTGTATACAATTAGCAGACCAGCAATATGTTCGAGCCACCAATGCATATACAGAGATGCACTTTCGGAAAGTTACAGATGTAGAATTGAATTCAGTAATAAGTTCTTACCATTATTGCACTAGTAGGTTGCTCTTAATCCCAATGACATTTTGTCATACAGTTTTGCATGTAATGATTAATGAGGCATTTTAATTTGGCAATAGTATTGATAGTGTCTAATATAGAGTCCTTATCTCAAAATGAACCTGAACATATACTGATTAAACAACATAAATGAACATTTACAGATATAGAATTGAATTCAGTAATAAGTTCTGACCATTATTGCACTAGTGGGTTGCTCTTATTCCCAATGACATTTTGTCATACAGTTTTGCGTGTAATGATTAATGAGGCATTTTGATTTGGCAATAGTATTGATAATGTCTAATATAGAGTCCTTATCTCAAAATGAACTTGAACATATACTGATTAAACAACAGAAATGTACATTTGCAGTCTCTTGATGAATTAATATTGTACCCTTAGTACTCAAGAACTAATAGAGATTTGCAAGAACACTTTCATAAATTTGATGACCTTCCAATGCAAACATCAAGTTCATAGAATGCATGTATAATGGTCTGCATTACTCCAAACATTCACAGCTGCTGTTCCATATCCCATTTCCATGCTTACAATCGGACTCACGTCTTGTGTGCAATCACCCCAATGATATGAGACATCTTCTGCAAAATACAACCTTGTACAGTTCAAGAAGTAGTGCAGTTTCCAGATATGAGAATGTGCTCACTGATATAAGCTTCAATGTTTGGTCCTGCTGATATTGAAGGAAACTGCGAGGCACAGAATGTCCGAGTGCTGGCTAGGGAATGAACTGATTCAGAAACTATATAGGAAACCATGATTTAGTTTCTCATATGCTAATTCAACTTCCACGCCTCAGGAATAGACATATACATGAAGAATGGTTATGAAGATGACTTCCACGGCAATGTATAGTGCCACCGTAAGCATTAGAAATGATTTCCAAGGTTTATTCCTGTTGATGTTATAAAGTGTCGGGAGTTATCTTTCTCCTGAAGGTGAATCACTTGTCCAAGAAATGTGAAGGGTCTTCTTGCATTTGGAAATTGAAAAGACTTGCATGGAGATGTGAAGAGACATCCATTTGAAATGAAGAGACTTGTGCTTGGAATGTAAAGAGTCTTTAGTTTTGAAGATGAAGAGTCAGGTCTTCTATATATTTCTTTGTCTTGTGCATTGGTTGGGTGTTAGACACACATTATATTGCTGGTTCTGTGTGTAGTAGATGGATTGCTGGTTCAGTTTGAAGCATTGTACACATATCTCTATTATTTTATCAATAAAGCATCATTTCTTGTGTGGTTGGGTTTTTCCCCTCAAGTTGGAGGGTTTTCCTAGGATAAATATTAGTGTCTTTTTGTGTCATCTATTCTTGCATGTTTTGTGTTAAGAATCTTCTGTTTCTCCGCTATTCAGGTTCTATAAACTTAACATGGTATCAGAGCGGGTCTAAGGAAACGATCCGAACCAGATTAGAGCAATTGGATTCTAGGAGAATCGTAATGTCTAATGAGAGTTGAATATGCTGTTCAAATGAGGGATTCATATGAGAATGTGTAGCTAAAGAGCCTTGGAGGGTAGAATCTTTGATGAAGCTTCTTACCTGGATAGGGAGGATGCTGTCATGCTCGTCTATGCTTACATGTTTGGCATTCATCTCTATGAGGATAACAGATGTACTGGTGTTCAATTTTTCATTCTCTATAACTCTGTGATGGCGAAAGATCAATTGGTGGATTGTGAGGAAATTTAGGCAATAAAGAGATAAGTATTTGAATATTGATCATGAATTTTATGTAGTTAATTCATGCTATAATATTGAGAATAGTGAATCATGTATGCTTTTAGCATCGATCTGTATATTTTCTCTTTATGAATAGTTGGATTCTATGAACTTTTGCTATCTCTCTAAAAATGCTTCCAAGACAGATCGAGAAACAACGAGATGATGAGAAATTACATGCAAAGTCATGCAGGCTATAGAAATGAACACGGGAACGCTGCTTGCAGCCATGGGACTGAATTGGTGGCACATAGCTTCATTAACTTCATTAAAGAGATAACCTATTCAGATTGTCATTGCAATTAGTTTCTTCAGAGAGAAAGAAATGACATTCAAAGGGAGACTATTCAGCTGCAGAAATCAGATTCAGAGGGAGCTTGAGTGGCAGATGTAGAATGCCAAGTCCTTTGTAGAGGATCAACAAGCTTGTGTAGCAGTGTGACTACAAAAGCTCATTGTTGGACAAACATTGGAGCCAATTTCCTAGTATTGTGATAATCAAAGCCATGAGAATGCTGCCCCTGTTGAGAGGGGGTCTCAGCTAAGAGGGAGTCTCAACATTCAAATGATATTTTATGTGTTTTAATGAGTTCTTCTTTGAGAGGGAGAAGTTCGAGGTGCAATCCCTTGTTAACGAGTTCTTCTCTGAGAGGGAGAAGTTCGAGGTGCAATCCCTTGTTAACGAGTTCTTCTCTGAGAGGGAGAAGTTCGAGGTGCAATCCCTTGTTAATGAGTTCTTCTCTGAGAGGGAGAAGTTCGAGGTGCAATCCTTTGTTAATGAGTTCTTCTTCGTGAGGGAGAAGTTTGAGGTCCAATCCCTTGTTAATGCATTCTTCTTTGCGAAAGAAGTTTGAGGTGAAAGCCCTTGTTCCACCCTCTGGGAGTAGCTATGGTGGATCCACCCTCTGTGTAATGTCCCCTCCTCCGTGATAGGCCATTATGGCACCTGATTAGTCTATCTCCCCATCTGGATAAACTAATGGCTTCTTTCAGAGGATGCTCGCCAATTACAGGCTTCAGTGGGTGAATATTTATTATTTGGGACCCTTTTTCCATAGTTGAGTCACTTTATTTTATAAAGTGAGATTATAAAGTCACTTTATGACTTAAAGTCACTTTTTATTAAAAAGTAACTTTATGTGAGTGCACTTTATCCCACATTGCTTAGTTTTCAGTGTTTTCCCTCATATCAAGGTTATATAAGCAAAAGGCTCTCATTGGGAAAAGCACCATGAATTTTATAATAAAAAAAGGAAAACAAATCTTTGGTTACTTTGTGATTGGTTTTTCTTGGGGACGTAGCCCCTTGAGGAAATTGAGAGGTTGGACGTAGCACCAGCATCTCATTGTTGGTGGAATCACACAGATTTCACATTGAAGATTAATGGTAAGTACAAATTAGTGTTATCGAATAAGCATTCTCGGTTTCAGATTTAGTAAGCAGGAGAGTAAACACATTTCCAAAATCTGGGCATAACAGTAAAACGTTGGCTTACACATCAAAAAAAGTCATTGTATTCATTTTCTGAGATGTAGTAAGCAAGTAAACTGCTCACACAACAAGGTGCTAAATTTAAGTCCAAACAATTGGATACATTAGTTCGAGCTTGTGCTGGGTATCGAGATTGAGTTGGTTCTTGCAATTAGGGCATTGGCAAGGGGTTGTGTATTCCCCCGTGTTTTAAAGAGTTCTTCATATCACCGTGGACTGTGCATTTCTTTGCGTTTTGGAAGGGTTTCACACTGCTGTGGCAACGGGATTGTATATTGGTCGTGCAACTCTATTAGTTGAGGCCCGTGCATCATACATTGTTCTTACTCATATTGGGCGGTACTGGGAATGCTTATGGATGCCTACGCTTGGTGAAACGGAGGACTTAGAGCATGTTTGGTAGCATTTACAAACTCCCATGAACCATAAGGGTGGACAGTTGCTAGCGTGGAGTAGTTTGTATAATGCGTGACTATAACATTGCATTGCGTGGAGTGGGAACAAGGACGTTCGAAGCAAGTGCTGGGTGTTAACACTGCAGAGGTATCTTAACGTGCACGGACTTCATTACCTTGGCGTTGGCTGTTGGCATTTAGTCTGGGCGTCGAAGTCACTAGAACATAGTCAGTCGCATTACATGTACGTCTGGACCAGTTGGAAGTGAATAAAGGTGCGGGTAGGAGACTAGTTACAACAACATTCCAAATGCTGTCAGTGAGGTGTAGCTGCTGCAATAGGAGTGCTGGAAATCGAATGCATCTTGCTGGAGGTCACCTGTAAGTGGTGATTGCTACTTTGAATGAAACATTTAATGTATTAAGTCTGATAGAAAAATTGGATGAATGTAATGGTTTTATATATATAATGGAAATCACTCATGAGAGGTTGTCAATGTAATGTTAATGTCGCGTTAAGTGGTTGATATATATACTCGTAACATTCTGATTGATAAACCAAAACTCTTTCACACCTAGCAATTCCTAGAAGCAAGTACAGACAAACCTCGAGTTTAAACATTCGATAAAAATTTCATTTGAATCTAGCCGGAATATATACAGTATCTTCTACAGATCATTACACTTTTGGAGTAGCTATGGTGGATGTCATGTGAGAGACTCCATGACTTAGCTCTTGCGTTATTCACCCTCTGGGAGTAGCCATGGTGAATGTCATGTTGAGATGACGATATCACATTGAGAGAATCCGTGATAAAGTTTTTGGTTTTCTCACAATGAGGGTCATGTTGAGAGAATCCATGACATGAGAATCTGTAAAGATACCTTCCTAGCTAAGAGGGAGTGTTGATGTTATATAGCGTCGGGAATTATCTTTCTCCTGAAGACGAATCACTTGTCCAAGAAATGCAAAGGGTCTTGCATTTGGAAATTGAAAAGACTTGCGTAGAGATGTGAAGAGACATCCATTTGAAATGAAGAGACTTGTGCTTGGAATGTAAAGAGTGCAGTTTCGAAGATGAAGTCAAGTCTTCTATATATTTCTTTGTCTTGTGTATTGGTTGGGTGTTAGACACGCATTATATTGCTGGTTCTGTGTGTAGTAGATGGATTGCTGGTTCAGTTTGAAGCATTGTACACAGATCTCTATTATTTTATCAATAAAGCGTCATTTCTTGTGTGGCTGGGTTTTTCCCCTCGAGTTGTAGGGTTTTCCCAGGATAAATATTAGTGTCTTTTTGTGTCATCTATTCTTGCATGTTTTGTGTTAAGAATCTTTTGTTTCTTTGCTTTTCTGGTTCTATAAACTTAACAATTCCTCCATTACACATGTCAATAGCTCTGCCTTCACCATCCCAGAGCAAATATCGTCTTGGAGAACGTTAGAATTTCTTGTTCATAGACATCGTTGAAGACAACACCAGTTCGATAATATAACGGGCACCATAGTTTTGTTACAAATCGCCCAACCAAGTTCCGCTTAGAATATTAAAAGCCAGCGTTTTGCCCAAACATTTAGAAAAGTGGAATCTCAATAAAATATTTATCAAAATATTTGATGTTTACTACGCACGGCAATTTTATGGCAAACCATTATGGATTGCAATGCATATTCAGAATATAATATAAGCCTTTTCCAAATGCAATCAGGACACACAGAGAGTATCTCGGCTATAACAATATTCTCAATATTAGCTTAGCACTAAATTTGTCTTCAATAGTATATCGCCCAATAACAATAGGCGAATAATTTTATTATGCCCCACAAATAATATTTAATGTTGCCAAGGTTAATATCTTTTATTTCTGAAAACAAATAAAATACCTCTTATTCCAGAATACTGAGTTGCAGAGATTTTTCTTCCCAAAAAAGAATCACCACAAATTCTGAATAGCATAACCTCAACTTGCAAATATCAAATTTGTCTCCAGGAGAAGACTTCACTAATTTGGCACTAGTGTAGACTCCGTCACGAATCTACCTCATTGAAGAACTAGGTTTTTGTCCAGCCCTTCTGATCACTGAAGGTTTCAACGATTCTCCAATGCAAAGCATCAGACAATTCATCAATTTTCAAATAACATCTCAACATGTTCTGAATAATCCTCTCCTTGTTCTTTTATAGCATTCTTCAGAAAACTCTTGACATAAAAAGTCACTTTAATATTAAATAATTAAATTAAGTCATCATTATATTTCGACAACTAGTTTTTTTTTATTATTTAATTAATTTATAATGTCCCAAAAAGGTGACATTACACATAAGGAAGAAAAGCACGTGCAAAAATAGAGTCACTAATCAGCTTATGGATATCAACAAAATAGAAGACTAAGATTGAAACATTAATACATAAAATAGCCGATACACTAATCTACATAGGCTGATGGATAAACATAGTAATCTATGGATTGGTTAAAGATCATCGCATCATAAGATATTCTATCCACTGTTTAACATGGAGATTGATCATATGTTGGAAAGTCTATAGCCCACAAACACTGTGTATGGAAGAATGTAAGTGTCAAGGCTAGAGAGGAGAATCTGTAACACAGTAATAAGAATTCTGAGATCTGCTCCCATAATGAACCACCGACAATAACAATACATTAAGCAAACACGCACCAGCAAATGAATACTTGACTATTAATCATCGACAGTTCCTCAACAGCAAATTAAATAGCGACTATCATATGGAAAGGATTAACTTTGTGAAGGCGTTGATAATATTAATAACAGCAATCTGTTTAAAGGTGGTCGATTCTGAAAAAGGGAGAGATGAAAAATCAGCGATATGAAAAGTCAACAGAGTCATAAGGTGGTTAACTTTAATCATAATCCAAAACAGCGATTATACAAAACAGTGATTTCATCAAAGTAATAAGTATAATTAAGGTACGATGAGGGTCAATGTTTATAAACAACAATAAAGAAGAAATTTGATAAAGTAATGAAGCGCTTACTTTGCCTTACTCATGACAAGTCAGCAGGGACTGACAAAAGGGTGCCATGTAAGATGAAAAGATCAAAAGGTAAGTATGAAGAGGCATGACTCATGCCCTTCTAACGCAACTTATCATTCGTATTTGTAAGATATAAAAAGGACTTCCCATCATTCGTTCATGTGGGGGATACATCTCAAGGGGATCAAAGGCATCAATCAGAAGAACAACAAACAATAAGCAAGGATAAATTAAGCCATTCCAGCGTCCACTCCAAGGATCATCAAATAGAAGAATAAGAACATAGAATTACAAGAAGAATACAATATCCTTCAGCAGTTCAGATTCTCAGTACCAGAGAGAGATAGCAGTTGTCAGATCTGAACCTAGTGTTAATATTATTCTATTTTTGGTAATGCAAAAATGTGGATTAATTTATCGATGTGAATTTTATAATGCATTCTGGTTTGTTAATAAATATTAGGACATGAACTTGACAATAGTTTGACACAAGGAATGGGAGAAAGTCCGCAATTAAGGGAGAACTGCTAAGGGTATCCTATTGCAGTGGCAGTTAAGGGAGAACAACTATGAGGGCACCCTACTGCACTATGATTGAGGGAGAACTGCTAAGGGCACCCTATTGCAGTGACAGTTAAGGGAGAACAGGTATGAGGGCACCCTACTGCACTATGATTGAGGGAGAACCGCTTAGGGCACCCTATTGTAGTGGTAGTTAAGGGAGAACAGCTACGAGGGCACCCTACTGCATTGTGATTGAAGGAGAACCGCCAAGGGCACTCTATTACAAGTACCTTCCCAAACTGTACTTCGGGGGACTAGTGGTGAAACATAGTTAACTACAATCCTAAAAGAATGGTGGAGGACGTATAGAGGGAGAACTGCGATCTTAGGGCAACCTTCTATGCTTCCTTACTCCACATCCTCTATAATTGGAATTCACATATAATTTAAGTACCACATGATTATGAAAATATATTCTCTTTACTCTAATCCTTGATTAATTTATGAATAATGTTTGCATTATTGAATAAATGTATATATATACATATCCTTTTGTATGTTGGTATTGTGTTTACATGGTGAATGCAAGATTTCACGTTATGGATCACAATTAAAGAAAGCATTTATTTGAGTAAACCCTAACCCTAATATGTTATGATTGTGATTTAGGGCAACTTCTAGGGCAAATTAGGAAGGGGACATTACAAAAACTGCTCTAACACACAAATCCCAACAACATCTCAACTGCAATCATATACACGATTGCTGTAACATGCTTGACCTCCATCATATATAATCAGCTTCATAACTAAACTTCTACATGAGTGCACTGCTCAAGCCTCTATTATTTCGATAGCATGCTCTGTTCTCAATAGAGCAATTTACTTCAGACTTACACCATTTGATACTAAGAGTATTGTCTTCACTCCATCAACAAAAATCAAAGTTTTTCAACCAAAACTGAGAATTACTCCCCAAAATCACTACACACTATTCTTCCACTCCTGTGCTTGTCTTCACTCCATCAACAAAAATCAAAGTTTTTCAACCAAAACTGAGAATTACTCCCCAAAATCACTACACACTATTCTTCCACTCCTGTGCGAGCAATTTCATAAATGCAGATTTAGATAAAGAAAAATCTGACTCTACCAAGCACACCTAGTCCAGGAGAAATAAAACAAAACGCTCAAAAATACATAGCTGAAGGAAATAAGCTGTAAACTACTACACAGTCAATTATCACCATGCTCGACTCAATATATTTCAATTTCAGAAAACAAATGCACTTCAATCTCACGTTCTGGTCTAAAAATAAAACCACAATGCCTCCTAACCATTTGAAACGATTTTTCTTTTTTCATACCCATATGCTTGACGCAGCCATGTCCAATGAATCGCACATCCAAAGAAAAAACGCAAGGCCTATTTTTTGTACTTGGCTCATTCAAAAACACGACTCATACTCTTTTTTATTTTAGCTCCTCGGCCCAGTCACATAAAACAAAACACTCAGCTAATCAGTATACCAAGTGTAATTTCTTTTGACTTACCTATTCTTCTCCATGATACACACTACTCACAGAGATGAAGGAAATGTTTATTTTTCTCAGATTATTAAGCCAGCAGATATGTTAGATTACACAAATGCAAACATTGGAGATGCAATGTTAATAGCATACTGTTTCTTTCCTGAGATGCCGCTCCACAGCCTTGTTAGGTTGGATCGATATCACTGTGATAGCTTGCATTTCCAGGCGCAAGCACCAATTGCCTTAAAGTTTATGCTATGCTGCACTTTCTGGAAAGTCTCCTTTCTAAAGCCTCAGTCTAAGCCAAAGTCTATCCTCGGCCAGCTACCAAAATGAGTATAATGTGCTCAGACCTTTACAACTACTCCCTGCAATGCTACTGCAACAATCGAATCACTCAGATGCCGCCTCCTTGAATGTATGCTGTGAGCACCTCACTTCTGTGCCTGAGTATTGCCTTTTTCCTATACTCCTGCTGCCATCTCGGATGCGCAACAGAGAAGAGATTGCCCCCTATGCACCAGTGATGATACCCGAGATCTGCAATGACTGGGTCGATTAGATTCGCACAATGAAAATGGATTAAATACTACAGAATTGATTAACGTAGGGATTTCATCCTACTTGACCAGAGGTCTCTTGTGGTTTCGTGTAAGAGAAGTGCATTTGTTTAATGCACTCAGAGATGATAAATGCTGATCCCTAATTCATCCACCAGCATATGCATATATACTAATCTTTTCAAAGTTGGCCTTAGGTGAAACCGTCACAAAGTTGGCCCTGGAAATAACCACAAATATTTAAGCAAGTTCGGCTCAAAGGGAGCCGTCATCCCAATTATTTAATGTTTTATTTATCTATTAATTAAAATGCAAATAGTGAGGCTAGCTGACCTGGAGTCTAACTGGGGACATCACAGTTTGCCTGTCCTAGATGTTGCTTGTCCTCAAGCAACCTCAGATTTGGATCCACACCTTCCCACGTTACCTCATGCGTGTCCTCATTGGAGACTTTATGTATATATATAGTGTATTTCTCCTTTTCCCAAACACCTATGACCCATTTGCCATGACTCTCTACGTGTGGAGCATATCTTTTTCCTTCGCAGCTCGTTTTTAGACATCTCTTGATTTGGCTTAAGCGGCAGTGGGCTCTTTTGAAAAAATTCTTTGACAGCATAGGAGATGCTTGCTTGGAACTCAATCTGTCTTTAGTCACCGAGTCTTCAAAAATTCAAGCTCTTTTGATGGCTTCTTGCAATGAGCTTGGATCAAATGCCCTTAGCAAACCTTTAAGGGGTTCAACTAAGCCTTCAACGAAGAAGATTAAAAGCCTTTTCTCTGACACATTAGAAATCATTACTGCAAGCTTTTGAAATTCTCCTACATAATCTTCCACCTTACCCTCTTGCTTCAGCTGTTCTAACTCTCTAAAATGAGTCTTTCAGGCCTTCCTATCGAACCTTTATATCAACCTTTGGCTGAAGTCCTCCAAGGTGGTGACATATTCATGCCCTTGGATTATTATGCTATGGTACCACCATTCGCGAGCCATTACTTCAAGATGCAAGGTGGCAAATTTGATAGCCTCTTCTTCAAACATCGGGTTCAAGGAAAAATGTGTCTAATTTTTGCCACCAAACTCTAAGGAATTACCAACACCATAAAAAATAGGAGTGGTGATTTTTTCCCAAATGGTGTTGAATGACTTCCTTCTCTTCATTCCTTCTACTATGCCTAGTTGCTTTCTTCATCTCATAGAAGTCCCCAAAGGTCAAATTGTTGCATATGGCAGGGCTTAAGGCATAGTATGCATTATGAAATCTTGTCATGTCTTCCTCCAAATCAGGTTGTTCTTCCTCAATATTTACAACTGCTTCTTTTTCTAGAACTTTAGCCTTGAAGGTTCTTGTATATTATGAAGCAATCTCACCACCTGCTAAAGCTTTTTCTCAACCAGAACTGCTGCCTTCAACACCATTTTGAACAGGCCTATCAGCACTTATTTGCTGGCTCATTCCTCTTAAAAGTTGGACCATCTCCATCATGGTATCCCTCATGCTGGTATGGATCTTTCTGATCTCCCTAATGAATTCTTAGGAATTTGCCTCTTCCCTATCACCCATTGCAATGGCTGGGTTGATTGGATTCGCTTAATGGAAATGGATTAAAATCTATATTATGAAGCAATCTCACCACCTGCTAAAGCTTTTTCTCAACCAGAACTGCTGCCTTCAACACCATTTTGAACAGGCCTATCAGCACTTATTTGCTGGCTCATTCCTCTTATAAGTTGGACCATCTCCATCATGGTATCCCTCACACTGGTATGGATCTTTCTGATCTCCCTAATGAATTCTTAGGAATTTGCCTCTTCCCTATCACCCATTGCAATGGCTGGGTTGATTGGATTAGCTTAATGGAAATGGATTAAAGCTATAGGATTGAGTCAAGTAGGGATTTCCTCCTACTTGATCAAAGGTCTCTTGGGGTTTCGTCCAAGAGAAGAGAATTCATTTAATGTACTTAGAGATAGTAAACTTTGATGCCTAATCCTCCCACTAACACATGCATATATACTAATCTTTTCAAAGTGGGCCTAGGAAATAACCACTAGAACTTAAGCAAGGTCTGCTCAAACGTAGTCGTTAGCTCAATTATTGAATAATTCTATTAATTTAATGTTTCATTGATTTATTAATTAAAATGCAAATAGTTGGGCTAGCTGACCTAGAGTCTAACCGAGGATATCACAATGTGTTCCCTTTCATTACAAGTTGAGATGGACTTGGGAGTAGCCAAGTACATTCTAGACATGAAGATTAGAAGAGAGAGTGAACATAAAGCTTTGGCTGGGGCAGAGTAAGTGTGTGAACTTGATGTTTAAGAGATTTAACATGTTAGTTTGTAGGTCTTTTAGTGTTCCTATTACAGCAGGGACAAAAAATTGTATGTAGATTTGTGTACATCAACACCCAGTGATATGGATGATATGGCTCAAGTACCTTATGTTAGTATTGTTGGGAGTGTGATGTACGCTACATGATTTGTACTAGACCAAACATAGCCTAAGTAGCGGGAATCCTTAGCTGTTTCATGGCTAATCCTAGAAGAGATCATTGGGATGCATAAGAGGGTCTTTGCATATTTGTTGAGTACCTTCGAGGACTCTATTGTTATCTTCATGGTTCTACAAGGGACTGGTGCTCAATAGATCTTCATGTATATGTGGATTTAGACCATGCTAGTGATGCTAAGAGCAAAAGTTCCGTTGGTGTTTATGTTCTCAATTTATTTGGTGGAGCTATCAATTGGATGAGTAAGCAACAGGTTGTGGTTTCTTTTTCCACCATAGGCGTTAAGTACATGGTAGCTGATCATGTTTGTAAGGAAGCCATCTAGATTAAGTTGTGTTTAGATGTGACATTGAGTTGATGATCTTTTAAAGTTTTTTGTGATAGAGTGCCATATGTTTGTTTGGTAAAGAATTCGACCTTTCATGCAAAGACAAAGCACATTGATCTCCAATACTATTTTGTTTGTGACATGGTAGAGGATTGGAGGGTGATGCTGGAGAAAATTGATACTTTGGTGAATGTTGCACATAAAGTGATGAAGCCCATGAGCATAGAGAAGTTCAAGTAGTGCAGTGATTCTATGGAGTATGGACCTCATGTCCCTTAGCAATTAGTTGATAGAGACGGTGTTCCACTTTGCTCTTACAAGGTATACGACAAGTAGTTGAAAGTAATGATGCCACCACCTCATCTATCTTGAACTTAGAGGTTGTACTCTCTATGGCTATAACAAGGGGATCCCATGAATCTAACAAATGATAAAGAAGTGTTAGCAACAATCCTTTATTTTTACTTGAATAGAGTGCTATTGGGTGATGATCAGATTGAATACATTTATGTGCCTGGCTATAGAACCACCATCCTCCATCTTGAGGTTATGCAACTTTTGTCTCAAGAAACGTTTATCTGCCATGGATTTGGCTTGAAAAATTTCTTCCAACTTCCAAAGGACTTTTGCGGTGGCTTCATCATGTACATTTTATCAACACTGAATCTGCCAAATAGAATCTAACGAGACCTTTTGTTTATCTATCCAATATATCCTAGTCTTCTTGTTTTGTTGAAGTGGTTTTGGATTTGGATAGAGCAGCCCATAGATCTATGAATATATTGTCCATCTTGAGCTTCCATAGCTCAAAGTTTTTGCTCATGAATCTGTCCATCTCTATCCTTGAAGTGCTTGCCATTTTTCTTGCAACAAGATTTCCTTTAATGCAAGATGCCACTTTATACAAGATTATTACACAATCCCTATCTCCAACACCTAGGATTCAAGGTGGTCAAGCGCTGATACCAAATGGAAGGAAGCAATGGCGTGGATACACCCTAAACTGAGGGAAATAATGCAAAAAAACAAAACATCTTATAGTTACAAAAAAGCACACACAAAGAGTTTATACCATAATAAGATGGTTTACATAGGGAAATCTTTTTTGGGTAAAAAACAACACACTTCAAAACAAAACCAATTGTATTATTCAGCAATTATGAGGTTATAATACAAATCTTATGCCATGCCTTTATAAAAGTATCATCAACAATCAAATTCTGGAGCAATTTTGGTAGTGTAATAGGATTTGCAAATCAATCATACGCCCTATACTTGGTTCCAATCCAAGCACCCAATATAAAGGAAATCCAATATAAGAAATCAAAGGTGATAAATCACAAACTATGGGTCAAAACTATAACCCAAATATGGCGCCCAAGTCTAAAGTCCAAATTCCAACACCCCACTCCATGATGAGTCAACATGGTAACAAAAGTAGATTCTCTTATAATGCTCAATAATTTTGTCACAGTTTCTCCTTGCACGGTCAAGTTTGAGAAATATGCTTAAACTATAATGTGTTTGTCAATAGTGTTAGTCTACATTTATTTTTCAAATCGACAAGATTCTTCTCGAGACTAGACAAAATGAGTTGTGAATTAGTGTTAACGATAATATTGTCCAGATGTCTTCTTTGGAATTACATCATGGCTATTTTTAATACCAACTTCTAATGAAAAGTTATTGGTCTGAATATCTATTCAAATCAGGATAGCACTCTCCCTTTATTGTTCCTACAAACAGCATCTGTTTCAATGTGCCAGGATTGCCATGCAAGGCCAGTTCTATCTGAAGGGGGATTCTATCTATTATCATTATCTGCACGCTCATAAACCCAATCATAGGGGTATCGGAGTCATTATTGTGTACAATATACTAATATAGTCTTAAAAAGAAGATAAGGAATAATCCAGATTTACTATATATGTAATTCCAACAAACAGCATTACAATATAAATGTACCTTCTTATAAGAAGCCTATCTAGGTGGACCAGCCTGGAATATGTAGACTTCTATAATATTGGATTATTTATATTTGTGCACAGCATCAACATTTTAGACTTGGGGTTTTTCCTACCAAGATATGTAAGCTGGATATTGTAGAATATTGTCAGTATTAAGACCATATAATAATAGCCTAATTATGTAAATTATTTCATGACGAATTGTTCATGTGGTTTATGCTAGATTCTAATTTCTTTCTCAGTCTTGTTCATTAAACAAATGTATTTGAAACCTAGTGCAGGAGCCTAGTGTTTGTCAGAGAGCTAGTCTTACGGTTAAATTATTTACAGTGTTCCTTTGCCCGTCGGGGACGAGTTTAAGGGATGGGGGGACAAAGGGCCTAAGTTTGGGGATGACAGTGGGGGGGGGAAGGTGCTGTATATACTATATGATATACATATAGTTCTTGAAATGCTAGTTATGAAAATATGTATAAGAAGTAAAATAGCAAAATTGCAAATACTAAATACTTGAACATTGAATATCAATAGAATAGTAAACAAAATTCAATTTGACAAATGAAATTGTCGAATCGGCAAATGGAAGATTTCTATTATATCAAAAGTATCATAAAGATGATTACAATGAGTAGCATGATATCAAAACAAGTACAAAATGTCAAAATGTAGTGAAGGTAGGCCTCTAATCATCCCTTAAGGCAAAGTCCTCGTCACTGGAACTACTGGACTCCTCACAGTGAAGATCCGCCAAATGAACACCAACCAGCCTTGCATCTGAAGCTGCAAATCCTAATCCTCATTAATCTGTGATGGCTCCTCTAGCTCTACATCCCATCGTGCTATTGGACTCTCATTGTACACATGTGTTTTGCGGTCAATGAGACGCAAAGCACTATGTACAACCACTAGCTTCTCTATTTTCCTAGAGGTAAGTTTGTTCCTCTTAAAAGAGTGGATGAAGCTATAAGTAGACCAGTTCCTCTTTGCAGCTAAAGAACTAGAAACCCGAGATAGCAAATGAATGACTAGTGTGGTAGTGTTTGATTTCTGTCCATGACAATTCCTCCACAAAATCGGGTCCTCTTGTGCCATAGTTCCTATATCCATATTTGCTGCATCCGAATTAATCCTACGAGTGGTTGTCCACTCGGTGCGAACCATGCCAATAGTATGAGCATCATACATCTTATCAATGCACCTGAAGAACCTTGGCTTCACCTCATCTGTAATGTCCCCTTTTTGGGACATTAGAAGTCAATTAAATAATCAAGTTTTAAGCTATCAAATTATATCAAATTGAATGACAACTTAACTCAATTATTTAATGAAGCAATAAAATTACTTTAATGGAGCTTAGTGAAAATTAATAGTCATTTTAATTTAAAAAAGGGGATAATAAAGAGACAAAGGAAAGGAATACCAAGAGACAGATAGAGGGAAAACGAAGAGTCATGGGGATGTGCTATTAAAGAACATTGCAAGGCACATTCTCAACATGCTTGGTTTATTATTTTCTCTTGGATATTTTTGGGAGCTTCTAGCTTTCAATTTTGAAACCCGAGGACAGAAACCTTCAAGATTTTCTTGGTGGATTGGACGAAAACCCAATTCATTTCTTTGGTGGATTTGTGACGGAGTTCACAGCTGGGCAAATTTGTGAAGTCTTCATCTGAAGACAAACTTGCAGTAATAGAGGTGTTTCATATCCGTTTGGAAAACAAGGTTGTAATGATTCATTTGTTTTGATGGCATATTCATATTTAATTTCAGATCTCTATTTCAATTTGATATTATATGATTTTTAGTATAATTTGTTGGATAGATAGAAATCAGTTTGCATGCAAAATGTTTGTATAAATTTTTGTGAAACATTTGGAAAAATCCGGAGCTAATATCCATAGGGGGGATATTACAGTGGTATCAGATCAGTGTATTTTGCCATCCTGTAGGGTACATCATTGAGGCTTGGTTTTATTAATTTCTTTTGGTAGAGCATTGAGTCAGATTTTTGTTTCGAAGTTAGACAAATTTGCAGATGAGTTATTTAAAACCTATATGTGACTTGGAAATAAAAGCTATAGATTTTCTGTGGAATATTACCGTCTTCTGAGATATGTTTGTGGAAAATTATATTTATATTTAATGCGAGCCTTTTGAATATTATTCATTATCTGTTGAAAGACAAGGGTTTGAAATATTTAGCCAAGTTGAAGTTTACAAAACATTCGTGTGGGCCCAACTCATATAAAAGATTGGTATATGAAATAATTTTAACACTGAGGGGAGAAGTTCTGAAGTTTATCGAAATATTTGTATCAACGCCTAATATATGGTTTTGAGGTTTTGATGATTAAGTGCGGAGTGCCGTGGGTATTTTATTTTGATGACAATATTCATTGCGTGTCATATGTGATGATATCTAGATGCTATAAATATTTATTTGATGCTGATTAACATTGGGCGTAAAAGATTTGCAAAAGGGCTGAGTAAAACATTGGTTTTTTGCAGTGATTATTCAAAGGTAGCATATCGAGTTTGAAGGAGTCAAAATATATGTGTTGTAATACTGTGCACGTTAGAGCCAACCACACATTATTGAGACATCGGGTTTTGCCATTTGAACTTTATTTTATATAAGTCGTGTGTGCGGGCCACCGAGGATTGCAAGCATGGAGTATGGAATATGTCACAGATTTATCTTCAATTACAATGAACTTAGAAACCATTTCTAATGTTTGCAAACGCTTATGCTATGCCATGGAAGTCAGTATAGTGTTTGGTTGTGAAATTGGTCCTTTTGGTATAGTGTCGCTAAGATTGATCAATATAAAGCTAGCGGTGATCCTATTATTGGGGTCCCTTATAGAGAAGACAAACAGGATCTATGTATAATGCGAGACACTTGGTTTGCCTAGAATACGCAAAATTCTATGAGACGTTTATGGAGTGCAAATAGTATAATGTTTGCGCTAGTCATTGTTGCTGAAAGCATTGTGGTCAATTTGCTCATTGTGTTGCGAAAAGATTGTGGGACTCACAGTTGTGAGAAAACCGTGCATTTCTTATCGGAGGGCATTGCTAGAACCGTTTGTGTTATTTTATAATTCCCTCACTGTAATGTCCCCTTTTGGGCACATTATCTTGTGCCTTATAGTTAGCCACTTTATCATGGTCCGGTGGGCTAACCGAGGTCTGGTAGAGGATCAGAGGGGTGTTTGGCCTAGGTGTTTTCAGTTTTAGGCCAATCGGATCAGTTTCCGCAGGGTTTTTAGGGTGCTTACTATTTATAGTAAGTAGGAAGAACTCAGTGTACTTGGCATTTCAGTAGTGGACTCGAAGCGTCTTGCCGAGAGCTTTCCGGCAAGCTATCACACGTCTCCATCCGAGTTCGTTTGGTCTTCCATTTTAATGCCAGAAGATTCCTCACTTTATTTTATTATGTCACTTTATAACCAATGGTTATATTTATTTAAAAAGTGACTTTAAGTGAATATGAAAGGACAGAGAGGGGAAACTGAAGTCACAACCATTGCTTTAAAAGAAGGATTGAAGGCTCATTTGGATATGCTTAGTTTATGATATGATATTTTATCTCTTGGAGATATCAGGAAGCTTCAGCTTTCGAATTCAGCCTTCAGGTAGGAAACCCTTTTGGCTCAGAGGAGGATTGGACGTAGCCCCAGTTCGTCTCCGGTGCGGATTCACTGCAGAGTTCGCCATTGCATTCACAGGTTCTTTTCTGTTGATTGTCATTCTGCTGAATACTGTAGTTCAGATTTTGGATTGTGGAAATCCCATTATTATTGTATTGCTGCTGTTTTACGCAATAATATTTGCTGAGGTTTTATGGGATATTTGCTGGATTATTGTTATCAAATCGATGATTTATTGCATGCATTTAAATGTTTAAATCTGTATGAGATTTATTGGTAAAAATTGGGAAAGTGGCCGGTTAGTGTCATTTCACTCACTACTACAGGAAGAACTTATTTGAAGAAAGAAGACAAGATTTCATTGCTTCTATCTCTATTGCCGATTGCTACAAGTTTGATTCGTGAACTTGGGTGTGAGCTTACACTCCTTGGAGGCATGGGTTTTACTAAATGAAGGCTGCTGTTCTGTAAATTTTTCGGCACCTATTGTTTTTATTAAGCTAATTCAGGTCACACAATTTGGGAGAGGAGAAACACCTACAACTGTTTCCAGAATTCAGTTGCAGACCTAAATGTGTTCATTGGAGGTATTGGACAGGTATTAAACCCTGTAGTAGCAGAAGATCTTATTCTTGATAAAAGGGGAAGTCAGTGTCAGCTCAAACTGGTAAAATCGCTACTTCCAACCTGGAAACAATGAATGATTGTCGTGTGTCAAACATTGTGTTTGATATGGTGGGACTGCTACATCAGAATAACACTTGTTGATGCTAAGCTTCAACCGAAGTCTCTTGCTAGATATTTCAGTGTCAGAAATTTAGATCAAGGAAAGGAACTCTGCGTTAGGTACTTCGTACCTTAATCTTTCTTGTTGTATGGTAAAACCGCAAGGTGTATTCCTATTCTTCTGTCCTTCATAGTTATCTTTTGTGTAGTCTGCTGAATAGAACTAGGACAACATTACTTTCTCAAACTAAACCTGAATTTTTGTAGCAGCAATCTTCATTAAAGGTTTGATAATTTGTTTATCTCAGTTATAATAGTGAATGCTCAGTCTTACTGTAATTCTATGTCATGCACCTCTCCATGCACAAATCTTGAATATAATTGTCACTTAGAAACTTAGATTAGCTGAAGATTTCAGCATATGCAGAATTGAAACACCAAATTGCAAAAATAAATAATAAATATCTAACCTTACACAACAATCTGCAAATTGTTTGACAAACTGATGAAGTAATAGAAGACAAGGAACCTTCTAGGTGTTCGGAAAAAAATTGGTGACCAGACAGGGGAGGGTCTTACATATGTTGCAGCAAATTTTGTTTCAGTATTTCCTGGGCATCATATAATGATTGAAAGAAGTGTGCATCAGAATTTGTCAAATTTGGAAAACAAAATGAAGACAATGGCAGATCAGAAAAGTGATCTTTTCTCAAAATAATTCAATGATGATCAGCTAAGGGACCTGCAGAAAGAAAATGAAGTAAGAAATTGGCTCTATGTAATTGGATTACAATTGGAGTCCTTGAAATTTCTTGATGGTGATCTCTCTAAGTTGGAGGAATTAGATTCATATTTGGCAAAAGTAGACCAGTCAGATTGGAGGCTTCTGAATTGGGCTTTGCAGTCCTCAATGCTCACTTTGGTCCAACACAAGTTTATGGAACATCCTTATGAAGAGGTGAGACTTGCAGTTGCTTCTTGTCATAGTGAGATCATAAGAATAACAGGTCTTGTAGCACCCTATAATGATGACATATTGAAGAAGGTTCTACAACTGATTGTGGAGAGCCTACACGGGTTACATGATGTCAAAGCCCTTACTTTTGGTAAGATGGCTAAGATTTTAAAAATTATGGCAAGAACCAGATCATTTGTCATTATGTTGGATCTCAAATGTAATAAATTGATTCTTCAAATGTTTTGATGCTTATCTGAAATCAGGAAGTATCATCAAGACGATGTAAGGACTTGTATGCAAACTATTATGTCCTTAATCTTAAATGAGGATGATGCTATCTGCAAGTGATTGCAATCAGACTTGTTGGCCATTTGGAGAAAGGAGCATAATATCTCATCTATGGCTTATGAGTTCTCAAAGGGGCCGATTGAGCAGAAGATTGAAAGGTTCAAGAAACAGATAAGTGAAAATGAAGTAATCTCAATGGGCTTACAGGTTATAGGGTCTCCCAAAAATATAAGAACCAAATGAGGAGGGAGCAGATTTGTTTCAAATGTCAGGAGACTTGGACACTTGATCACAATTGTGGGGTTAGTAAGGAAGATAAGTCAGCCAAAGAGGTTTGGACCAGTGATGAAGAAGATAGGAATTCCACAACTTTGTTCCAACAAAATAACACAAATGCTTGTGAGGAGATGCATTCAACTGTTGATATTAGTAAGCGATATACGAATCTCTATATTGGTGACTTGGAAGTTATGACTGACAAATATTTTGATGAGGATGTTCTTACTCAAGGAGAAAGCATATCGAAGTCTCAATTTATTTTCAATGAAATGCATGAATTTTCTTATGGTGAGAAATTGTTTGAAAATAATGACATAGCAACAACCTTGACTTTGCATGTAGATCAATCAAACAAGGATTTTGAGGCCTATGATGACATTGACAACACCTTTGAAAGGTATGATCAATCGTGTGTTCTCTACAGCAGCAGTTCACTTATGCATGATAGTGTTTTGGATGACAAAACTAATAACTTGAAAGTTTCCAAATTTGGAGAGTAAATGTCATTGAGGATGCCCATTTGGAAAATTTTGAAATGGAAAAGATTAGCGTGTTGTTAGTGTTGGATGATATCAGTTTTGGTTACTGATCATGCTGTTGATATTCATGTTTTGTCACTGATGTCAACATATATTTCTATGAAGAAGATAGACTGGCTACTTAACTGGATGGAGTGTACGAACACTGTACGGATGATTCAGAACGATCGAAGTAGGACTTATGCAGAAGGATGTGTGCTGACCTTATCCCTAAGGTCGCTTGACTTTATGTTACCTACTGTGGATGTTACACTTGATTTAGTGAAGACTGGTTTTCTGGACTGAAACTGTGATTCTGGACAGAACAGGTCTCTATGTTTCGAGTATATCTTTCTGGTGAAGATATTTTAGAACTTGCGAGCTTACTGATGGACAACCGACATATGATAGAGTAATGGGTTGAGTTCGATTGTTGATTGGATACTGATGACATCAGTTGTGGCGTGTATTTTGGAGAAGACCTATTCCCTGGCCGACTTCAGACATGTAGCGTGTGAAATTAATTGTGAGCATGAATTGCGGATCTGGAAGTATATGTAATGGATTGTAAATGTTGTATACTTGTTATAGATACCGTGTGTATCTTAGCAAGGGGCTATGTAATTATTTGTATGACGGAAAGCCTTAATTGGCCGACCTAGTTAATTATGTATTAGGAAAGCTTAACTGGCCGACCTAATGAATTATTGTAAGAGGGTATATATGAAAGATAAATTCTTGTGAAGAAGTGTGATAGAGAAAAGAAAGAGAAGTGTGGAAGCTGCGAAGCTTGTTGACTGCTGGATACAAAGCAGAGTTGTTACATCATTGGAATTGACCAAGCAAAGACAGTTGCTATCAGACAGTTCTTTGGAATGTGTATTTGCTTTATACACTTGATTCGGATTGTGAATCCTTGAGGGTGGCTTTAACCTTTTTTGGGCAGTGTGCCTTAGCAGTGAGCCTACTATTTTCTTTGACTCCTAACAGTGTCTGTCTCCTAACAGGGATTGTGTACTGTAATGTTGTAACAAGCTCCTAACAGGGCTAATATCTTTTAACAGGGATACCATACTCTCGGTACATTATTTGTGGGTGTTAATTCCCACTGGGGTTTTACCTTTAACAGGGTTTCCTCAACAACAAATATTGTGTTATGGTGTTTGCTATTACTGTGTTATCATTTACATTTGCAAATTTGGTTTATAAAGTATAAAGTTTAATAATCTAGATTACAACTGATTCACCCCCCCTCTCAGTTGTCTTGTGGACTGTTATTCCTAACAATTGGTATCAGAGCTATTGGTCCTCAGAGAGAAAGTTTAACAGCTTGAGGTGATCTTGAAGATGACTTACTACAG
>MU226466.1:4083918-4095224 GCA_018584345.1 Thuja plicata
AGTGCTAAGTGTTCCATTCATTCTCATGAGAGATGGGTTCATGTGAACCACTACTCATGAATTATGGGTCAATGAGTTTGACTCAAAAACTACACAGTTGAATCCTGATAGCAATATCACAATTATTCTGAAGCTTTAATGGAAAGCCATTTAGCGATAAAGGTAGCATTGTCAGAATTAAATGGGACGAAGATTAAAAGTGATCCAAGGCTCTCAAGTTAGGAAGCTTGACTTCTATTCTCATGATAATCATTGTTTAAACATTACAACTCTAGGTGGTTGGTTATTTCCATGCATAGTTGAATGCAAGTGAGTTTGATCTTTTTGGCAAGTTGATCTACAATAAATATGAATGCACATAAAATGGAAGCTGATATGTCAGGTTCCAAAAACCATCAAATATTCTACATTGTATGAACTATAACAATCATACGAGACCATTTCACAAAGTCCAGAAGAATTTCAACTACATTATCACATAAAATAAAATATTTACATAATTCATGCTACTAGTACTAGCCAAAAGTCACCAATGATTAATAATATGTACCAGCTATGCGGGCCTTGACATATTACTATTGACACTACAAATAATGAGCATCTAAAATTGGAAATGAACAAACGCTAGGGAGCACAGCTAAGATTTATAAAAAGCGTGATGCAAGTTAAAAAAAGAGATTCATTAGTATGTGTTTCTTAGCAAGCAATATAATTTTTTCGATATACATGAAACATGTTTTAGGTAGAGGTGCCATTTGACATCAATATAAAGCATCTATTTTTGAAGTAGAGAGTAAATGATGTTATTCTTCTCCAATTGATGGCCATGTATATTGATAGACAAATCAAGCAGAACATAGGCAGAAGAGGACTAAAATATGATATCTGACAGAAATCTGCACTAGAAAGCCGTGTAAAGCTCGATAACCAAACAGAAAAGTGACTATGCCATATAAAATCAGTTAAACAGGAAAAAAAAGCTTGCACACATAAATGTACATAAAAACATAATTGCTTTAAATTTGTCAAAAGCAGTTCTGAATTTGGTTTCTAGTTGCTTTTGGAATGTTCTTTTAAGTGTCAGCCAGTCATGACAAATGATGAGGGGACTCAACCTATCTTTGAAGATGTCTTAAATGAGAAGATTGCAGCTAATCAGGTGAGGTGGATATACAAAAGTCTCAAACTAAGAGACTATACGTGAGGTAGAATATGCAATATTCTAATTTCTTTATAATTACACGATTCTAATTTTTTTATAATTACATGAGAGAATACATTTTTTTAGGAAAATATTTAATTTAAATATTTTGTACCACATACCATGTATATCTTTTGCGTTCTATACCATTCCTTTTAACAATATAAGCATTTGTTTTAATATTTTTAAGAGAAGAAAAATTCTAAGACTTCTATTTTTGTAAAATTTGCTGAGCCCATCAACAAAGCATGAAGTGTTAGAACCATGACAAGTTTGGCAAGTTTCGGTGTGAAAAACTTGATCAACATCTAATGGAAGTTGTAAAAAAAAAAAACAGTCTAGAATGATTGAGAGGAAGATTTAATTACAAAATATATTCATAGTAAAGCTTGAGGAGATCAACAAAGAAAAGCCGTAAATGTTAATTGCAATATCTGCTAAGGAAGCCCTCAAAAGTTTAAAGACTTGTTAAAGAGTATTGCTTGGTTTCTTGCGTGCTATATGTTTGCGAGACTTGAATTCCACTTAGTTTGAGATGTGAAGTAGAAACTATGAAGATTTTTGTAGTTGACCAGTGTGGTTTATCCAAGTATGGATGAACGACAATGGAGAAGTTGAGAGAGACCTCCTCTATCTTATAGAGAGAATGACATGTGAGACACGCAAAACATGAGACGAAGTTATAGACAATGTTAGTTGGAAGACCAAACAATCATTATGCATAGTCAGAATAATTAGGCTTTGAGTGAAAATAGTTGTGTCATGGAATGAATTTAGCCACAACAATCCTTCCTTGATATAGAAAATTATTAAATTGGAAAATCGTTGAAAGTTGAAGGCAAGTGTAGAATTGACTGCAATCAAGATGATTTACATATCATGATGTCCAAATTTAGAACCCAAGATGTGAAGAGGTGACCATAGTTAGTGTTTCAGTTGTAGGAGGGCGGCTCAATCATCAAAAGTGTTGCCAATGCCATTTTTGTATATGATGACCAAATGAAATTGTTGAAGATATGATGTACACTTAATATATCAAGCTTTTTCAATTTTATTTTGATTAGAGAACTTGACGAGGTAAATTAAATGTATGTACAATAATTCCTTGCTAAACATATAGTGTCACCAATATTTACAAATTGTATTTAAGGTGTGGTAATATTGTTTGGTTGTGGAGTTTTTTAAAAAAAAATGATAGGCTGGTGGGTGGTCACTTTTTTTTTTTCTTTCCAGACTACACCAAAGTGCATTGAGAGACATCTAGCTTGACCTCAAAAGGCTATAAAAGATCTTGTAATGCCAAAATAGGTGCAAAATATTACTTACTCTTTCATGAGGATAAAACTTACTCTTCCATGAGGATAAAACTTGGGTATGTTTTTCATTGGCCTTTGTGAATTGATGCAAAGGTGAACCAGTTGGAGAGTATCCAAGAATGAACTTGAAATAGTTTACAAGACAAGGAAAAATTCTCAAATGTTTGATTATAGGAATTGGTCAATGGAGAAAATCTGCTTTTGCATAGTCTACTTGAATGTTTGCCTTGTTGACAACAAAACCTAGATAAGAGATAAAATCTTGACCTAAAAATTATCTAGATAGGTTTGCATACAATTTTTTTTTGAAGCATGCACAAAGCATGAACTAGGCTTTTGAATATACTTTCCAAGTGTGGGAGTATGCAAAAAAAATCATCTAAATAGATGGTTCAAACATTATCAAGACGATCCATGAGTACATTAATAAGCTACATGGACATGGTAGAGACATTGGTGAAACCAAAAGGTATCAGTAACCATTCAAAAAGACTCATGTTGGTTTGGAAATTTGTCTTCCATGTGTTGTCCTTGGCTTCAATTTTGACCCGATTATACTTTTTTTCTTCTTTTGATCGGTAAAATATTTATATTATTATTAATAATTTAAGAAGTGATACATATTGACTAGAAATTCATCACCAACCAAAATCCCATGTCCTTGTGTGCACCAAAAACCCTTCTATCAACCCTACAGTCACTACCTTCCTTCTACAAACCCCCCATATACACCATTTTACTATCAACAATCGAGATGTACAGATATACACTCGAAATATACAAACAGATTTACATGAAAGCTCTAAAAAATTTGAACTTTTGCTCCATGCCTCTTCGGATTTTATCCCAAATCCACCTACCCTGTTTACATATATTTCAAAAAATGAAGGCTGGTAAAGAAAGTGCATGATCACACATGGGGATTTCATGGGCCTGGGTCCATTGGTGTTGTCACCCTTGCACCACCTCGGTGTCGAGCCATTCAACCTCTCCTCTGCTACCATTCTCCCATGCCACCTCCCCTGCCACCAACTCCGGTAGCTCTTCTTCTCCCCCGACCTCTACCTGATGAATTTGTACTAGTGCCTCGTATCCTCACCCGATCACCAACTGCATTTTGTTGTTGTTCATTTTGTCCATTGTCAGGAACCCTCCAATAGTAAGCCAGTTTCAATTTGAGGCTCTACTTGTCGAAGTTTTCTTTGCTCAAACCAAACTTGATGACCTTCTCCAAGTCCACCATATAATCACCAATACCTTCCACAATTTTTGTGCATCCATCTTCCTCGCATGTCGATTGATCTTTGCCTTGTACAAAAGAAAGGGATGGAGGTTTTGTGGGTATCTGGGTACATTTACTGAATCACCATTTTCCATTCGGAACCTAATACCCGATTCTGTGATTTGGAGAAAACATTTAAGGACTTCTCTCCATTCCACCTTCACACATCTCGTCACCACCCTGCGACGTATTAAATACTACTAATTTTAAGCCCCCATGTACAAAAAAGAGAAGAAATATTTGTGTTGGCACTCTGCAATCAAGAAATCGATGTCGAACAATCCACACACCATGATGAGGAAGTAGGGGTCGTCAGTTGTGAAAAAGTATTTCAATCTCTCCGTGGAGACTCGACCCCAAAAGGCCATCTGTTGGTTGGATGCCTTGAGACTGAAGTTGGCCTCTATCAACCAGAAGCTTCTCTAAGGCACTGCCAACTATGACGTCAGCTATGATGTGTATTCTGGAGGAGACCTATTTGGGTCCGACTTCAGAGATGTAGCGTGTATTGTGGATTGCAAGCGTGGATTACTAATCTTGGATTATATTTGATGTATACTTGTTTTAGGTACCGTGTGTATCTTAGGAAGGGGTTAAATAATTGTTTATATATTAGGAAATCTTAATTGGCCGACCTAATCAATTATTGTAATAGGGTTATATGAAAGATCTTTTCTTTTGGAAAGAAGTGTGTGTATGAAGAGACAAAGAAGTGTGGAAGCCGCGAGCTTGATTGTTTGCTGGATGTAGAGCAGAGGATATGTTTATTGTACTTCATTGGAATTGACCAAGCAAAGACATTTGCTATCAGACATTTCACTGGATTGTATATTTTCTATATACACTTGTGTTTCAGACTATAAGTCCTTAAGGGTGGCATTAACCTTCTTTAGGCAGTGTGCCTGGGCAGTGAGTCAACCATTGTTCTTGACTCCTAATAGGGTTTGTCCTTTAACAGGGAATGTGTACTGTAATGCTGTAATAAGCTCTTAACATGGCTAAATCTTTTAACATGGATACTATGCTCTCAGTACATTATTTGTGGGTGCTAATTTCCACCGGGGTTTTACCTTTAACAAGGTTTCCTCGACAACAAATGATTGTGTTATTGTGTTGGCATTTATTGTGTTATCATTTGGATGAAAGTTTTGTTTATAAAGTTTAATGTTTAATAAACTGTCTCACAATTGATTCACCCACCCCTCTGACTTGTGTTGGTGGACTGTTATTCCTAACATGCACTGGGTACCACTTTGTTGGGTTCCTCTATTCCACTAGGTGGTTTGGGGATGTCTCTGGTCTTGGTACTGGTGTGGGATTTTCTTATGAATAAGTTCTTACTTAACACTCTTTTGGGAAACCTATTGCTCGTGTCCTTCAGACTGCTGGTGGTGGGGTTTATGCTGGAATCTTCTCAATGGGCTCTCTTCTTAGAGACCTGATACTGGGATTGCCAAATCTATTGTTACTATCCCTCAAAAGGTGAAAGCTAGACCCCTTTCATTTTCCAAGACCTTACTAGTGGTGGCGCGTGGCCTGGATGTGGTGGATAATGTGGAATTTTACCAACTTTGTGGGTTAATTTTTAGATTTGCTAGTTTCTAGCATTCTCTTCCATATCTTCATTGTTGGGTGATGGATTCTTGGAGACCTCTAGTTTATGGTAACATTGAGCTTTTCTCTTGTGCTAAGGTTTTTTTTTAATTTTTTAATTTCTATTTTTTCTTCTTTTGACGATCGAGATTTGGCGTTGAGAAAAATGTGGGCTTAGGGGAAACTCTCTTTCTCCCAAACCTTGAACACTCTCCTTTAATCCTCTCAATGTGTGTCCAATGTGGGTTATTCTTCCTAATATTTCCCTTAAATTTTGGGAGAATTCTTATTTTGAGGCCATTGAAAATTGTATTGGTTGGTGTCTGAAGGTGGATGAGGCAACAAACATTATGGGGCTCTCTATCTTTGCTCACATTTTGGTTGACACTAACATCTCCACACCTCTTCCGGGGGATGTGGTTCTCATGGTTGGGGATAGGCCATGGACTCAATACTTGAATTATGAGGGCCTCCCCTTTCATTGTCATTGGACTTATTTTCTGGTCACTTGACAACTTATTGTTCTCTCTTGTGGTGTAAAGGCCCCGCCACTTGGTGGAAGGATGATAATGAGAAAAATTTGACTGTCTAGGCTTTTCATTCTTCTTCTAATGATGCATCACAAGTTGATGATGACTCCCCTTTCGATGAAGCTCTCACTACAAATCCGGATGATGCTCCTGCTGCAAATCTAGATGATGCTCCTGTTGCAAATATGGATTCTATAATCCCTGTGGATCCTACTCATCCTGCTATTACTAGTGCAGATCCCTCTTGTTGTGTTGATACTTCTTTGTCCATTGCTCCTTCTCTTCCCCAATTTTTAGTTGACGATGTATAGATTTCTCAACACTCTTCCCCTTTTGTTGATAGTTTTTCAAATAGAGTTTCACTAATTGCTCCCCCTTGTGGTGGGGATCCTAGTGATTGTATCGCTTGGCCAGTGGTCTGACAACATAGAAAAATGGTTATTTAGCCTCTCATTTATCCTCTCTACACAATTGGTGAGTTGTCTTCCCACTCTTGAGGTGGGCTACTAGCTTTCTAATAGTGTATCATTTATGACCTATCCTTGTAATAACCAACACCCTTACTGTAGTGTGTTGTTGCTCTCTATGACACCTATGGGTTGTGGCTATTGATTTATTGTTAGAAATAACTGAGAGGCGGGGGGTTGGGCAGGGGGGTGAATCAGTGGCCTCAACAATTAATCCTTAAATCAACCCTTAAAACTTATAACCACTAATTATGTCTCAAGTTCTCTTCTGTCCTACAAGATGTATGCCTTGAAATACTTATATCAATTTTCTACTTGTCAGATTGTTTTGTTAATCTCTCTTTTGTATGTTTACCGATAAGCAGTCATCTATTTACGGAAACATAGTAAATATGCAGAGTATACCGATCAATCCAGAATTAACTATGTAAGATACAAAATAGTAAAGAAATGAATCATACACACAACACATGGATTTTAACGTGGAAACCCTGTTAAGGGAAAAACCACTGGGACTGATACCCCAAATTTTCACTCTTTTGAAGTGAGCTCTATTAGGAGCCAACTCTGTTAAAGGTTACAAACACACTGTTAGGTGTGACCTTGTTAGAGGATTTAGAAATAGTTTGTCAACTAGTATCTGACATCTAATGCTACCATCCTTGATCAAACACTCACTTGGCCTATCAATAGTTATCGGGCATATCCAATGCTACTTTTGTGATCAAACTTTTTGATACTCCTTGGGATGTATCTCAATTGAAAAATACTTTTAAGTCCTGCTCTATTAAAGGCTTATATGCTTCAATGGTTAAACTGAAATACTAATGATCTGTTCATACATACAACTCAATTGCAGATTTTCAGATCTATTGTAAGTCCATTACCTCTCTGATAAATATAATCACTTATACCTTTGCTCCACGATGTTCTGCTCTGTGATGCTTGTCTCACTGTTCGTCGGTGTCTGCATAATCTAGCTCTTTCCTCAGCTTGTTGATCAGGATTGAATGAAGACTTTCTTCTCCTTCAGATTTTCTTTAGCATCTTTCCTCTTCTCTTGTTCACCCCACAATTCGTAATGAATTGAGTTTGTCTCCATATAGACATGATTTCCCCTTTTCTTGGCTTTCTTGATTCTTGGCGTGTTCCACAATTCTTGCCAATAGATTTAAAGCAAACTCTTTTTTTTATCTCAAAGAGATCTTCTTTCCAACTGGACAAATCAGCTTTAAATCAATTACTTATCTCCGGCTTTATCTGGATGATTAAAACAATGATAAGTATCCGTTAACTCTATCTTTAGCTTCTTGACAGCTAAGCATTTTATCATTTTCTGAACTCTCTGTTCTGTCGGTCAACACTTCAGTTAGTCATTGGTGATAACTGACTGTTCTGTCGGTGTGACTTCAGTTGTCATCGAGATCTCCGTCCTTGTCTTCTCCGTCGGGCAACACTGAAATTCTTTTCGTCGGGTTACTCTGTGTTTTGCTCGTCAAGCAACACTGTAACACTGCTCGTCGGTAATGCTGTGTATTTGCTCATCGGGTAACACTGTGACTTTGTTCTTTTACTTTGACCATCGGTGTGCACTCTGTCAGTGTATACAGTCACTTAGTGGATACTTGACTTGTATGCATTACTGATAGCATAGCCTTTGATTCATCGGTTCTCTGAAGTCTTTGACAACATTTCCATGACCATATAGATTATATCAAGTTGACATCAATGACAATACAATACATGAACTGATTTAATGCCTTGCATGATCATCAACTTAATATCTTCAAACATTCAATCAGTTACATGTCATCAATCTCTCCCTTTGGCATTGATGGCAACATACTACATTAGCATACTATACTATTGCTAATACAATATAAAATATATAGTTTCATCAAGCTTTCCTAATGTAACTCATACAAATGTCTGGCTATTAGTAAGCTCAAATAGCTTTGATTTGATTCTTGCAACTTTCTTTCTGTTTCTAGTCCCTTCACTGGATAGATGTAGAATTTTTCTTTCTCTGATGTGATGTGTTCTCCTTCTGTGTCAAACTCTCTCCCTTTGACTGTTCTTCTCTTTTGATGTTTTCTCTCCCTTTCTATTTGCTCTCCCTTTCTAGTTACTTCTTATTTTTGATACTTCGCTGGATATGATCTCTTTTTGAGATGATAATGGATAAACTCTCTCCCTTTATTAGTATGATAATGCGGTATTTCTCTCCCTTTGACATTAATGCCAAACATCTTATCTTTTCAAACAAGCTTTTGACAGTTATGTCAAGTGGATCCTTTCTATCGATAATATATTCCTTGAATTTCCCAATCCATCGGTAATAACTCTGTTGCTCGGAGTAGATAAATACCTTGCTGTGTATAGATGTATCTTTGAAGTCCATCTCTCTGCTTGCATCAACATGAATGATATTTTGATAATATGTGGACTGATGCAGCATTCTAGTCATCTTACTAACCAGTAGACAAGGTTCTGACCCCTAGTCTCTTTCTCAAGTACTCAAATACATCCTTGGGCAGTGGCTTGGTGAAGATATCGGCCAATTGTTCCTTTGATTGCACATACTCAAGTATCACCTCCTTTGCCTGAACTTGTTCTCTCAAATAATGATACTTGATGGCAATATGCTTTGTTTTAGCATGCATGACTGGATTTTTGGAAATGTTTATTGCACTTGTATTATCACAATAGATAATTACTGGTTCTAAAATTTTCATATGCATACCTTCCAGTAACTGTTTAATCCATGCAATATTTATGCAATATTTGAGCAGTTTGCAGTAGCAGCAACATACTCTGCCTCTACAATAGATTGTGAGATACATCCTTGTTTCTTGTTGGTCCATGTGACAAGTTTGTCACCCATGAAGAATGCTCCTCCAGTTGTGCTCTTCCGGTCATCAAGTTTTCCAGCCCAATCAGCGTCGGTAAAGACCTTAAGTTCAAATTTGCTTTCTTTTCTATACCATAAGCCATATTCCTCGGTATTCTTCAGATATCTTAGAATTCTTTTCACAGCAGTCATATGTGATTCTCTGGGATTAGTAGAAAATCTAGCAACTATTCCTACTCCATGTGCAATATCTGGTCTAGTATGTACAACATACACGAGTTTTCCAATCATTGATCTATACAAAGTCTGATTTACCTCTGATGACTTGTCCTCCTTTGTCAGCTTACATCCAATTGCCATCGGTGTTCCAACTAGTTTGGATTCTTCCATCTTGAACATTTTCAGTACTTCTTTGATGTATTTGGATTGTGTAATGAAAATACCTTCATCTTGTTGCATGATCTGCAGACCAAGAAATAACTTGATCTCTCTGAACATAGACATCTCAAACTCTTTGCTCATTTTATTTGCAAATGATTTGCATAGCATATCCTTTCTTCCAAATATGATGTCATCAACAAATATATCAACAATCAAAATGTTAGCATCAGTATCTTCCTTCAAATAAAGATTACTGTTTTCACTAGTCCTTACAAATCCAATACTTATAAGATAGGATTGAAGTCTTTCATACCAGACTCGGGGTGCTTGTTTCAATCCATACAGGGCTTTGTGTAGTCTACATACCATGTCCCTCTTGTTTGGATTAACAAACCCTTCTGGTTGTTCAATGTATACCTCTTCTTCAAGTATTCCATTTAGGAATGCAAACTTGACATCCATTTGATATACCTAGAATCCTTTATATGCAGCATAAGCAAGCAATATTCTTACTCCTAGCCTAGCAACAGGTGCAAAGGCCTCTCCATAGTCAATTCCTTCTTCTTGTGCATACCCCTTGCATACTAGTCTTGCTTTATTTCTTGTAACTTCTCCATTCTCATTCAACTTATTCCTGAAAATAAATCTTGTACCTATGACATTCTTGTCATCTGGTCTTGGTACAAGTGTCCATATCTTGTTTTTCTCTATCTGTTCAATCTCTTCATTCATAGCACTTATCCATTCATCATTATCTAGTGCAACATTGACAGATTTGAGCTCATAATCACAAATAAGACATCTTGTATTTAGATACTTACTTTTGGTTCTCATACCAGCCTTTTTATCTCCTATGATCTGGTTCTGTGGATGGTTCCTTCTGACATATCTTGCAAGTACAGGTTCAACTCTTTGTCTATCAGCTTGATCATCATTTTGTTCTTAATTTTGTTCTTCATGACTTTGTGCATAATTTTGAGCAATATTCTGATCATCGGTATTTGTAGCCTGATGCTTGGGTGCAATGATCTGTTGCTCGGGAGCTCTACATTGTTGGTCGGGTAGAGTGTTAGGTTCCTCATTGTAAGTGAACCTATTGTAGTCCTTTGGTTCTTTAGTGCTTTCCTTTTCATTCTTCTCTGCAAATTCATCTATCTTTACATTTGCACTTTCAACAATTTTGTTAAAGGCTTTGTTTAGACATTTATAAGCCTTGCTCTTGGTAGAATACCCTAGAAAGATTCCTTCATCACTCTTGGAGTCAAGTTTTCCACTTCTATCATATTTTAAGATATAACATTGACTGCCAAAATTTTTGAAATAACTTACATTGGGTGTGTATCCATACCATAGCTCATAAGGTGTCTTTTTGGTATCTTTCTTCAATTGTACTGTTCAATGTATAAACAACAGTACTGCCAACTTCTCTCCAGAAGATTTGGGTGATGCCTTTCTCTATCATCAGTGTCCTTGCACAATCAACTATGGATCTGTTCCTTCTTTCAGCAATTCCATTATGTTGTAGTGTTCTTGGTGCAGAGACTTGTCTTTTGATTCTATGCTCATTAAAAAAGTTAGTGAATTCATCTGAAATAAATTCCCCTCCTCTATCTGACCTTAAGCATTTTAACTCCTTACCACTTTGCTTCTCAACCATTGCCTTATACCATTTAAACATCTTAAAT
>MU226466.1:4095735-4153082 GCA_018584345.1 Thuja plicata
CCTTCAACTGGACAAGGTGTGTCATTACCCATTCTTACTGAACCACCTTTATAGTATTCAAAAGTCTCAAACTTTTGCTTATCACCAGTCATATGGTGAGTGCAACCACTATCTATGATCCAAACATCACTTTTACTTACTTTAGATATGAGAGCTATTTCTACATACCTTTCTTCATTATCATCTGAATCATCTTTTACTGTTACAAATGCCATCTCGATGTCTTCTTCAGATTCGGTGTCAGTGTCTTCATCTTGCATTTTGCTAGGTAACTGACCTTCTTTCCTTTGTCCTTATAGTCTTGGGTATCTCTTCTTTCCGATTGTCGGTAGCTTCTGTAATCACCTCTGTCAGTCTTTCTTTCAAATGATCTGTCATTACTTCTGTCATATTTTCTTCTGTTAGTACATCTTGCAACAAAGTGTCCAATCTCTTTGCAATTAAAACAAACAAGTGGTAATTTACCTTTGCCTGTTTGCATTCTTCTAACCATAAGTGCTTCAATTTCATCAAGATCATCTTCTTCACTTTCACTATCACTATCTCTTCTCATAGTGTTTTTATGACTTGATTTACTTATTCTCATAGAAGTTTTGAATGCAGACTCTATATTTGATAAGACACTATTATCGAAATTGTTCATCTCAAATGAGATCAGTCTTCCAATCAAACTGTCTAGAGTAACATTGCTATTTGCTACTGCTCTCATTTCTTGAATGACAGATACTCTAATAGCATAAGTAGGCAGTAAGGTTCTTAGAATTTTACTTACCACTGTATCTTCTTCTAGTACACCTCCAACTCCTCGGATAACATTGACTACCTCTTTGATTCTTGTGCTGTACTGAGTGATGTTTTCATCTTCTTTCATTTTGAGATCATCAAAATTTCCTCTAAGACTATTTGCCTTGGCTCTCAAAACATTTTTGTCACCACCATGTACAAGCTTCAATTTGTCCCACATCTGCTTTGCAATTTTGTAGGTTTTGACATCTTCAAATTCAGCATCAGAGAGTGAGGAAGCAAGCTCTATCATCATGCAGTTGTGCTCATGCTTCTCTCTCAATTGTTCAACCGTCGGTGCTCCTGTGGGCAACACATATTCGGTATCTAAGTATTGAGTAACATCATTACCAATACCTGATAAGTGGAGTCTTATTCTGCTCTGCCATGAAACAAAATTATCTTTGTTCAACTTGGGCACATCTCGTCTGTTCATCTTGTGATCTTTAGCTTAGGTCTTGAAACCTTCCTTTCTAAGCACAAGCTCTGATACCAATTGTTAGTAATAACTGAGAAGGGGGGGGGGTGTGAATCAGTGGCCTCAACAATTAATTCTTAAATCAACCCTTAAAACTTATAATCACTAATTATGTCTCAAGTTATCTTCTGTCCTACAAGATGTATGCCTTGAAATACTTATATCAATTTTCTACTTGTTAGATTGCTTTGTTAATCTCTCTTCTGTATGTTTACCGATAAGTAGTTATTTATTTACCGAAACACAGTAAATATGCAGAGTATACCGATCAATCCAGAATTAACTATGTAAGATAGAAAACAGTAAATAAATGAATCATACACACATAACACATGGATTTTAATGTGGAAACCCTGTTAAGGGAAAAACCACTGGGACCGGTACCCCAAATTTTCACTCTTCTGAAGTGAGCTCTATTAAGAGCCAACCTTGTTAAAGGTTACAAACACACTGTTAGGTGTGACCTTGTTAGAGGATTTAAAAATAGTTTGTTAACTAGTATCTGACGTCTAATTCTACCATCCTTGATCAAAAACTCACTTGGCCTGTCAATAGGTATCAGGCATATCCAATGCTACTTTTGTGATCAAACTTTTTGATACTCCTTGGGATGTATCTCAATTGAAAAATACTTTTAAACCCTGCTTGGTTAAGAGGCTTATATGCTTCAATGGTGAAACTGAAACACTAATGATTTGTTCATACATACAACTCAATTGCAAATTTTCAGATCTATTGTAAGTCCATTACCTCTCTGATCAATGTAATCACTTATACCTTTACTCCACAATGTTATGCTCTGTGATGCTTGTCTCACTGTTCGTCAGTGTCTGAAGAATCTAGCTCTTTCCTCATCTTGTTGATCGGGACTTAATGAAGAATTTCTTCTCCTTCAGATTTTCTTTAGCATCTTTCCTCTTCTCTTGTTCACCCCACAATTCATAATGAATTGAGTTTGTCTCTATATAGACATGATTTCCCCTTTTCTTGGCTTTCTTGATTCTTGGCGTGTTCCACAATTCTTGCCAATAGATTTAAAGCAAACTCCTGATTTATCTCAAAAAGATCTTCTTGCCAACTAGACAAATCAACTTTAAGTCAATTACTTATCTCCGGCTTTATCTGGATGATTAAAACAATGATAAGTATCCGTTAACTCTATCTTTAGCTTCTTGACAGCTAAGCATTTTTTTATTTTCTGAACTCTCTGTTCTGTCGGTCAACACTTCAGTTAGTCATCGGCGATAACTGACTGTTCCGTTGGTGTGACTTTAGTTGTCATCGAGATCTCCATCCTTATCTTCTCTGTTAGGCAACACTGAAATTCTTTCCGTTGGGTTACTCTGTGTTTTTCTCATTGGGAAACACTGTAACGCTGCTTGTCGGTTATGCTATGTATTTGCTCGTCGGGTAACACTGTGACTTTGTTCTTTTAGTCTAACCGTCGGTGTGCACTTCATCGGTGTATACAGTCACTTAGTGAATATTTGACTTGTATGCATTACTGATAGCATAACCTTTGATTCATCGGTTCTCTGAAGTCTTTGGCAGCATTTCCATGACCATACATATTATATCAAGTTGACATCAATGACAATACAATAAATTAACTGATTTAATGCCTTGCATGATCATCAACTTAATATCTTCAAACATTCAATCATTTACATGTCATTATTTATATGGGTTGTGATTCTATAAGGGATAACACCCTTGTTTTCAGTTAGTTTTAATAAAAAACAAATATACAAGATAAAACTTATATCTACTCCTAATAGAACTATATAAAAATAAAAAACATGATTACAAGTAAGGCTAGCTACTTACACAATGCTGATTTTTAATTGTACTCATCCAACCGTTCTAATACACTAGTGGAAGAAATTTAGATGCCTCATCACTTGATTGTACTACCCCAACTTAAAATCATCGCCTTATGTGTCGCAAGCTTTGATTTACTAGCATTTAGTTTTCATTCACATTAGTTTTATGTTGTCAATTTTCTGATGTGATTAATATCATATGCATCTGATGATGTCATTTTTGGATTGACACTTTGAGTTGTCATCTTACATGCAATGTGGCTTGTATGGCAAGGTCCCAAATTTTTAGGATATATGGATAAAAGGTGTGTGCTATAAAATTAGTGTGTTTAATAGGAATGCTTTAAATGATTAAAACACTCAAACAACTAAACCTAAGAAACATCTAGATTAGACAAAAAGAAAGCATGTAAAAAAAGGAATGCAAACCTCAACACCCCAAATAGCCTTCTTGAAGTGTGGATTTGTCCAATGGATGAAATGTGTACTCAATGCTCAAGCTTCAATTTATGTGGTGTAGAGATTTTTGGGCTTAATGTGTTGGCAAGTGAGCAATATATGGTTGTGTATATGTTGTCAATGCTGGCAACACATACCTATGGTAAGATCTCTTACAATGAAGATAAGTTTTGGATAATCAGCTAAGTGAAAAATCTGTAAGTGCAAAGACATTTCACAGTATACAGTTGGACTGTTTTGGTTGTCGAGCAGAATATATGTCGAGTTATGCCATGCACACTTAGATGAAGGTAGTATGGAGTGTTGTATGGCTTCAATTATGGTCGCTTATATTTTGGAGTTGAATGGAGAGAGTTACAACATGTTCTTGGCATGCGAAGACAATATAGCAGAAAAATATGACATATGAAAGGTCACGATGATTAATGGAGTAATGTGTGGATTCCAACAGTGCTATTTTGGATTTAGGCCGAGTCCTATCCTATCTTGATGGATGTGCGATCGCCTATTTTGTATTTAATATTTGGTTATGTGTTGGACACGTTTGGTAATGCACTTGTGAGCTGACTGGACATATTATGAGATTAGGTATATAAGTGGATACGTTTTTGAGATGCGAAGATAAAAATAGATGTGTGTGAATGTATTATGATGTCAGAATAATGTAGAGGATATTGCGAGCTATAACAACTACTAAAGCATAGAGGATGCTTGTATAGTTCATCTTTTGTGTTACTACATTGAAAAAAGATTGTTTTGTATTGTAAGAGCAGTGAGCTCCTTTTATTACCCCTAACAAGGTCTGCATCCTTTAACAACCTTGATATTGTACTAAATGTATTATTAAGATCCTAACAGGGCTAGGTCTCCTAATAGGGACATTATACTCTTAGTGCATAATTTGTGGGTGCCATCCCCACCGGGGTTTTTAACTTAGCACGGTTTCCTCGTGAACAAATCATGGTGTTATGAGTTATTTATTTTATGTATATGTTCTCTTTATTTCAGTCATTGCATGGTTAAATTTGAATTTCTTAAAATTGATTAAAAGTGCTACAACAATGATTCACCCCCCTCTCAGTGTTGCTTGATCCTAACATTATGATGGTATGATTTTTGATTTTGAGTGCTCAAACTAGCATTATAACTTTGCATGGAAGGTGAATGAAAATTAAGGAGAAGAGGTTTCAATTTATAGGCTTGAGGAGATTTGAATAGAGGGCCAAGATTGATAGGCGAAGAAGAGTTGAGATGCATTTGAGGGGAAGCACATGGATTGTGCTTTATCAAATCCATAGCATGGTGAAAAGTGTCACCATGTGAGGGATTGATAGGATATTGGGGTTGGGAAAGATATGCCATAAAGACATATCTAGTTTCAAATCCCAAAAATTAATCCTTGAGGAATGTGACCATTTTGGGAAATAAGAGGGATTTTTGAGAAGTGGGAAGAAATAAAATATTCCTTGGAGGGGAAAAAGGTGTAAGAATATGGTTGGGAGTGTAAGAGGGTATTTAAGGTTGACAAGTGGAGAGAGATTGGGATTGGATATGATTTGACCAGGAGTTGACTTTGGTTTGGCTTTGCATTTCTTAATCCATGTGATTAAGATTTTGCAAATATTTTGGATGAGATTAGGTTTGGGTTAAGGTTAATTAGTGGGCAAGTGGGAGGTTTAGGAGAATGAAAGTGGGAGGAGAGAGAATGAGTGGAGGGATAATTAGTTAAACAAGGGTGATTAACTAATTAATTAAGGGTTAGTATGTTTAAGAGGTTGAGTTGAGTTAGAAGCCTAGGTTAGGTGGTTTAGAACATGGTTAGGTAGGGCTTAAAGTTAGGAGCCATGCACTCAAATGAATCAAGTGTATTTATTTAATTCATAAATAGAGGAAAATGAATTAATTAGAACACATAGGAGTATTTGTTTAATTAATAGAAGATGGGGCTTTAATCAAATAGCTATTGGTTTCTTATTTAATTAATTGGACTGTAATTAATTAAATAATTAGAGGGTTGACATAAGTTAATTAAATAGGAAATATTTAATTAATAATGCCTAAGAGAGAACTAAATTTGATTAGGAAATTAGTAATCAGATTTAGGCATCTAAAAACGTTCCTATTTTTAGGAGGTAGATATCCCACCTTGTTTGAGTTGACCAAAGTTAAAATTATTAGTTAACTTATGTGCAACTACTAAAGAGGAGTCAATTTTGGAAATTGCTAAAACAAATGGATTTGTGCAAGTAGGTGCTTTTCATGTAAAGTTACTTTTTTGCATGCATGCATGTGTAATTCATGTTAAGTGGATGCCTTACATCAACTATTTATAATTACAAGTGCATGTGCAAGGCAAGATAGACACCATTTTGGAAAAATCCAATTTGTGCATTATAAACTCGTATATAATGAAAAGTTGTATTATGGTTCATTCATAGGCATTGTTATAATGTTAGAATTACTCCATAAGCGAGTTTAGTGTAACATATCTTGACAGACAATAACTCTAGAATTGTATTATAAACTCATATTTATTGTCAATATATTGGGTTGTACTTTGGAGTTTAGATTTTTCCTCTCAAAAGGGTTTCATTGTACCATTATGGACCTAATGACAAATAGAAGTGATTAATGATTAAATTAATTTTAAGTAAAGATTTAAAATTATTATTGGATTTAACAATTTATTAAAAGCATTGACTATCTTCATAGTCAAGAAACTAATCAATATCCAAAAGAGCTTAACTAGTAAAGCACATATCAAGAATTGTCCAAGAATAGGAAAAATTAAACTTTGAGCAATCAGTTTAACGAAATAGATAAAGGAAGATAAAATAATGAGAATAACCAAGAGATTTATCCTCGAGAAGAAAGACAAAAGGGTTGATATTTCTGAAAACATAATAGAACAAAAAGTTAATAAATCGAAACTATGGTGCCAAATTACTTAGCAACACACGTGGTCTTCATCGATAAAGAAGGAATCATAGGAAAACAAAGATACGGAGAAGGGAATATTTCAGAACAACTGTAAGGACCGTAAATTAAAAAAAATGCCACAAGCATAAGAAGACAAATATTCTCTAATGTCGATTCAATAGTCATAGTTGGTCAATTGGCATAAACTAATCAACCAAAACAATTCAAACATACAAGTAATCAGGTACGCAAAATCTCAAATTTTCCATATTCAAATATTCAACATAACACAAAAAAGTAGTATATCCAAAAGTAATCGACCATTCTGTCGAAACTTTAACATTTTCATAATTAGTAAAATTACAATGTTCAATATCAGGATGCTGACTAAACTTGTCGCGCACCTTACATCATAAATGAAAATATACATATATATACATCACGTTCAAGACCAAAAGGTCAAATTTAACAATATCAAATATGCCATCGGACAACTGTCCATCTGCATACTCCAGTCTCCTAATCCATCAGACACTTGTCCATCTGCAAATCTTGAGATGAGAGTGTGGTTTAGGGGCTTAATCCACCCAACCACGGAGTGGTTAGCTCCATCGGGGCTCATCCTGAAATGAAGAGCGCACCGACGCTGTCCAAGAATTCTATTACCTGGCACTGATTGATCAAAAGGAATCTGGTGTGTCTGTGAAACTAACTACTTTCTACATATGTCTAAGTAGAACTAATCACAGATGAACATGAAGATGAAACATAAATAACCAAACACATTTAAGAAAACATGTGTTCCATACCTTTGGCCAAAGCGTAAATGACCGAACTTCTACTGGCAGGCAAATAAACAAAATTTACCCTTTCCTGATTTTCCATAATCAACACCCTTTCCAATAATATTCAAAGATCAATATCAGCCAAAGATAATATACTAAAGAAACATGATGTAGGAACTTAACATGTTTTTCCAATTTTCCTACAAGCTCTTTTGAATATATAAAAAAGAAGAAGTTTGAACTAAACTAAATTTCACAATTTTCCAGTTTCTATGATGAACCAAATTTCTCTTTAAAGTGTTTCATGCGTTGTTTTTTTGTTGTTGTGTTTTTTTAGTTCTCTAAAACATTGCAGTGTCCACATAGATTAAAATAACAAAACAAAACTATGTTGGAAACCATGATGCAGTAAAGCTTTTTCTAATTTTTCTTGGCATCATTCTCTTTCGCAAGTAGTCTAATGTTCATAACTTATTCCTATGATGATTTAACCCATTTTCAGCTACCATTAAACCAACCCAAAAGTAATGTTACTGATAGGGAAATCTTCCTCTAGAAACTATACGTAAGTGGAGGTATTTGAAAAAATCGCACTTTTAATAGTTAATGTTATCAGTTTTGACTACAAACATCTACAAATTTTATAGCCAATTCTGGGAAATACAGTCAGGAAGTTTATGCTAAACATAGATTCAAGACATTAAAATAAACAAAAACTTACAAAAGATCTCTAATACAGTGGCTTCAAAATTCCTAAAGTGGCAACAATTTCAGCTTAATCTGGCATTTGTCTAATATAAAAGAAAGAGTTGCATGCCATTACATCATACATAATAATCAGGGGCCGAGAATCCCAAGATATATAAGAACTCTGATTCATAGGTGTAACAATAAAACTATGAATCCTAGATCCTTATTGTGCGAGATAATTAAGGAACCCCCCCCAAAAAAATGAAATTATCACAACATATGCACTTCTGAATCTTAACATTTGCACTACCGGTAAGGAGACTTAGAGATAAAGAGGAACCAGTAAAATGGATAGGGTGGTTGTTGAAAATCTCAGCCCCAAGCTTCTTACATTGACCTCCAACGTTCCGTTCCCTTCCCTACTGCTGCCACATTTCCCTATCTCCTCTTCCTCAGCTGCACTTTCCTTCCTCCTCTGATTTCTCTCTCCACTCCCCTACATGCGACTTACTCTTCCTTTACCTGCGCGTGGATTACTTCCTCTTCTCCAAATGTTGTCCTATTCTCTACCTTGCGCTGCTTACTTTCTTTAATTTCCCTGCATGTCCTTTTGTTTTTCCTGCCTTCTCTTGGTCTTCGCATGCCTCCTCCTTTCTCTCAACTTCCTCTCTTCTCTGCTTTCAAAATGTGTTTTCTCCTCTCACAAATGCTTTTTTTTTCTCTTCCTCTTTCAAAGCTCTGCTTTCCCTTTTAACCATGCCGCCTTCTCTTGGTTCATTCCCCTTTGGTGCGCTGTCCTCCTTATCACATTTATTACCTCGTGAATGATAGGTTCCTAAAGAATTCTAGACACAACCATTACTGCAGGCGGCTGGTCTTCTGAAGACTCCATACTTAGTCATTAAAGCAAACGATGGGATATATTTTTTGAAATAACTATCTACCAACTTAACTTTAAACTCCATGCTATCCTCCTATTTACGCCAGCTAGTAAGGGAAGAAAAGTGGGACGTGACATACTTCCCCCCTTAAGAAGTTCATCGTCCACGATGAATCAATCAAAACTTGCAATTTAATCCAGGAAAAAAATCAAGAAATTTACATTGACACGATTAATAATTCTTGTTCCATTGTTTATGATAATGCAAGTACCTGCATTCAAATTTTATCATAAAATCAACAAGTTTAAAATTTACTTATCATATTATAATCAACTTTTAAATCTCCACACACACCATGCATTTACCATTTGGGATAGAGTTAGAAATAAAAATTCATTAATCTATAGCAAGTATAAAAATCAAATACTGTGTGTGTGAAAACCCAGATTTTTCCGATCAACCATTACCGAGAAGATAAACTTCTCTTTCTAAACACACTCCCTCCTTCAATCCTATCAAATGCCTCAAACCACTAGATTGATCATCAATAGGTTAGTCCACAAATCAAAATGAAAATAATTAACCTCCATTGCATAGATGACCATTAATCATCCATAATTTAGCATATATTCCACGTTAAGTCATTACATCATTATATAATTCAAGTCAACATCAAAACATAAGATCATATAATTCACATAAATTCATAATACCATTTTGCGATATTATTTATTTCAGATAACATCAAAGCAATGTAAATCGCATGATAACATATTTACTTCCACAACATCCATAATATTGTCTAACACGTCTAATATAACCACAAGGCATAACGACTTTGGTCATAATCATTCGACCAAGTCATCAAAGTCCAAACTGTCGCTAAGAGTCCAAAATAAAAAGAGTCTATGAAATCAGTTATGACAACCTGATGTCTAATGAAAATACATAATAGTAGCAATGTATAAGCATATAACATGAGTAACTGAAAATAAGGACATATATAAGTCTAATAAAAAATTTGCGGAAAAGATCTATGCATGTCTTCCGCATCCTCTCAAGTAGCACTGTCAACAGAGAATTGGTTCCATTGAACCTTATACTACAACACATCTTTTTCACGCACCCTGATGGTACGTTGATCAATGAGGTAGGTAGGCTCCACTAGCACCACCCCCGGGCCCCAGATCTTGAACCTGCAATGCATGCCAATCAAGGATATGAGATACATCTGGATGATAGGGTTTCAACAAGGAAACATGAAACACATTATGGATTCGGGCTAGAGTGGGCAGTAAAGCAAGTCTGTAAGTAACGGGGTTGATAACCTCCAAAACATCAAATGGACCCACATATCTCAGTGCAAGCTAAAATAGAGCTCTTATGTGGTCTCACACACAAGAACACTTTGTGCCCTTCCTGGAATTGTCTGAAAGTGTGGTTCCTATCCGCATAACTCTTTTGACGGTCCACTGCTTCTTTCAATTGAGCACGAATCAGAATCATATGTTCTTCCATCTCTCTCAACAATTTAGGACCAATAATGATCCTGTCTTCTACTCTATCCCAACTGATAGGAGTGCAATACTTTCGCCCATAGAGTACCTCAAATGGTGCCATTCCCAAAGAAGCATGGTAAGAGTTTTTATAGGCAAACTCTACCAATGGAAGATACTCTTCCCACTTGTATTTCTGATCCATGCAATACATCCGAAGTAAATCCTCTACAACCTGATTTACTCTCTCCATTTGCCCATCCGTCTAAGGATGATAGGCTATGCTGAAATTCAGCCGTGTACCCAAAGAAGCATTCAAGGTTGTCTGAAACCTTGATTTTATTTGTGTATCTCTGTCAGATATAATGGCCTCTGGTACACCATGCAATATAAAAATATCCTAAATAAACTTCTTGGCCAAAGCCAAGGATCCATCTCTCAAACTCCCTGGAATGAAATGGGCTACCTTGGTTAGTTTGTCAATTACTACCAAGATAACATCATGCCTACGTCATGTCAAGGGTAAAACTTGGATAAAATCCATACTGATGACTTGCCATTTGTATTCTGGACTATCATGTGGGTATAAAAGTCCTGCTGGGTGGACATGCTTAGCCTTAACTCGCTGGCATTCTAAACACTGGGAAACACAAGCTATCACATCACGCTTAAGCCCTGGCCAAATGTACAGTGGCCTCAAATTGTAAATCATCTTGTTTAGCCCTGGATGTCCTGCAAATGGAGTGTAATGCATCTCGTCAAGTACTACCTTCCTCAACCCTTCTCGATCGGGAATCTACATCCGGTTCTGGTATCTCATAATACCGTCATCCTCAAAAGTGTATCCATCAAAATGGTGATCCAATGGATCAATGTGCAAGGCTGATTTGACTATCACATAATGATCATCACCTGAAATCTCCTGCAACACGTGATCCTTCAATCATGTCTTAGAAGTAGAGATAGCTGCGATGTGTCTTCTTCTACTAAGAGCATCTGCCACTCTATTATCCTTGCCCTTAATGTACTCAATGCCAAAGTCATACTCACTCAAAAACTCCAACCAACATCTCTGTCTTGCATTGAGATTAGGCTGTGTGAAGATATACCTAAGTCCCATGTGATCCATTTTCAACTCAAACAACTTACCCAAAAGGTAATGTCTCCACATTACTAATGCATGAACAATTGTAGCCAAATCTAAGTCATGTGGTGCATAGTTAACCTCATATTGTTTCATCTTTCGTGACTCATAAGCCACTACTCTACCATCCTACATAAGTACACCTGCAAGATCTTCCCTTGAAGCATTTGTAATCACTGTGAATTTCCCATTCGGGTCAGGTATAATCAAAATAGGAGTGGATGTGAGTTTATGTTTTAACAATTGGAAAGCTTGCTCACATGTATTAGTCCACTCATATATTTTCCCTTTTCTCTGAAGGGATGTAATAGGTGCTGCAATCTTGTAGAATACCTCCACAAACTTCCCGTAATAACCTGCGAGTCCCACGGAGCTTCTAACTTTACTCACATTTTGTGGAGCTGGCCACTCAAGAATGGCTTTAATCTTTGCAGGGTCAACTGCAATTCCATCTACAAAAATGATACATGACCCAAGTAATGAATCTCCTTCTGATAGAAAGAACACTTATATAGCTTCCCATAAAGCTTCTTATCTCTAAGTTGTTGTAAGACTATTCACAAATGCTCCTCATGCTCTTCCATGTTCTTTGAGTAGATCAAAATGTCATAAATGAATATCTATACAAACTTATCTAAATAATCTCTGAACACACTGTTCATCAAGTTCATAAATGCCGCAGGCACATTAGTCAACCCAAAAGGTAATACGACAAACTCATAATGTCCATACCTTGTCCTGAAAGTGGTTTTGGATATATCTTCTTCTTTGATTCAGAGTTGATGATATCCAAATCGCAAATAAATCTTAGAGAACACAATTGCTCCCTTCATCTGATCGAATAGTTCATCTATTTAAGGAAGAGGATATCTATTTTTTATCATGACCCGTTTAACGACGAAGTTGTTTCCCATGATGGCGATGCAGAGAGGGAGGTTATGATATGGCTTGACGGAAGAAATGTTGGAGGATTTGAGTGAGAGCTCACATGATACTGATAGGTGGCCCACAAGAGATTGTAATTGCATGGGATAAATATCATTAGGGACACATGAATCCTGTAGGGCCTTGGTGAGGATTTCCTTGTGGACGGGTGATGTGCGGAGGAGGTCTAAGATGGATATTTGGGAAGGTGTATTCCCAAGGTGTTCCAGAAGATTGTATTGTGCATATGTGGAGGAAGATGCGGTGGTAGCACAAGCAATGAATATTCTTTCTCGTCGTGTTATAACTACACATTGAGGATCTAGTCCTTTGACACAGATCATGCCAATATAGGGCTCAACCTGGGTGATACAATCAACAATGTTGTCATAGTTGATATACGCTCTTGTATAGTCTTTTCCATCACTATGGTCACCTTGTTTTCTATTCCCTTGGTTTTGGGGTTCCTGATTCAATTTGGTTGGGCCTTTACCTATATTAGGTTTAGGAAACACAGTTTGATAGATTTGTTGGTTTTCATTTGGCGAAGCTTGTGATGGGGGTTCAAATTTGATATCCTCGTGATCTATGAGATCCTGGATATAATGCTTCAGCTTATTGCATTTGATGGTGGCGTGTCCTTTGAAATGATGATAATCATAATATTCATTCTCCTTATACCATGCAGGTTTAGGAGTAGGTACATCAAATGGTTGTGTATGTGGGTATACAATCAGATTAGCCTTAGCCATTCTATAAAAGATCACGTCTAGAGGCTCCCCCAAAGGGGTGAAGGTGTGTTTCTATGTGTTCTAGACATGAGGTTTTGATTGGCCCTGAGTGATTGAGATGATGTTCATATGTTGGGATGTTTGTTGACAAATTGGTGGGGATGGAGTAGGGGCACCAAAAATGACTTGCACGTGCTTGGTGTTGGTGGCCCCATCACCCATGACATTCTTTTTCTTATTCTAGTATCCGAGACAATTGGTACTGGGTTTTTCATGATGCATTTCTTTGTAATGCTTGATAATGAATTTGTCCAAAAGGAGTCTTTCAATATCTAATCCATTCTCTTGGATGTCCTTGTATGTATAGATATAGTTCACGCACATATAGTAAGCTATCTTGGCATGTAGGTTGTTAATGAATATATTGTCTAAGTGTTTCTCAGGCGGTTTATATAGTAGTCATGTGGATAGGGTTTTCCACCTTTGGAGATAGTCAGCTAGGCTTTTTCTACCCTTCTGTTTTGCATTGCAGAAGTTAAGGAGAGAAAGTTCATTTATGCATTGTGTGTGTATTGCGGCGCAAACTGTTCAGATAGTTTTGCAAATGTGTTGACTATGCTGCATGGAATCTTATAGAACCATTTGAGAGATGTGCCCCTATACTTTTTGAAAAAAATGTATGATATAATTATCATTATACACAACCTCTTGGAAATCCATGTAAAAATCTTTAACATGGTTGATTGGATCTCCCTTCCCCTTGTATTTGTCAAATTTGGGTGCTTCAAAGTGCTCAGGGAAGGGGATTTCCGTGATGGATCAATCAAATGGATAGGAAAAACCTCTGTTAGCACAACTAAGAGGGAGGGAAGGAGGGGGTGAATCATTTGTGTGCCCAAAAATATAAAATTTAAACTCAAATACCCATTACTTAATACAAATCATAACACAAGTATTTGTTGTCGAGGAAAACCCTTGTAAGGGAAAAACCCCGATGGGAATTAGCACCCACCAAGAATGTACTAAGAGTATAATGTCCTTGTTAGGAGATCTATCCCTGTTAGGAGATGAGTACTACATTAAGTAAAAATACCTATTAAAGGATGAACCCTGCTAGGGGTAATACAATGAGGCTTATTGCCCAAGCACACTGCTCAAATGTGAAGGTTAAACCCATCTTCTGGATCCACTGTCCAAAAAGAAAGTATAGAGACATAATTATAATACTAAGCTGACTGAAAGAAACTCGCTTTGCTTATATAGTTCCAATGAAGTGCATTACAACTATAATCACTACTATGCATCCACATCTTCTATGCATTCCACACCATGCTCCACAACAATAGGGAATGCCTTTCTTTTATACAAGTTACAACAAGCAATTAGGTTGTCCTGTTAAGACTTTCCCAATGCACAAATAAATACATGGAACCTTGCTAAGATACATGGGGTACCTTAAACAAGTAAAGATTAATTATAAATCATCAATTACGCACCAAGGTCCGTAATCCAAGCTCGCCATCTTCTAAACATGTTACACCACTGTAGCCAGCCATAAATAGGTCTCCATAAGATCACACGTCATAGATGACATCACCAAGAATCCAAAAATGAAAGAATCATAAATTAAATTCTCCAACATGTCTTCTACCATGCCTCAAGCTCGTATAACATCACACATGCTCACATCCAGGTTATCCCAAAAATACAGGGACTAACTCTGTCATAATCCTCTATCACTGTTCTGAAACCAATCGCCACCAAAATTGCTATAACTCATGAAAATAACCACATACAATCCAATAACCTTAGAAATAAGGTATACCTAATCCTTCTACTTAAATGCATGCTCACATATTCTGAGACATCGTACACTATCCGGACTTGCTTGTTCTAGTCATAACCAGTCTGTTCGGGACTTGTGATGAAACCAACTGAAACATATGTTGACATGAATGAAAAAACATGAGTGAAAACACCTCAAACAACAACAATTCCAACAACCTCCTCAAACTTGAAGTTTTTGACTTTCATCCCTACATGAGGTTCCTTAAGAGCATTCTTCATTTCTTCCCTTTCAAGATTAACCGGGGCTAGAGTGGGTGTTCCCATCAAGTTAGATCTAGATCCTTAGTATGGGTTAGATGGCGTAGGGGAGTAGGTGGGGTTTTAAGGGGGGGGGGGTATTGTGGTGTGTGGTAAAGGGATTGGCCGATGAGCAACAATGTTTGTTACAACTAGTGTTGGGTGTGGTAGCGATGTTGTAGTGGTGACAAGGTTTGTTGAGCGGGGTAGGTATGCTGAGGGTGCAAGGTTTTTTGGTAGAGAGTTGGTTGTTGCTAAGATGATTGGTAGGTGGGAGGAGCACACGTTTGGTCTATATAGGTTGGATTTGTGCCAACACCAACATAGGATGGGTAGGTGCCTTGCGTGTTCGCAACTCCAAGAGGTGGGGTAAGGTAATTTATGTATGTAGATTGACCAGTTTGATGTGATGGAAACACATATTGAGAAGCAATGGATGAAGGCATAAACAAGTAGTTGACAAAAGTGGGTGCTACTACAACGAGATTTTGTGGTTAAGGAGGTGTTGTAAATTTTATGGTGGTGAAAGGGTTGATGAAGTGGGATTGTACTTGGGCATTCTAATCTTGCAACGCGGCCTACGCTTGGTGCCATGAATTTGACGAAGCTTCTTGGGAAGCATGGGCACCTTGAAGGGCTTGAGTGGTTTGGGTGACTTACTAGGTGGAGGTTGCTTGAGCGATGGATGTATCTAGCTACGTTTTGATGGTTTGTAGGGTTTGTGACGTGGAGGCACCTTGTGAAATGATGGAGGGTGTGGCGATGAATGTAGGCCCTTGAGGAAAAATTGCTTGATTGGAGGCCCCTGTGAGTGGTAGACCTATGGTGAATTGTTTTTGTGGTGGGGGAGGAAAAAGTGGTAATGATATCTTCGTGGTAACTTGCTATGTAATTTCTTGCTGGGTGGCGGAATGCTGGGAAGTGCCTTGTTGGGTAGCGACATGTTGTGTGACTTCTTGCTGGGTGGCTTCTTGATGGGTGGCTCCTTGTTGGGTGGAAACTTGTGTGACTGCTTTCTAGGTGACTTGGGAAGCAACTTGTTACGATGGTTGCAATGTGGATGTTTTTGGTGGGTTGGTGGATTAAGCCCCTATAATTGAAAAATGAGTTTGTTGTGCCATGGTGTGCACTACAAATTGCATGACTATAGGTTGAGTGGATTGTGGTAGGGTCACAAACAACTGGTTGGATGCCATACCAAGATTTGGGAGCTGTTGCACAACATAATTCCATGTGTCGGTCGAGACATGAAAGGGGGATGTTGGATTGAATGATGCAAGTTTCGGTGGGATGCGAGTGCCTTCACGCGCAAAGTTAGCAATAATTGAGTTGCGATGTTGGCCTATGATGGCACTGACCATGGTTACATGTCCTAGTTGGTTCATGAAGGCTTCCATGATGCTTTTTGTGGGGATCTCAACCTGGTTGGCCCAAATTTACTTATGTTGGACTTGATTGTGAGGGTCAAAGGTGACAATATCTTCTGTAGTGTATGACATAGGGCCAAATGAGGAACTTGCCGCAAGATTAGGATCTATGTCCTTTCTCTTCTTTGAATATGTTTGTGGTGGAATGAAATGAATGGCGTAGGATGTATGAAAGACGGTTCATGCAAGGAATGCAAGTGTGCTTAAAGAACTGAGGTTAGGTGATGGTGATGCAAATATGAAGGATGTCCTAAGGATGGATGGATTGCTTGGTGTCAAAATTAAGAGTTTGGGATACCTAATGCAAATTCAGATGGATGTGATTGTCCACCTAGGACAAAATGATGGTCTTTGGATGAAAAGGCTGTCAGATCGAGGTGATGAGGTCACAAAGATGAGAGTAGACAATGCTTAGTCAAAAGAGTGAAGCTGTAAGATGGAATTTTGATTTAAGATGTAGATATGTGACAACTCAAGGATATGACACCAAGCATGGATGTTTGGATTAGGTTGGCTCTCTGATGCATTTGATTTTGGATTAATTTGATGATGCTGACTGGGATGATGGTTTAATGATGAGGTGATACTAAAATTTAATGGTGGAAGGATGAATACTTTGATGAAAGACTCCCTAGAAGAGGTGAAAGGTGGGGTCTATGACGTTCTAGCATTGATCGGTAGCAGGGATAATGAAGTTGCGGTTCACTTGGTATTTGATGATGTAATTCATGACTTTATTGTTGAACCACATCATTTCATATTTATCAAGTTGGTGGGCACATTCTTGGGTTGATTTTAGGACATGTTTATTTTCTAGATGACATGATAAACCTCTTTCTTTTCTCTATACATGGGAGGTAGTTGGACTTTAACTTCCTTATGCTTTCTCGTGTCGAACATTGACTCAAAAACTTGTCAAAATAAAACCTAAGTGTAGATGGCCAAAAACGTGGCAATAATAATGAGGTTTTTACAAGTTAAGGTCTATAAATTTAGGAAGTGACTACACTAAGTATGTCTTGTCTTGATTTTTAACATACGAGACAAAGTAATCTTGCAGGAGTAACAAAGTTGGACTTTGTTTAGGTCTCTTTGGAAAAAGACTATCTGCAAATAATTTGATTGTGTAAAAAGATGTTTCTACTTGGCCAATTCACAATGAATAAAAGTCACACACACTTTAGCCTAAGGTCAATGGTTTCAATATAATGTTTGTAGGCTCACATACACAAAATAAATTCTAAACTTGGTACATTGGACCCTTATTTGTTGTACCTCCTTATGTAAGAGGAAATATAATGCGATGATGAAGAGAAAATAATGCACTTCAATTAGACTTCAAGGTGTGGGTGAATAGAGGATCCCCTTGCAGGGCCTTGCCTGACTTTCGGTGATGAATCCAAAATCCTTCACACCTCACAACTAGGGGTGTACATATGGTGAGTAACTTCAGAGGAAAACACAATACTCTTGCACTACAACAATTATACCAAGGCAAAAAGGTGGCTTCTAGGTTAAGGCTCATAGTAAGGTCTGTGGGACCCCCCCAAACAATTTTTATGCATGTGACACATTTAAGTCCCTAGTTGACCATGATAGCTACTCAGGCGCTCTTCGCTCGATTAGGACTATCATCAACACACATCGCCCAAGCTTGGTGGGATAAGACTAAATTTTTCTCAGTCTTGTTTATATACCGGTTGGATTATTTCCTAGTTTGAGGTCGTCCTTTGAAGGGGAAGCACTCCTTCCAAACAAACCTCTCTAAAAAATAAAATTCGAGTGTTAGCAACACTTTTCTCTTGCACCAACGACCATGAGAGCCAGTGGGAGAGGATAGTGTGTGTTGAAAGTGAGACCACTCTACACTTCTGCAAGTGCACCAATCACTTCTAGAATGGTGTTAATTAACCCTTCAAGATAGGCAATGTTCCTAGAAAATTCAAAAAGAAACAAACATGAGTTGTTCTTTATAAGAACCAAAGGAATTGTAGATTGCTTTGTTCAATTGTAAACACCAAATTAAAGTGAAGATTGCCTTGTTCAGTTTTAACCTTGTAAATTCCAAATGCTTCAAACTAAATATGAGGTGTAACTTATTCAATTCTTAGCATTGGTAAATTTTAATCACCAAAAACCAAATGTGAAATATGATCTGTTGCATACAAGGTTGATTTTAAAATACCAACCCAAAATGTGATTTTATTGATTAATTAAAAATAATTAAACATCAATCCCCCTAGTTCTATCCATGTTCCCATCGGTCGTACTCACCTTCCTGCCGACCTGAACAAACACCGAAAACACCAACTATTGAAAAGCGATCCTCCTGGAATAGGCAACGTTCTCGTCGGTCTGTCTGTAAAATTGAAAACTAAATAAAATAGAATGAATACGTGTTATACCTGAACCTACGAACCACATTCTTCCTGGTCGAATTGTCATTCCTGCTGGTCAAATGACGATCCTGCCGAGTCAAACAACGATCCCGCTGAGTTAGATTTTTAATAGAAATAGACAGAGAAGAAAATATTTTTACTGGTTTTTCCTTATGGAATACACTTTAGCGTTCCTGTAGGTTAAGACAATGTTCCTGCGAGTCTGTGGTAGAAGGGAGAAAGACAGAGAAGGGAAAATGAGAGGTGCCACAGACCATCGAGGGCCAGTTGACGGGTTCGCGTTCCTGCTGGTTTAGCAAGTGTGATCCCACTGGTTCTCCATTTTGAGCTGTACAAATTTCGAGAGTAGCTCTGGGAGCGCAATTCCTCCTTGCTGATAAAATTAGTGTGTTTGAAAGAAATGCTTTAAATAATTAAAACACTCAAACAACTAAATCTAAGAAACATCTAGGTTAGACATAAAGAAAGCATGTAAAAAAAAGGAATGCGAACCTGAACACCCCAAATAGCCTTCTTGAAGTGTGGATTTGTCCAATGGAAGGAATGTGTTCTCAATTCTCAAGCTTCAAGGATGTGGTGTGGAGATTTTTGGGCATTATGATGGTATGATATGTGATTTTGAGTGCTCAAACTAGCATTATAACTTTGCATGGAAGGTGGATGAAAATGAAGAAGAAGATGGTTCAATTTATAGGCTTGAGGAGATTTGAATGGAATATTGAAAGGCAAGGAAGGGTTGAGATACATTTGAGGAGAAGCACATGGATTGTGATTTCTCAAATCCATAGCATGGTGACAAGTGTCACCATGTGAGGGCTTGAGAGGACATTGGGGGTTGGGGAAGATATGCCTTAAGGCATATCTTGTCTCAAATCCCAAAGGTTAATCCTTGAGGAATGTGACCATTTTGGGAAATGGGAGGGATTTTATAGAAGTGGGAAAAATGAAAAAATATTCCTTCCACACGGCACAAAGGTATAAGAATGTGGTTGGGAGTGTAAGAGGGTATTTAAAGTTGACAAGTGGAGAGGGATTGGGATTGAAGATGATTTGACCAGGTGTTGACTTTGGGTTGTCTTTAGATTTCTTAATCCATGTGATTAGGATTGTGCAAATATTTAGGGTGAGATTAGGCTCGAGTTAAGGTTAATTAGTGGGAAAGTGGGAGGTTTAGGAGAATGCAAGTGGGAGGAGAGAGAATGAGTGGAGGGTTAATTAGTTAAACAAGGGTGTTTAACTAATTAAGTGAGGGTTAGTATGTGTAAGAGGTTGGGTTGAGTTAGAACCCTAGGTTAGGTGGTTTAGAATATGGTTAGGTGAGGGTTAAAGTTAAGCATCATGTGCTCAAATGAATGAAGTGTATTTATTTAATTCATAAATAGAGGAAAATGGGATAAATGAATTAATTAGAACAAATAGGAGCATTTTTTTAATTAATAGAATAAGGGGATTTAATCAAATATCCATTGGTTGCTTATTTAATTAATTGGATTGTAATTAATTAATTAGAGGGTTGACATAAGTTAATTAAATAAGAAATATTTAATTAATAATGCCTACGAGAACTAAATTTGATTAGGAAATCTTTAGGTGTCTATAAAAGGTTCCTATTTCTAGGAGGTAGATATCTCACCTTGTTTGAGTTGACCAAAGTAAAAATTATTAGTTAATTCATGTGCAACTACTAAAGAGGAGTCAATTTTGAAAATTGCTAAAACACATGGATTTGTGCAAGCACGTGCCTTTTTCATGTAAAGTTGATTTTTTGCATGCATGCATGTGTCATTCATGTTAAGTGGATGCCTTACATCCACTATTTATAATTACGAGTGCATGTGCAAGACAAGATAGACACCATTTTGGAAACATCCAATTTGTGCATTGTAAACTCCTATATATTGCAACGTTGTATTATGATTCATTCATAAACATCGTTATCATGTTATAATTTATCCATAATTGAGTTTAGTGTAACGTATCTTGAAAGAGAATAGCTATAGAATTGTATTGTAAGCTCATATTTATTGTCAATATATATGGTTGTAGTTTGGAGTTTCCGCCTTGAAAGGGTTTTCAATGTATCATTATCGACCTAAAGATAACTAGAAGTGATGAACGATTAAATTAGTTTTAATTAGAGATTTAAACTTATTATTGGAAAGAACAATTGATTAGAATCATTAACTATCTTCATGTAATGTCCCCATTCTTGCAATAGAATTTAATAATTAATATTAAAAATAAATTAATAGCCAAATAAAAATAATAATAATAATAATATAATAATCTATTATTAGTATAATGATACAATATATTGCTAATATAATAATAATTAACAATATAGATAATAATAATATATTATTACAAATAATGGCTTCTTCGTGTGCGGGTGCTAGGGCTTCGGTCATCCATGAGGTGCCGTCGACCACAGGTCTCAGAGCCGACAATGTGGGACTGTAGGGTTTCCAAGTGCCGCTGGCAGAAATGACCTGCATTAAGGAGGACATGGATGGTGGGAGGGCTCGCGAACAGAGCTCTGGTCATGGAAGCTCTTGGCTGGGGGTGACTCCTAGGGAGAAGCGGCCGCGTATGCCAGATGATCCCAAAGAAAATGCAGGGTTGGCGACCCATAAAAATGGTGGGAAGGGGGTGCTTTCAAGTGGGAAAAGGCTATAATGGGAGCGATAGCCAGGGTTTTGGAATCGCCAAAGATAAACCGGCAGGAGATAGGGACAGGGTGGGGCTCTAGCGTCAGGATCGGGTATGGGCTCCTAGGCAAGACTCAGGGCTTCATATACAAAGTGGGGATGGTGCAAGGGGATCCATATTCCTAAAAACCAAGCATGTAGTTGTAGAGCTAAGCTTCGAGGTGGAGGAGGAGATAGCCCACAATGTCTCTGTGTTCTCCAACCTAGGGGTGATAGGATGCTTCCAGGGGCATTGGCCAAGCTTACCTGATCTACACTCTTGGATTTCGGACAATTGGGAGCCAGTAATCGAGGGGGATATTCAAATCTATCCGGTAGCAAAGGGTTTTTTTAAATTGCTGTCTTTGAAAACCCCCAGCACACAAATAAGGTTCTATGTGAACATTTCTGGGTTGGGAGGAGAAGTTTTCACTAAGTTTAAAATCATGGCACCCTGCCTTTCATCCAACAATTGAGACCTTCAATACGATGCCTCTGTGGGTAAGGCTTCCTAATATTCCCCCACCTTTGGTTTGAATCTTTGTTGGAAGAGGTTGGGAATTCATTAGGTGACTTTTTAATGGTTGATTTGGAGTCTTCCAACCTGCTTCACTCTACCTTTGCTCGAATCTTGGTAGAAATGGATGTCTCTGCTGGCCTCCCAGAGGCAATTTCGATTAAAACTTCCAAAGGATTCTGGACACAATCTTTGGAATATGAGAATGTTCCATTTAGATGTAGATGATGCTTCCAAATTGGGCATCAGGTTGCACATTGCAGTAGGGATAAGAGGTCCAAGGCGACATTGTGGTGGAAAGATGTCGCTGAACAACAATACACAATAGAGAAGAAAGGGGAAGAACATAGGAGCTTCACACAGGTGGCTACTAAGGCGAAGACTCTGATGCCCCCAGAGATAGTTCATGTGGAGACCCCAACGAAGGTGCGTAATGAGAAACCTATGACAGCTGATCATTCACTGGGAATTTCTCATGATCATGGGGGGGGATTGGCACACCAGCAGGCATTGAGAAGATGCGACCGATGGTGAATAAGGGTTTAGGTCTGGAAGCTAGAGAAAGTATGGATAAGGCAGAGGGACTCAGTGAGAGGGGGAGTGGGAGAATCCCAACGGTCACATCCTCAGAGGGGCTGAAAGAGGCTATTGTTGGTGAGGATGGATGGTGTACGGTGAAAGGGAAAAAAGATTGGAAACATAAGAACTTTGATATGGTTCTTCGCTCTCATTCAAAAGGGGTGGCTTAAAGAAATTCATAACTTGCATGGTACAAATATTGTTGTCTTTCAATCCTTTATGCTTTTTTATTAGAATCTTGGGGAGGTGATACCCCTACTTGTTATCACCCTTGTATCGGGCCAAGCTTTTCCTATTTGACTATCAATAAATCATAACCTTTATTACCGATACAAAAAAATATTATTACAAATATATAAATATAATATAAATTAATTAATCATTTTTTTTCTATTAACTATAATATATATATTAAGTATAAAAAACATGAGAGTTTACATCAGTTTCAAGCTTACACCAAAATTACATTTTCCCTTACATACAGAGGGAATTAGAACTCATGTATCAACCGGTGTATCAAAAAAGATCAATTAGCATATTGAGTAACACAAATATCTATTGCCTAGCTCTATCTAGGGACCCAGGCTATCCATGGCAGCTCATGATCTTCTCATTTGAGCCTCATATTGTCGTGCAAGATGACATTGTATGGATTAGAGAAGTAGGTCTCCCAGGGAAGTGGAGGGTGTGCTGCAATAGGAGGCACAAATATTGATTCACCCCTAGGAGCCTGCATGAGCTGATTCTCTACAGACTGATTTTGTGTATCATGGCCCGATTCATCCGACTCACTGCTACAATCCATCTTCTCCTCAGCCTCTGCTCCTACCCCTGAAGAATTCCCTTGTTCATTCCTACCCCCTATAGGGCTCCTTTTTGCAGACTCTACTCCTGTACCTATCTGATTCCCATCCCTCTTCTGCTGGGGCTTGATTTGTTGCAGCATATGTCCTATAGTGACATCAAAGTCTGGGTTTCCTTCATCTTTGGCAGATATCTTCCATTGGATCTTCTCTTTGTCTAGTATAGTCCATGACTTCCCTGATAACTCTCAGAGCATGCTATTATTTAACCTACAAGATCATGGTAACCTATGAAGCAACATTAAAATATATGAGTCTTCGCAGAGACTCAGTGAGAATTCTACACCTACTATTGAAAATATCATCATTCCTATACTTCCATATATTCCATAGTATGTGAAAGGAAAGAGTAGCCCATAAAAGATTGCATCTTTTATTCAGTCCCACTATAGTCCCAGAGAGGATGTCAATTATGTGAAAGTTTCTGTTTAGTTCCAGTCCAAAAATGTTCCAGATAGAAATGGCAAAGTGACATTCAAATAAAATATGTAGGATAGTTTCGGGTTCAGAGAAATAGGAGCAAGTGTTGGGTTCACCAGAGGGTTTCTTAATAGGAAAACTATGCAGAAGACAATGCCACATGAAACATAGAACTTTAGGTTCAGCAGGGGTATGCCATAGTTTGCCTAGGTACTTACTCCATGAATTGGGGTCTAAATTCAGATTCCATTTAATATTTAGGTGTTCACAGATGGTATCAGTGTCAACAAGTATCTTATAGACAACCTTGGTTTTGGTATTCCACAATGGAGAGCCATCAACCCACTTGATAAGGTCCATTCTATCAGAATCAACTGAGTTATCTCTAGGGAGATTGAGCATAGAGAAAGCATCTCTAAGAGTGGTGTAGGTCCTCCATTGGGTTAGGGGTATGTCAAATTTGGATCCAATATCATCCCAGGTAATTAGGTTCCCATCTTCAATGATGTCTGAGAAGTAGCTAATGCCCATTGAATTCCATTTCTTGGCAGAGCATCCCTCTAACTAGGCCAGGGGTTTACCCACCTTGTATAAGTTCCACCAGACAAATCTCCCTCCACACACATTCTCATCCTAATCTAGTGAGTCGTTCCTGGTCACATATGCTCTGATCTCCTCCCAACCTCGCTAGATGGATTGAAATACAATAGAGCCTAAAACTACCACCTTGAATTTCCCAGACATGAGATCAATGATGGGAAATTTCTTCCAGTGTTTAGCATGGGAAAGGGTACCCTTGCTGATGTTGTATCTAGTTAGAATATTCCACGGTTCATTACCTTGGGAGGATTTAGCTATCCATTTGACAACAAGCACACTAACCTACCATCTAAGATCCTTCAGCCCTATATCTCCTTGCACAGTAGCCCTAGTACACGAATCCCATCTAACAACATGGGATTTCTTCTTACCTTTTCCATCCAACCACATATAATCTCTAATAGCCTTATGAATGAAATTAATTTGAGCCTGATTAAAGAGACATGCTGAGGAGTAGTAGATAGGGTAAGAAACCAGAATCTTCTAGCACACTTGGATTCTCCTTGCCAGAGAGAGGAACTTGTTGTTCCATTTATTTTGTTTCCCTTAAATCTTGTTCTTAACCCAATCCCACATAATTTTGAGGTCTGGCTTAATAGAGAATGGGATACCTAGGTACCAAATCTGGTGAAGAGGTCCTCCCCAAGAGAAACCAAATTGATGACTCCATGCTGGAGGTGAGTAATCCCATCCTAGCAGGGTAGATTTAGGAATGGACACCTTGCTGCTTGAGGTAGATAAGAAAAGGTCTAGCTTATCCATGAGGTGTTTGAAGTTGTATTCACTCATCTCAATCATAAGGGAGGTATCATCAACAAACTATACAATAATCAGTTCCTCATCATTTGGAAATCTGACTCCCATAACCTTTGGGGAGATGAAGTTGTCTCTGAGTATGTAGAATAAGAAGTCTGCAACAATAAAAATAGGGCCGGGGCCAATGGGCAACCTTGTCTTATAGATCTGGTCAGTGGAAAGGGTTCAGATATCATCCCATTCACTTCTACAACAATTGTAGCATGCTTCATTAAGATGATAACTATGTTATTGAATTCCATAGGAAATCCCATTGCTTCTAGCATTGTGGCTATAAACTTCCATTCAATCCTGTCATATGCCTTCTCATAGTCAATCAGGAGCATGCTGATCTGTTGCCTAGAGAATTTTTCCCATTCCATAGTCTCCCAACAGGTAATAAGGTTCTCCAATATGTATCTCCCTTTCACAAACTCTGTTTGTGTGGGGGTAATCACTTTGGGTAGGATATCTACTAGTATCCTTGCAAGAACTTTGCCCAGGATCTTATAGAACACATTTAAAAGGGTAATAGGCTACCAGTTCTTAATCACATTTTTATCCCCATCCTTGGGTATGAGTTTGATGCAGCCAGTGTTGATTTTTGAACCTAGGGAGCATGTTTCAAATGCCTCATTGTATACCTGTAACAGGTCCTGCCCAGTCCAGTCTATGTTGTCCTTGTAGAATTCAATAGGAAGCCCATCCAAGCCATGGGATTTCTCATTGCTCATGTGCTCTATGGCCTCATTGATATCCTCCACTGTGATCGTCCTTCTCAAGGAAGCAGAGTCTTCCTCTTTGAGTTAGGGAGGGATAATAATCTTGATCCTGTTTCTCCTCTCCTCCATCTTAGAGCCATACTCTTTTGAGGCAAAAAGGTTGGTATAGTAGTCAACAAAGGCTTGAAGAATACCCTCCTAGGAGGTAAGGGTATCACCTTCCAGAAAAATGCACTCAATGTTGTTCTTAGCCTCCTTAGCCTTAAGAAGCTGGAAGAAAATCTCGATCCCCTGTCCCCTCATTGATCTAGTTGGCTCTAGCTCTAATCTTAGCACCATTGATCTTTTGCTACTGTACTTTCCTTAATGAGTCTCTGGCCCATACTAGATTGTTTGTGGCTTCTTCATTGGTTGGGTCCAGTTGGCTACATCACTTGGATTGGCAAAGATTAGTCGATAGCTCTGATTCAACTCGCCTTGAGTCCTTTGCCCTCTTCTTCCCAACCACTTGGAAGACAATTTTCCAACTATTGGTGCATTGTTTCCATCTATTGATGAAATTTTGATGCCCAGCCAACCCATGGTTGAACCATCTAACCATGAGGGTCTCCACCTTGATTTCTTTGCTCCTCAATAAAGTTGTGTTAAGAGTGAAGGATTGCCCTCCTTTTATGGTGATAGGGGTGCTTCCTAATAGAAATATAGAGCTGACCACAGGGTGGCGGTCCGATAGGGAGTAGGGGACCAGTCTCACACAGTCACCATTACTCTCCTTCTTGAAACTGAAAAAATCTCTATTGACATACACTCTATCAAGCCTGCAGTATATCCTTTTTTCTTCCCTTTTGGTAGTTAGACCAAGTATGCCAAATTCCTTGGAAGTCTCTTTTCTGCCCTGCTAGAGGATAAAAAATTTCTGAGTTTACTAGTAATTTTAATCTAGAAGTACTTCTCATTGGCTTTCCACTCCATCCTAGTCCTACCTCCTTTATCCTGTGGGGACTCCACCATGTTGAAGTCCCCGTCAACTACCCAAGGAATTCCCTTCATGTTGCACATCCACTCCCATAGTTTAATTTTGTCATTATGGTCATTTGGTGCATAAATAGAACAAATACCAAATTCTACATTCTTATGCATAATGTTGACCCATACAATCCTATCACACGGGGAGCACCCCCAGTCTATAAATTTGTTAGCCCACCTGGGATGAATAAGTTTGGCACTCCCTCCCTTTCCTTTTTGATGGTTGGTAAACACACTCTTGGCATCTTGCCATATGCACTTTAGGGAAACATCCAATGAAAAACCTATAGCCTTGATTTATTGAAGTAAGAGGAAATCAAATCCTTTCTAAATTATAATGAACCTCTTAATTACATACTTCCTGTCTGGGGACTCCAGGCCCCTCACATTCCAAGATGCAAGTTTAAAGTCCGTAGCATCTTTAGGATTCTTCTTCTATGGGAGCTCGGAAGCTCTTAAAGCAATTGGGAAGAGTCCTCTTTTGTATTTTCAGAGGTTTGATGCTAGAGACATGATTGGGAGGTCTCCCTCTCTTTCTCTTCATCTTGGGAGAACCTTCTCCCTCCTTAAGATCATCCACCCTGCCATCATGGTCCAATTCTGACATCTTGGCAAGGGGTTTTCTGAGCTTCTTTTTGGCCTTGAAGGCATATTCAAAGGGGCCAATCCCTTCCAAGGAAACCATGGACAAATCCGACCCTCTAATCTCCCCTTCCTCCAGGTCTATATTCTCCCCACACTTATTAGGGGAGGCTTGCCTCTCCTCTTCGAAAAGGTTCTGTACGCCTCTTCGGATTCGTGGTTCCTTCGCTTTCCAATGATGAGGGTTAGTAGCATTGGTTTTCAATGATAGAAATCAAATACACAAAAATACTAATACGAATACTTAAACGTAACCAATAAAATGTACAAGCAAAGAAAGGAAAACAAATGAATGCAAACCCCAAAGTGTTTGAAGCTTGTATTGTCTCTCTCTACTCCTTTCGAAACGCTATTTTTGATTCTCAGTATTGGTGTGGGAAGCGTCTATGACTTGAGAAGTGTCGAGAATTTGATAATTGAATGGCTTTGTGATCACAAGATGACTTGAATGCTAGAACCAAACTGACGGAGTAATGACGCATGAGATCTTGAAATCTTGGATCCTTAAAATGGTTATGAAGGCTTTGTTATATAGGAATTGAGAATGATATGAACGGTTGAGATCAATCCCAGAGATAGGGAGATGAATGGTTGAGATCAAAGGGAACTGGAGAAGCTATCAGTAAAATCCACCTCTTCAATTGGTAAAGAGGAGATAGAGTTTGGTTGACTGAAGAGCTAATTGTGAGTTACCTTTTAGAACTGAAGAGGTGGGTGGAGTTACCCATGTGAATTGGAGAAATGGGTGGAGTTACCCATGTGAACTGGAGAGATGGGTGGAGTAACCCATGTGATCTGATTAAGGATTATCTCTTTGAAAATAAATAATATTTAATTCATTTATGTATTTAAAGTTTTCAACATGTGACATAATTGAATTCTTTTTTATTCAGAATTGCTTTATTGAATGAAATTAAATTAATTTAATTGGAAGCATTTAATTAGTACGTTTAAATATTTCAATTTAAACTATAGGAAATTGAATTAAATTAATTAATTAATGGTAATTAATCAATTAAGGTTAATTAATTAAATAAAATTAATTATTTAATTAATTTTGGGAGTTTGATTAGATGATTTGGGGAATAAATTTAGAGGAAAATAGATGATTAATTAACGATTAAAAAACCATTAATTAATAGATGAAAATTAGTGTTTTTGATGTAAAGTCACAAGCCTGTCCATTTTAGGGTGTCTACATTTGCCCCTCTTTGATGCAATGTGACTTTTCGCAGTGTGTCAAAGATTCTCTGATTTTGATCCTTCCCCTGCTTGCCCCAGTGATAGCAAGTGGACTATATGCCCCCTCAAAAAATTAAGCATAGAAAATGTGTCTGATGAGCATTAATTTGTTGAAAATGTGAATCACTATATGATGATGATGAATGCATTCCTATGTTAGTTATGATGTTATTGATGATGGATGCATTGATTATATGATCTATGCACATGTTTTGGATTTTTCTTATGCAATAAATGAATGCAATCTACTATGCACAAAATATCTGAGTAAATGCATGTGTTAGTTAGAAGAAAGTTAGTTTGGAATGTTCTCTAGGATCGATTGATAGATATGAATTGATAGAAGGTATGGTTGACGATTGATAGATATGAATTGATAGAATGGATGAGTGACCCAAGTTGCTTCCTGTTTCCAATTTTTGTCATCATTCAATCTTTTTTTTCTAAAAAATTTTGAAGAGTGTCCAATGCATTCAGATCACATACCATCTGGATACTGCCATGACCTCTTGATAACCAGAAGGAGTAGAGAGATTTGAATAGAAAGAGAACTTAGTGCACCCAAATATTGACCATCTGGGTTCAACTAATTTCCTTGTTTGAAAAGAAAGAGAGCCAAAAGCACCCAGATATTGACCATCTCGATATCGCTTTGCCCTATGAACGATCCAAACAAAAGATAAAAAGAAAACCAAGATAGAACTCCAATGTACCCAGAGTCTATCTGGATAGAACCTGTGAGCTCTTGATTTTGAAAAGAAAAGACCAAAGAAAGCAAGATAGAACTCCAATGCACCCAGAGTCCATCTGGATAGCATCGTGAGCTCTTGATTGCAAAAAGAAAAGACCATAGAAACCAAGATGGAACTCCAGTGCACCCAGAGTCCATCTGAATAGCACCATGAGCTCTTGATTCTATTGGTAAATAAACAAGAAGATAACACAGAAGGAATGTCCAATTCTTTCCGAGGGTTAATCTCAGATCGTGGAGCTGCACGACTGCCAGATAAGTGACAGCGCCTACCGCATTTATCCTAAATCATCATGGCCCTAAAATCGAAGTGAACATTCAACAAACAACAATCAAAGAAAATAAGTAATGATCCATCATAGCTACTCTCCTCACTTGGTGGATGCTGGAGTAGCGTAAGAACATAACCGCAAAATATAGACTGACATCTGACCGACTGACTGACCTAGTCAACATTTTTGATGGTTCCTTGATTGAGTTAGATTTTCTTGATTGGCTCAACTCTTTGATAAGCTTGATTGGCTTGATTTCTTTGATTGTGTCTGGTTTCAGAAATAGATGACTCATATAAGACTGACCTATCTGATTTTGAGCGTATCTATCACTGTGTAGATGATTGATATGATTGATTGATTTTGATCATTTTGGTGGCTGATCAAGCTGTGCCAGATGGGCCCAATGCTGATTCACAAAGCTCATGATTGTGACATTTGATAGATTGGCTTGGTCGCTAGTTTGCTTGCTAATAGATTTGATGGATTGATAAAGCTGTCATATGGGCCCAATGCTGATTCGCAAAGCTCATGATTGTGAAATTGATTGACTTGGCGTGATCTCCCTTTGCTTTGTTGATAATTGAGTTGGCTTTATTGCTTGGGATTTTTGTAATTTTTTGATTGTTTTTTTGATGAAGATTGATTTTTTCAGGACATTTTGATCTTTTTAGGATTTTTGGATGAGTTTTCCAATTTTTTGGATTTTTTTAGGACATTTAGAATCGCCCCCTAGTCTGGTGGACCAGTACTAACCATGGATAAGTGTTGGTGCTCATAGGGGTTTGTGCTTCTAGAAATAGCTTGTGTAATTAGTCTTGCATTTGAAGTGTACTCAAGCTTTTTGATCTTGGAGTTCGTTGATGGTGAAGCTGGATTTGAACACTTGGCGCCTGTTTGCCAAGTTTTACCAAGGTACCTACTCAATAGCGCCTGTTTGCCAGGTTTTCACTGAGAGATCAATTTTGTTTCTCTTTTCTTTTTTTTTCTTTTGATGCCAAGGTGCCTGTGTGCTAGGTTTTCACCAAGGTAACATTTTTGTATTTTTGTTTTTTTTGTATTTCTAGATATATAGATAATTGCCTTAACCATTGAGACACCAAGCGTAGAACCTCTTGAGGTGTATTCTGTTGATGTATCCAAGGAGCTGATATCCTTCTAGCGTTTCCAATTGGTACACCCCACTCTGGGTAGAGGTGACAATGACATATGATCCTACCCAATTAGGCTCAAACTTTCCTAGTTTCACTCTTTCTTCTTGGTTCTTTTGATTTTCCATGAGGACAAGGTCTCCTACCTCAAATGTTCGTGGCCTCACCTTCTTGTGATAATTCCTTCTAAGGAGATTCTGATAGCCTTGTAAGTGGTTGAATGCATGCTGTCTTCTTTCGTCTAGTAGTTCCAGTTCACTGAGCCTTGCTACTCTGTAGTCTTCATCCTAAAATAAGGTTCTTTAATGATATCCTTAGGGATGGGATTTCCACTTCGAGGGTAGGACCACCTTTGATCCATATACTAGGGAGAAAGGAGTGGCTCCTGTAGGTGTTCTCACGCTAGTTCTGTATGCCCATAATGCAGGACTAAGCTGTAAACGCCAGTCTCGCCCTGATTCGTTAACTGTTTTCTTTAAGATTTTCAAAATGGTCTTGTTTGTCGCTTCAGCCTAGCCATTCCCTTGAGGATAATAAAATAAAGAGAACCCTTATTTTATTTAGAACTGTTCACATAGCTCTTCAACATCTTTGTTTTGGAAGGGTGTACCGTGATCTGTCAGGATGGTTTGAGGAATCCCGTATCGACAAATGATGTGGTTGAGTATGAACATTGATATCTGCTTTCCGGTTATGTAAGTGAGGGAAATTTCTTCCACCCACTTAGTGAAGTACTTTGTTGCTGCTATGATGTATTTGTGTCCATTTGCTAAGGAAGGTGTAATTTTGCCCACTAGGTCAAATCTCCACATGGAAAATGACAATGGTGAAGTGACAGGATTTAATTCTTGGGTTGGTGCATGGATGAGGTCTCAATGAATCTGACATTGCCTACACCTTTGTACATATTTGTTTGCATCTGTCTCTACTATGGGCCAGTAGTATCCCATGCAGATGATCTTCTTAGCTAAACTATTGCCACCTCCGTGGGTTCCAAAAATTCCTTCATGTACCTCGTACATAGCTCTCTGGGATTCCATGGAAGTGGGACATCGTAATAGCGTTCTATCTAGACTTCATCTATATAGAGTAGTTGAGAGGATGGTATACCTAGAGGCTTGGCGGATGAGGGAAATTTTCTGGTTTATAGACAAGTTGGGAGGTAAGACACTAGTTTGGAGGTAATTATATACATCTTGGTACCATGGGGTTTCAGGACCAACAAGGACGCATGCTGATTCGGTGATTGGTGCTTGATGTGATGGTATCATGAGTTTCTCCACTAGAAACTAGAATCATGTTTCATTTCCTGGCATATCAACCAGTGATGCAATGGTAGCCATCATGTCTGCCACTTTGTTTTGAGCTCGTGGTATTTTCTTGAAGAAGATGTATTGGAACTTGGTGCGCAACCTTTCCATCTCTGCTCTGTATGGTATTAGCTTCTTATCTTTGGTCATACAATCATTGTTGACTTGGCTAATGACCAACTGCGAATCTCTGTAGACTTTAAGGTTCTTGATTCTCCATTGAATTGTTGTTTTTAATCTGATGAACAATGCTTCGTATTTTTCTATGTTGTTTGTGCAGGGGAAGTTGAGTCTGAAAGATTGTGGAATTGCATCATTATCTGGAGTGATAAGCACTATTTCTGCCCCTGCACCATGGTTCGTGCATGACCCATCAAAGTATAGTTTCTATACCTTGATTGCTAGTTTTAATGTCATGATAGACTGATTGGGAAAGTAAAAAATGATAGGCTGGTGATCCTAAATAGTTGTCTCTTCTAGTTGGTCCACATTCACTTGCCCTTTGATGGCCTTTCTATCAATGTACTCAATGTCAAACTCACTTAAGATCATTACCCACTTTTCAAGTCGTTCGGTGAGTGCTGCTTTTCTTAGGAGGTACTTTAAAGGATCAATATGTGCTATCAACTTTGTTTGGTGACTCAATATATAATATCTCAACTTCTGGGAAGTGAAGACAACTGCAAGGCATGATTTTTCAATTGGTGTATAGTTGAGCTCATATCCTACCAATGTTCTAATTAGATAGTAGATGGATCTTTCCTTACTTGTGTCATCATGTTGTGCCAAGAGTATGCCTAATGATGATTCTGTTGCCAAGATATACAGAAGCAATGGTCTACCTGGGACTGGTGGCACCAATATAGGAGACTTGAGTAGGTAGTCCTTGAATATTTGGAATGCTTGTTCGCATTGCTCCATTTATATGAATTTGATGTCTTTGTGTAGTAGATGTTGGAATGGGTGGCACTTGTTTGCTAGCTGAGCTATGAAGCACCTGATTGATTGGAGCCTTCCTTGTAACCCCCTTAGTTTCCTTAGGTTCGACGGTGGTGGCATGTCCAATATTGCTTTGACTTTCTTTGGGTCTACTTCAATGCCTCTATGTGACACTATGAACCCCAATAGCTTCTTTGATGTGACCCCGAATGCACATCTCTTTAGGTTTAAACAGACTTTGTATTCCTGCATTCTGTCAAAGATTGGTCCCAATACTTGTAGATGATCCTTTCAAAGCATTGACTTGGCTAGTATGTCATCAACATAGTCTTCCATTTTTTTGTGGATGAGATCATGAAAGATAGTTGTCATGGCCCTTTGATATGTTGCTCTGGCATTTTTTAGACCAAACGACATGACGTTCCAACAATATGTGCCCCAAGGATATGTGAAAGTTTTTTTATGTTGGTCCTCTGGTGCAATCCTTATATGATTATACCCTGAAAAGCCATCCATGAGTGATAGCATTTGATGTCCAACAGTTAGATCTACTATCATATCAATGTTGGGCAAAGGAAAGTCGTCCTTGGGACAAGCTATGTTAGGATCTCTAAAATCTATGTAAATTCAAATCTAACCATTGTGATTTGTAACTGGTTCTAGGTTAGATATCTAGTCTGCGTATGGTATTGGTCTTATGAAACTAACATCTAGGAGATTTTTCAACTCTGCCTTGACTAGCAATGCAACATGGGGATGCATCTTTCTTAGCTTCTAATTGACCGGTTTGGCGTTGGGTAGCAACGAGAGATGATGCAACACAAGCTTTGGATCTAATCATGGCATATCTGAGTAGGACCATGTGAAATTGATCATTCTTTCTTTGAAGAAACCGCTGAACTGTTCTCTCTCCTCCAGGGTGAGTGATTTTTCCAAGTAGATGTTCTTTGGGTTCTTGTCATCTCCCAAGTTGACTTACTCTGTTTCTTTTGCTAATAATGCAGAATTTTCCTCTGTCAAGGGGAGGAGTTCCTTCTTTCCATCTTCTAGCACCTCAGTGAGGTTTTCACTAGAAGATACGTCTTGTTTTATATTTTTATCATTTTTTGTGTTAGTAAATGCCTTTCGGTTTTCTCTTACTGATGATTCTTTTTTATTTTTTTATTTTTTTTGATGACTGGAAAGAGGGGCTTCCTCCCCAAAGTATGCTGATCTGTCGAGGTCAATGGAGAAACCTACTTTATGGTCTCCTGATGGCATTCCCTCTCTAAGTCCCATGAAGTCTACAATATCCTCATCATTCTCAAAGATATCCATATAAGGTGGTCCTTGTTGATCCCACTCTATTAGCTCTGGGTGTATAAGACATAGGCCCTCATGTGGGGTTGACTCTATTTGGTTGAAGGGGACTACGAAGATGGTTTTGACAAACCTAGATTGTGATGTGGATGCACCACCTAAGGAATTGTTATCGACATGTTTATCGATGCAGGGTTGGTCGTCAATGGGTAGTTGGTCAAACAGGTCGTCAAGGTGTATGGTGGTGGCTGACCGAGGGGAATAGTCTGGGATCGACAGTTCAGAGTCGTGAAGAGATCTCCACTCGTACTCATGGGATTCAATTTTTCTAGAACGCTCGTCAGATGTCTCTCTTCCTTCGTTATCGTCGATGGCTATGTTGAGGTTTATTTGGGTTTGAGAGGTCCCCACTTCGGCAGGTAACAACTGTTGTAGTATGTTGCTTATCAAGATGTGTTCTGGGTTTTGCCCCCAGTGCAACTCTACTATTTGTTCATGATCAACTTGTATGTCTTGGATGATAGGGCTGGTTCTTTGTTTCCCATAGCCTAACCCTCTCTTGTTTCTCTGGGTTGACGGGAGGGACAGTTCCATTAAGCCTTGTTGTCTTGCCCCCAGACCAGTTGTACCATCATACCCAAATCTTTGTAGCATTGTATAATGATTTCCATAGTTTGATATGGGTAGGGGTTGTTCAAGTGTCTCTTGTGGATCTTGGTACAACCATGTATTGATATCTTGTTCAAATGGGTTTTCTTCTGCAATGTTTTCCCATCTGAAAAATGTTGTGGGTGGACATCTGAATAGAATAGGCTCTGGAGTTTCTGTTGTAATAACCGGTTGTGGCATGCCATATGTTCTTGGGCTCTGAGGCATGTTCGTGATAGTAAAAGCTTCCTCGTAGCTGTATTCACCACAACCCTTGTCGGTAATGGATATTTTTCCCTCTTTCTGTGTGACATCCTTGGGATTTGAATCTAAAGAGGAAGGGATTCTCGCGTCTTGGTTTGAGGGTACCTAGTTATCAGTGCTAATTTGGACCACATTATAGTATTGGAAAGGATTTGGATCTCCCTCAATGATGATTTCTTCTCCTTGGTGTGGGAACTTGATGCACTAGTGGTATGTTGAAGGTATAGCTTGCATCTCATGTATCCATGGTTTCCCTAGTAACATGTTGTATCCCAACTCAAGATCTAGGATCTGGAAGGGAGTATTCTTGACAACTGGAGCAATCTGGATAGGTAGAATGATAATACCTTTAGAGGATCTTTCCTCTTCGTTGTAAGCTCTGATATTTATCCTCCTTGTGACATCAATGATGGATTTTGAATAGCCTAGTTTCCTGATTAACTTTAGAGTATAAATGTTTAATCCAGCCCCACCATCAACAAGGACTCTACAGATAACACTTTTGTGGACCTAGACAAGTAAGTGTAAAGGATCATTATGCAGGGGTTTATGCGGCGGCACATCACGGTCTGTAAATGTTGCATGTTTGTTATCAACTATATGGTTAACCATCGTTTGGAATCTCTTAGGTGTTATGTCCCTAGGGATAGCTGCGTTCTGAAGGGCTTGGTCAAGTGCCAGTTTATGCTATGAAGATATGCGCAAGAGGTCAAACATGGAGATTTGGGCAAGTGTGCACTTTAGTTGATCCACTAGGCTTGTCTGTGGATCTGAGGTTTCTTGAGGGTCGACTGGTGTAGAAAAAGAGGAAGGTACTCCTTGCAATAGAACTCTGGTATGATGCGTGGTTACAACACATTTGTTACCTTGCTCTCTGATAGTGATCATAGCCACATGGCTATCTGAAGGATTGAGGCTATTGATAACATTATCACTATTAGCATAAGTATAGTTGACCTATTTTGACGGTCCACCAGACCCGAAGGCTTTCCATTTATTGTGATCATGAAATGTATCATTGAATATCGTATGATCAGTTGTTCCTTTGGTTTGGGTATTTTTTACATTGATGACCCCTGTGTAAATCAGATCTGGATAGCGTGTTTCAATCGGTAATAGTTGGGTGTTTTGTGTCCCTTTATCTGATGAAACTCGCAGAAATCATTGTCATTGTACCACCTTGGTTTGTTTGCACCATTTTTGAATTCCCTAATTTCTAGGAGAGTGATAGTGTTGGATTGTATTAGCTTTCGTAAAGCTGATTCTATTGGCTCTCCTAATGGTGTGAAATCTCGCTGCTAGAATTGAAACTGTGGTTTGCGTTGAGTCTGTTGCTGACTGTTTGACACAATGACCGCTTGGAAGGGGGAGGTTTGTTTTGAGTGTATTCTTGTGGAGTGGGCACCGTAGGTTGTTGGTTGGCCATAGGTGTGCCTTGTAGTGACACTTTGGGTTGTACGTAGTTGATTGTCTTCACATCAATGACACCATCATTGTTGACATTTTTGTTTTTGTTCCACCACTTAGCTTTGTCCGTTGCAATTTTGTTTGTATTCATTTGGGTTAGATCTGCAAAGATTCCTCGTTTGACTAAGTTCTACTCACAACAAACTCCTCGTTCGATGAGTTGGGTGAAGTTCAAAGCTAACTGTAATTCTGTTGTGACTGACATGTCTAGAATCAGATTGTCAATGAACATGACTATTAGGTCTTTCTCAGGCACATCATACATTATTCAGTTTGCAGTATTCCTCCATCTCTGTAGGAATTTTACAAAAGAATCTCCATCCTTCTGTTTGATATTGCAAATGTCCTTGATACTGACCTTGCACTCAATGTTATGATGGAAGTGAGCGATGAACTTTTTAGCCAATTCACCCCAAGACAAAATGCCATGAGGTAAATGTGAGAACCATTCCATTGCTGGTCCGGCTAAACTTTGTGGGAATAGTCACATTAAGTATGTCTCATCATGTGCGACTTCGACGCAACTAGCAAAAAAATCTCAGATATGTTCAATAGGGTTGGTATTGCCCCTATATTTGTCAAATTTTGGTACCGAGAAGTGAGTTGGGAACGGAGACATGTGAAGAGAGTGATCAAAGGGGTATGGGTATAAATCCTCTACAGTGTAGGATTTAGTTTGCCCCTGATTTTGCATATCCATCATTTGGGTTTGGAGGGTCTGCATTTGTTGGATCAACATATCTGCTTGATACTGAGGCTGATGTGTGACATTGTACCTCTGTGCTGTAGTAGGTACAAGGCTGCGCCTTTGCATCCCTTGAGTAGGGACATAGGACCTCATCCTTGGGACTTGATATTGATTTCCCACCACATGATTCTGAAGTTGGGGTATGTGAGTGGCCCAAGGTGGGTTTTGATGTGTTTGTTGTTGAAACTGTGGTTGATACTGCTGGGGTTGATATTGCTACTGCGGAAGCTGGGGTTGCTGCTAGTGGGGTTGAGGTTGTTGTAGCTGAAGCTGGGCTTGCTGCTGCTGGGTTTGAGGTTATTGCAGCTGAAGCTGGGGTTGCTGCTGGACTTGGGTGAGAAAAGCTGTAACCTTGGGTGGGCATTGACTGAAAGTCAGAACTGTAGAGATGGATCCCTGTGGGAATGATGTGTTGACCCCAAGGCTAGTAGGGATTGACTGTGGTAGTGGCATGGTCATGAAAAGGTTATTTCTTTTTGGTGGGATGGAAGGCATAGCATAAGAGCTTGATTGGTCAGGCCATGAGACCGAAGGTGGAGGTATACTAGTGACCATGGGTACACTTAGTTGAGAGCCTATCATGCTTTGAGTGGAAGGTGTGCTTGATTGGTTTTCTTAATTGGTTTGATTGGGTATCTTCTGTGCCAATATTGGTATTGTCAAAGGTGGGAAAATTTGAGAAACCACAGGTAGTATCTGAGAGGGCTGAGTAGTGTTTTGACTTGTGAGAGGATTTTCGGGCCATATGGTCAACACATTGAATTCAACGGGGAGTTTGACTCCCTTCTTTATCAACATGGCTAAGAAACATTCAGGGTTCATCTCTACATCAGTGTCAACTACTTGTGCGGAATAAGAATGTTGCTCTATATCTTCAAGCTCCTCTTCTATGACATTTTGGAAAAAAGCTGACCCATGGGGTTGTTCAATGAATCGAGAAGAACTGGTATTTCTGAAAGGATCATCCTCTTTCTCTGTTTCCCAAGTGGGGAATCTGTTGATATATGAATCATCAGGTTGTGTTCTAGCCTTTGACCTTGTGTAAGGCCCTCCATGAGGTGTTTGAGACATAGTGTGGTCCAGATTTTGTGACTAAAACAAGTGATATAAAGCAAACAAAAACAAGATAACCTTTCTAAGGAAGTCTGAGTTATGTTTTGGACAAGGGTAATTCTAAGGACAGATGTTGATATCTTGATCTCAAATTTTTGATGATGTAAAAGTAAGATTGGTTGATCTTTGCCCGGGACAAAGTCATTGATAGAGATAATGATGATGTTTGAAATGATGAGATCAAAATATTTCGAGTCTGAAATTTTGAACTAACACTATTTTAGACAATATTCATGCTTTTCAAAAAAAAGATGATCTTTTAATGTTTAGAGATTCACACAATGTTCTTAGCATTTCTTTGGGATAGACATTGGTCTTTGACACAAAATGGAGAGTATTTTCAAGGTTTTTAGGTCAAAATAGGTGTAAAATATCTCTGGTTAACTACAACACAACTATGCCGATTGCGGAAACATGAATGGTCGAGTGTAGTATTTTATCACCGATTGCGGTAATAAACAGGTCGATTGCGGCAATAAACAAGTTAACTGTGGAAAACTTCCATCAATTGTGGCAAAAATGCAGGCAATTGCGGTAAAGGGGAAACAATCTCAAAAAGACTAGAAGATAGGTATCACTGTCTAACAATTTTGATTTTCTAGAACAAGGCTTCTGATTTGCAAGACAGTTGATGTTGACAACCCTAGAATTTAACATGTTTGACTCATTTTGATTGTTTGGATGTTTGTTTTGCCTTTTAGAAACTGATCAAAGAACAAGCATAACAAACACTGTGTTTTGAAGAGTGAAGACTGACAATGTTCTACAACTCTTTCAAGTTGCAATGTTATCACGAGGTCTCAATAATGAACAGTCAGACTAATCTAGGTCAATGGCTTTAGAATACGATATTATAGGCCCAATGCTTGAATGTCCGTTAGCTCACACAACAATTGTCACACTACTAGGACACGAAGGTCCACGACGTAGGTTCCTGTGTTTTTTCTGTTGCCAGGTATTGTTGCCATGGAGTGAAGATCTCTTTCACTACACAAATACCTTGGGACACATATGTTGGGAATCTTGGGGGGAAATTCTGCAACCACTTGCACTATAATAATGTGTCTGTTTGGAGGTAGATCGGGTTGGCCTCTAATTAATAAGGTTGTAGTAAGGGTCCATGGTGTCTATCCAATGGTTTTGTACGTGTGTGACTCACTTAAGAGCCTAGTTGACCACGCTGGCTCCTTATGGATATTCACCTGATCCAGACTATCATCAACACACCTCGCCCGAGCTTGGCTAGATAAGATGGAACTTTGGTTCGCGCCTTGTTTATATACCGATCAGAAGGATTACCGGTTTAAGGTCGTTCTCCAAGGAAGAAGCACATTCCCCGGACAAGCCTTTCTAAAAGTATAAAGGTGTCTAATCTAACAGATTGTGCAAGTGCACCCAAAACTCAAGACACAAGGTAAATCATTTAAGTTCTGAAAGTTTGAAATGTGAACTAAGCTACACCACTATACAAGCACAAGTGTTCATTTTTAAGCCCAAAAGTAGGTGTTGATTGCTTGTTCAATTTTAATGCACCAAATCGAGAGATTCTTTGCCTTTGTTCAATTTTAATCTTCACGTTAATTTTAAGCACCAAATTTCAAAATCTAAGATGTAAGATGTGTGAAATATACTGTTCTTTTTAAGCCCAAATTGACAAGTGAATGAATCTTATGTTGTATTGTTATCTTGTCTCCTCGATTCGAACCTGTCAAAGAAAGTGTTTAGTATCTCAAGAAATGAAAGCTTTTCAATCCAAAACAACAGAATATCTGGAAACTCCAGGATTATTGAGATTGCTGAAATTAATGGTGACTTTATACTTACTTGCAAATCTCTTGATTGAATCAATGTACCTTGTGTATGCTTTGCTTTGATCTTCAGCCGCGATTGCGAGAATAGCCCTTTGTTGCAATAGATAGTTGGTGGTCCTCCTTGCAGCTCTTAATGCTTTAGCACCTGGTATGCGTCTGATTACCTTCTTTGTCATTCACTGTCAGTCAACCCTACATAGAAACCAAGAAAAATAGACATAAATGTGGCTTTTATGTCAATTGTGGTACTGGTTGTTCAATTGCGGCAATATCTTGTCAATTGCGGCAGAATGGTGGCGATTGCGGCAAATAACTCTGTCCTATAGCAGGATGCTTTCCTTTGCGGCATAGATCAGTCAATTGCGGTAAAGTATAGGCGATTGCGACAAAGAACAAGTAATTGCGGTCAAATACAAGCAATTGCGACAAATTGCTATAAGATAGAAAGACAGAAGATGATAGAATAGCAATGTGAAAGCCTGCAATCAATTGCGGTATTAAACTAGTCAATTGCAGAAAAATAGTAGCAATTGCAAAATAACACAGATATCGAGAAAATGATGAGAATTTAGGTCTGCAACTGTACGACCGTGGTTGACTGATTCTGTTTGTCATCTGCAAGAGATATTCGGGCTGTTTGTTTCACTTCAGGTTCACCAAAATGTACACCTGTTCGGATTTGTGGTTCCTTCGCTTTCCAACGATGAGGGTTAGTAGCACCGGTTTTCAATGATAGAAATCAAATACACAAAACTACTAATACGAATACTTAATTGTAACCAATAAAATATACAAGCAAAGAAAGGAAAACAAATAATTGCAAATCCCAAAGTGTTTGAAGCTTCAATTGTCTCTCTCTACTCCTTTCGAAATGCTATTTTTGATGCTCAGTATTGGTGTGGGAAACGTCTATAACTTGAGAAGTGTCAAGAATTTGATAATTGAATGGATTTGTGATCGCAAGATGACTTAAATGCTAGAACCAAACTGACGGAGTAATGGCGCACAAGAGCTTGAAATCCTAGATCTTTCAAATGGTTATGAAGACTTTGTTATATAGGAATTGAGAGTGATATGAACAATTGAGATCAATCCCATAGATAGGGAGATGAACAGTTGAGATCAAAGGGAACTGGAGAAGCCATTAGTAAACTCCACCTCTTCAACTGGTAAAGAGATGATAGAGTTTGGTTGATTGAAGAGCTAATTGTGAGTTACCTTTTAGAATTGAAGAGGTGGGTGGAGTTACCCATGTGAACTGGAGAAATGGGTGGAGTTACCCATGTGAACTGGAGAGATGGGTGGAGTAACCCATGTGATTTGATTAAGAATCATCTCTTTGAAAATAAATAAATATTTAATTCATTTATGTATTTAAAATTTTCAACATGTGGGATAATTGAATTCTTTTTTATTTAGAATTGCTTTATTGAATGAAATTAAATTAATTTAATTGGAGGAATTCAATTAGTAAGTTTAAATATTTCAATTTAAACTATAGGAAATTGAATTTAATTAATTAATTAATGGTAATTAATCAATTAAGGTTAATTAATTAAATAAAATTAATTATTTAATTAATTTTGAGAGTTTGATTAGATGATTTGGGGAATGAATTTAGAGGAAAATAGATGATTAATTAACAATTAAAAAACCATTAATTAATAGATGAAAATTAGTGTTTTTAATGTAAAGTCGCAAGCCTGTCCATTTTAGGGTGTCTACAGGTTCTTCTCAAGAATGGATAGACTCTCTTGAACAGAACAACAACAGGCTATATGGGCAGGGATCATTGTACTAACAGACACATTGTTAAGCCTATCTTTCTTTTCATAGGCATCCCTGATAGCTTCCAGAGCACCAAATGAACTATCAATAGTGGAATCCTCTAGGTTCTGATTTGAATATTCTGGGGTGACTGGTCTAGATTCTCTAGGTGGAAGAGTCCGAGCTCTTCTCTTGTGGGCTGATATCTTCTTAATCTTGTTAAGGACAAATTTTTGGGAGTTCAAGGTTCTATGATTGGTAGCAGGATCCTTTGGCTTTAGCTCAAAGTCCAGGTTTTCAACTCACAGGAGATCGATTAGCTCACCAATGCTCGAATCAGAGGGAGGAATCTGAAAAGGCTCACTATTGAAGGTCTGCCTGATGGCTTCTAAAGACACTGTAATATCAGGAGATGACACCAAGATACTAATTGCAAGGCTCTTAGAAATCCCTGGTTGGGAAGCAGGAGATTCTGTAATACCATTGGCTGGTTTAAGGTTAACCATATTCCCGACATCAGTTTTTGGGGTAGACTTCTTCTTACTCAATAGTTGGCACTCATGCCTGATGTGGCCTTCCCTTCTGCAAAGGAAGCATGAATTAAGACTTCTTAGGAATGAAATAGGGCAGTTATAGGTGTGTCCATCAAGGTCGAAGACACTCTCTCCTGGGAGATCAATCCCTGGGTTGATTGTGATCAGAACCTTAACATTTGTGTGGGGATGAAGCACGTTTGTTTTGTCCACTCCGAGGACCGTGCCAAAGGGTTCCAGTGCCTGAGGGGTAATGTTCCACATGAATGGTGGAATGTTACCCATGGTAATCTAGTGAGGGCTCGAAAGGGCCAATACTTTGTTATGGGTTGCGTCGGGTGTCCATGGTAGTGCCCTAAAGTTGGCATTACCAATCTTCCAGAATTGTCTAGTAGTGATCTCCTTTTGGGATTTGGGATTTTTAAAGAAAATAAAAAATAGGCCTTTTTGAACCATGCGAAGAAAGGAGAAATGGTAACCAAAATTTTCCCCCAAATGTTGTGCAGCCAGTCGTTAAGGAAGGTTCTCGACGGTAGTTTGTATATGTCCTGGGCTGCTAGAAAAATTGCAGTATTCCTAAGACAATCTTTTTCCTTTTCTATAGCAATGGACATATGAGAGTTCAGTTTGATGACACATACAATAGTAGGGACAAATTTCTCACCTCCATTGTCGGTTCCTCCTCCTGCCCTGGTTGCTCGGTTGCCATCGATAATGAACCTTGCTTCCTGCAGAATAACTACTTCCTCGTTGAGTGCCTGTTTAAATGTCTTGCCACGCTCTTCTGAACCCGCTCCAGGAGAATGAGTAGTCATCAAAAAATATGGGGGATAAAAGCAGAGGCTGCATTGAATGCTTGTCAGGCTGAGAGGCCACGCACGTCAGCAATCTCCAAGTTGCAGAGTGATCACCCAAGTTTCTTCATAAAATACTTTATTCATAGGTGGACATTAATTAATAAATTAAATAATAAATAAATATAATATATAATAATATTATTACATTATTCATATAATAATAATAATACAATAATAAAGCATATGATTAATAAATAAATATTATCAAAATAATAATTAGATCAACTGTCATATAGTTGATTATAGTCGACAACTAAGGATCGAGCGCCAAATGAGTAATAACATGGCTGCAAGGACAAACACGGTAACAATGTCTTGATATTGCTCATCGACAAACATTCAATCATCAAACTTTCTTACCATCATCACATCTTACATGTTATAGCTTCTGCTCACCGTCATCTTAGGAGATTCTTCTGATATATAAGGATACTCAAACTCAATTCAACAATCATCGATTACTTCTCTTTTTATATATTAGTTTCTAAACCTACTCTGCTTAGAGAGAATTGTCATTGACATTTTGGTGCAAGCATATATAGGCTGATTAGAGACGACATCTAAAGATTGCGAAGACTAAGAAAGATATATGACCAGACACAACATCCATCACTGATTGCAAGAAATAGTTATAAACATATCATAAACAACTTCAGATTAACGTTGCAAGAATATATATTTGACACAACAATTCTATCATTGTTAAAGTAATCTATATATCATACATTGCAAGTACTTAACTCCACATTAGAAACAACAATATCCATTGCATATACCATAAATATAAGATCAGATATAGCAATTTGTATTCCCATAGGCAACATCCTCTCACCAATTGTTGTATGCATATTTATTCTTATTAGATATCAAATATTCTCATCATTATTGATTGCATAATTATTCTCATCATTATTGATTGCATATTTGTATTGTATATCAGATATTGCATAATTGTATTACCACTATACGTGATAAGGAACACCATTTACATAGCATACTCTATATCATCATATCAACCATTTCTATGATATATTAATATCTATATCATTTACATTCATGTATTGATTATATCATAAATTGTAATTGATCTTGGTTTATCTTCCATTACTTGCTTAAATAGTATTCAATTGACATAGTAGAAAATGAAGTTGAAGTAATTGTTCTAGTTTTCCCAGCTTACCCAAAAAGGGGGACATTACAGTTTGTGTATACACAACAAGGGGGACATTACACTTTGTGTATACACTATATAATGACTTTATTCTATCTTGAGTATGTATTTAAATTATTAATATGTGCATCTAAATTTCCTAAGAAAATTTGGAATATCCATCCTACTTAGATTGATGTTGGAAGCTTCTTCTATGCATTTGACCTTATTTCAATGTTGTTAGCTAGTCTTCGTAATGTATGCCTAATGATATGGTAGTTTATCTCTCATAGACCTTAAGTTGTGATGCAAATTGATCTAATTATGAAATGAATATTGAACGCCTTTAAAGGGGATGAACCATGGAATATTTTGGTTAGTAATAATATTGCTTTCTCCAATTCCAAGGGGAAAAGTTGCGCTACATAAATATTTTGTTAATCACTTTGGATTCAATGCCTTTGAAAATATATGGAGGGATTGTAAGAATATTAAGAATTTCCTTATAAAATAATGAACCCTTTTTAAGTTCAAGGAATAGTTTTGGCATATAGGTATGCTTGGCATAATATGTATTAGAATAATAAACCATTTGCATTTGCATTGACACAAGGTTATTCTATGAAATATTGGGCTTTAAAAGGCATTATGGAATTTGGTAATGTCATGGGAGCAATTGTATTAAATAAGGGTATAAAATTCAAAGTATTATATCCCTACTACTCAGAAAAGAATAGTCTCTGGTGAAATTAGAAAATGCAAGATCTAGGGCTAGATGGAGAGAGAAAGAATTTTTATACATATATAGACAAATTGCAAAATGAGAAATCAATTTTGGGACCGAATCTGGGAAGCATAAATAGTAATTGATCTATAATTCAAATTTCAACTTGAAGCATGAGGTCAAGGGCAACTTGGAGGTTCAGGAGGAAGTCAAATTTGTCTTTGACACAACACTTTTCAATGAAACAACCTAAAAACTATAGATCTCAATCATATTTCCCATAGCTCCTTCTACACTAGCACCACATGTTTCATGCACACAAATTAAGAGGGAGAAGGGTTGTAGAAAGGGGTTCTCTAAGTTAAACTCTGGTTTTGGAATCAACTATGCAATCAAAATGAAATGTACTTGAAAGGAAAGCGTGTTGATATATAGTAGAGGCTATATTTGAGAAACAAGATGTCTTATACCTTGATGATGCAATGCTCTTGGAAGGTTACCACAAGTGCTAATGTAATAACATGACTCCATAAAAACCTAAAAGGAAATACTAAAAGACATGGTTGCATGAAGGTTGTTGAAACTTTCCACAATGAAGGATATGTTGGGATGAAATGCCTTGAATGCTCGAAATGATTGAATGCTTCTTCTTTCTTCTTGGATGCTTGATATCATGAATGCTTAGATGGATTTATTGAGTTCACCTTCCTTTGATTTCTTGAGATTGAGATGTCAAAATTAAGGAGGATACCTTGTTTATATACCTCTACCAGGCATTTTGGGGTGCATAACTTGAAGGAGTCTGACATGGATTCAAGAATCCCTCTAAAACCAAATAAGCATTATCAGATTTAAATTTGGGGCCAATTCTCGGGGTCAAAGGTGACTCCTAGGTCACGGGCGACCTAGAGTCACCCCAAACCCACCTAGTCACCATTGACCACCCAATATGGCTCAAATTTGAATTGTGGGTCCAATTTGGTATGGGTATGCTAAAAATATGCACAAAATTGAGGTGTGATAAGTGGAAACATATGAGGGAGGCCATGCATACTAAAATGGGACCTATGTAAGAAAGAAATTTTATAGGATACAATTTAAAATGCTATATTTATCCCCCACTTTAGTGGGAGTATGAGCCTACATGCATACTGATGGTAAAGTAGAAGAAAGAGAGATGGAAAGAGAGAGTATTATGGGCAAGGATAAAAAGAGGTAAGATTTAACTAAGTTCAGGGGAAAAATCCCCTGAACTAAGGAATCGTATAGCCATGTGTAAGGGCACACAAAACAAAAACAAAAAAAGAGGCAAAGACAAACAAAGGAAAAAAATATACACAAAAAGGGATTAATATTAAAAATAAAGACTCAAAATCAAATAGTTGAAGAGAACCCGATGAACAAAATGTCTCGACTACAAGGGTCACATTTGGAATTTTATTGCAAGAGCACAAGTGGTCACATAGAAAGATAAATAGCACACATAAAAGATGAGTCAAAACCCCATGATCCAACCAACTAGAAAACTGTGTTATGATTATGGGATCATGGAGAGAGAGAAAAAAATCATGAATTACACAAGCTAGAAAAGTGTGTCATGCTAGGTGATACATAAAAAAACACAGATTCCAATGGACAACAAGTTGTGCTATGTTATGTGATTTATGAGGCAATATAAGAGGAAGAGTGTGAAGTAATCTAACAAGTTGTGTTATGATAGTTCCATTCATCCTAAGGAAGAGGTTGGTAAAAAGATGTAGTTAATGGTCTATCAGGTTATTTTATGCTAGTCAACCCATCCAAGGATAACCAAGCAAAGTACTGTATGCAAGGAAATCCTCCAAAAGGATTATCCAAGGAAATCTTCCATATTGGTGCAAAAAAGGATTACCTAAGGAAAGCATTGTATCCAAGATAATCTACTCAAATGGTGCGAGAGGATAACCAATGAAAGTATTCTCTCCAAGGAAATATTGCTAAAATGGTGCAAAAAGATAACCAAGAAAAGCATTATATCCAAGGATATCTGCAAAAGGATAACTAAGGAAAGCATTGTCTCCAAGGAAATATTCTAAAATAGTGTAAAAAAAGATAACCAAGGAAATCATTGTCTCAAAAGAAATATACTAAAATAGTGTAAACAAAGATAATCGAGGAAAACATTATCTCCAAAGAAATCTACATAAGGATAACCAAATAAAACATTGTCTCCAAGGAAATCCGCTAAAAAGGTGCAAAAGGATAACCGAGGAAATCATTGTCTCCAAGTAAATCCATGGTATAATACAAAAGGAGTCCATATGCATTCCACCTCCTTAAAGATGAAAACATGAAGCCATGATGACATCTTAATAAAAAATAAGAACACATATACACACCTTCAACACCAAGGAGATATCCTTTAAGAAACAATTTACATACAACCTTACCCAAAGAGGTATAACTCTTTTAAGCAAAAGGAGACATAGTTTTTAAAAAGATATCTTGCAACTAGCGTAAAGTGATCCTTAGGAGGAAGATATTATTTTTCCAAGACATCAACATCCAAGAGGATTTTTTGAACTAAAATATCATTTGTAACCAAAAGAGGGGAAATACAACAAGAATTCACCTTTTTCCCCCATATTGCTAGGTAAAAATGGATCCTTGATGAATCCTGGCACACTTTAAGCCCCAAAGTAAGGGATTCATTTATGATGGATGTGCAATTTCAAATAAATAATAGGTTGTGATCAAGGATGTACACTCTTGCACAAGAGAGAACCCTTTATTAAACAAACAATTTTGTGTAAGAAAGGTTGTCACATGATAAACAAACACCACTTTACCAAGGAAAGTGGATCCTTAGAAAAGATAAAATATTGAGAAATGAAACCTTTTCCCCCCAAGTGTGAAGGAAAGAAAAATTATAACACATTATGTACCCTAATAGAGAAATCATATATAATAGATATACACTTCCAAGCAAAGAATAGGTTGTAAATCTCCTGAAAAAGAGAAAATCCCGATGTAAAAAAAAATGGTCTATGTAAGGAAGGACATCATTTTATAAAGGATACAAGTTAACAAAGGGATAATGGATCCTTTGGAAAGATAGGTAGTTGAAGAGAGAACTCTTACCTCCCAATCATGAAGACAAGGAAACAAACCTTTTATGTTTCTCACAAAGAAAGATTGAATATTAAAGTATAATACCATGTAAAACAAAAATCCCCTAATAAATTAAGCCACTAAGATCACATGGTGTGGAGAAATATAATGGGCGAAGGGAATGCTAGTGCATATTTTTTATATGAAGAAAAAGTATAAGATCTGTTGTTAAGAAAATAAGACATCTATCTACTAGATCTTGAACAAATTATCCAAATTCAATACAATCAACAAGAGAATGTTTATTTCTATGATGAAAAAGACAATGAAAGTTACCATTATATGATTTTTGATTTTTTTGGAAAATGACTAAAAGGAAATTAGATTTAGGTATCATATTTAAGCCTATGAAAGATCCTTTTAGCCAAGGCCAAATGATCATCTCAGTACATTATGACATCTACTTGTGTTGGAAAAAGAGTTTACAAAGAATGAGGTTTTGGTTTTGAGGAAGATGGAGCAATAGGACTTGAGGAATAAGGAACAATGTTGGTTTGAGGTATGAATACTATACCCTTTCTAGTGACTTGTGTAGGAGGATCTATAGGGAACTTTATTCCTCATTCTTTAATGCCAAGACCTTTTCCATTATATCCTTGTTTAGAAGTAATGTCATATCCTACATTTTAATAAGTCTTTAGTTGAGAGGGGAGAACACTTTCATATTGAGGCTTATGAAAATGTGTAGTGTGAGGAGGGGAAAGAGATTTGATGTCTTTAGTGAGAGGAAACATCCTATCATCATTTGTCACATTTTCTTTAGGTTGAGAAGAATAAGGCTCAACTAGATCTTCATCCTTGCTTAATATTATGTTAGGAGATAAACCATGACGGAAATTCATAACATCATCGTGTTTTTTTTTTTTTTGATAAAGAGGATAAAACCTAGGAGAATGAAGGGGATCTAAAGAGGCATTTAAATGAACATGCTTAGTCTCTTTCTCTAAGGCATCTTTAGGAGGATAAGATCTATTAATCCCCAATGTGGTATTGTTAGGAGTATGAACTCTATCCTCATTGGAAAAATACAACCTAGAAGAGGTACTAATGTTGTTCATATTAATGCCATCTTTAGGATTATCATTTTCTGCAAAGACTCTTATGAAATCTATACATTCCATGCATTTCATTAAGAAAATTATTATGAATCCATGAGAAACATTGATAAAATCATTGAGAAATTATTTGCAATAAGGAAATGTGTTTGAAATTATCATGACGCCATATGCATGAGTACTATGAATGAAAACAAGCAAATATGAAATGAAGGAATTTATTATCTACCGCATAATTTTGATAATATAACTAAGAAGTAATGTAATCACATGTGAAATAGAAAACCAATTTAATTTAGTGAAGTTCATTGGGAAATTAAAGACACAAAAATCAGGTCTAAAAATACAAATCAAAATTAAAGGAAATGTAAGATGCGTTGGGTTCACAAAAATACAATGAAAGAAAAGAAGTTTGAGTGAATGAATGGGTGTGTTCACTACAATGTGTGAAAAATCTAGGAATCTGAAACCTATCTTCTCTCATACATTGGAATAAAAATGACCCACTATGATCAAGGAGCCTCAAGTGATGAGTGGATGCAATGATTCTTGTTCGTTATGGAAAATGATTATACAAGTGAATTTGGAAAATGCAAGATCTAGGGATAAATGGAGAGAGAAAGGAGTTTTATGCATGTAAATATAGACCGTGGACTAAGAAATTAATTTTGGTACTGTATCTAGGAAGTAGAAACAACAATTAACTTATAAACCCAATTTCAACCCAAAAAAAGAGGCCAGGGGTGACTTGGAGGGTTAAAGACGAGTCAATGGATAGGGGCGAGTCAAAGTTTCCTTTGACACAACACATTTCTATGAAATGAACTGTAAACTTTAGTTCCCAATTTGACCTTTTTATAGCTCCTTCTGCACTTGCGCTACGCATTTATTTCATATAAAAAGAGGGAAAGGGGTTGTAGAAAATGATTTGCCTAAGTAAAACCCTAGTTTTGGAAACAACTGTGAAATCAAAGTGAAATATACTAGAAAGGAAAGTGTGTTGATATATAGCAGATGCTAGATCTAAGAAACATGATTTCTTGTACCTTGAAGATGTAATACTCTTGGGAGGTGATCACAAGTGTTGATATAGTAGCATGACTCCACAAAAACCTAAAAAAGAAATCATAAAAGACATGCTTGCATGAAGGTTGTCGAATCCTGCCACAATGAAGAATATGGTGAGATGAAATTCCTTGAATGCTTCTTCCTTCCTCTTGGATGCTTGAGATGATGAATTATTATATGGATTACTTGAGTTCATTTTTCTTTGGTTGCTTGAGATTGAGATGCCAAAATGAGGGAGGATACTTTGTTTATATACCCCTCCTATCCATTTTGGGGTAGAAAACTTGAAGGAGGCTAACACGGATTTGGAAATCTATCTAAAACCAAATAACCCTAACCCAATTTAATTTTGGTTCCGGTTCTCAGGGTCATTGGTGACTCCTAGATCAAGGGCGAACTGAGGTCGACTTGGACACACCTAGTTGCCCTTGACCACCCAATATAGGCTCAATTTTAGATCGGGGATCCAATTTGGTAATGGGGATGTTCGAAATATGTGCAAAATTGAGGTGTGATAAGTAGAAACATATGAGGGAGGTCACACATGCTAAATGAGACCTATGTAAGAAAGTAATTGTATAGGGGTACAATTTATAATGGACATGGACATTTTAATTTCTAATGGATTATTTTATATTTTTAATTCCTATTATGGTTAGTTTTAAAAAGGGTAGATAAAAAATAGTTAATAATTTTTTTGATTCATCGTAGTGAAATATACAAGATTAAGATTGATTCTCAAGGAGGATACACATTCCTTTATGTGAATTTTTTTGTCCTCAAATTTTCATCCACAAAATTGGAAAACCCTACGCAATTTTCTAGTAATTGGTAGGATTTCTCTCTAAGGTTTTCAATGCTTAGAAAGAAGTTTGTTCGAGGGAATCATTCATCCTTTGATTCACCTCTGATTTTACTTCTTAAGAGCGCTTTGTCTTCCCTTTCTTTTCTTTGTTTTGTGTTTTGTTTTTGGTTTTTTTTTTTGTCTTAGGATTGTGGCCTTCACAATTCCGCTCGTTTCGAGCTATCTTGGGGGTCAATTGGGTTGGTCTAGGTCAAGTTTTAGAGGTTTAAAGTGTCCCGCTAGTTGGGTTTTTCAGATAGATTGCACATCTTACAAAAGTATTTAAAAGGTGGACTTTTTCTCGTCAATTGCATGGATCAAGAATTGTTTTTATATGTAAGGTGGATTTAAGCTCCCATTTTAAAATTTCACATCATTCTATGAAGTTTTGCTTATTGTTTTTAATGGCTATGGGCTTTTTAATCATGTTTTCATATCAAGTAGTTAAAAACATAAGTTTTCATATAATAGATTATGTATATTCTTTAAATAGTGGCCTTTTTATTTATATCTGCATATTCAAACATGCATATGTTATTTAAAGTCTTACTTTCATGCATTTTGAGTTAAAAGGTGGGCTTTTTAAATGAAATTGCATTTGTAAACACTTCAAGTTATTTAAGAGTTCTTTATAACTTAACTAAATGGTGGTGTTTTTATCTCCTTTTGTATATATTTGGAAGCTTCTTGTGAATATGTAAATACTTTGAAAAAGGATGTTATGTATTTACTCTATGCATTATATTATGTTTTGAACTTATGTAATCTTGTTGGAAAAACCCATCATACTTCCTTGTAAGCTAATGGTTTTGTTGTAAGGGTAAGTGGTGGCGATTTTCAGTGAGTTTGCATGTGTATTAAATCATATGCAATCTATTTGTAAAAGGCTATTCAAAAAGAAGGCGTCAAATTTTAAGTAGATATCATATGCTATCACTTCTTAAAAACACGTTTTCTACTTTATAATTAGGAGGCGTCATTTTTGAACTCTTTTACATATAAAAAATATAAGGCGTCAATTTTATTGCATGTTGCATATAAAGGAGGGCACTGCCTTGTATGTAAACTCTTCATCAAAGCCCATTATACAAGACTAGAGGGCGTCGTTTTTCTGAGAGATGACATATATTTAAGAGAAAAATGTGCTTGTGGTGGTGTTTTTGAAGGAAGTTACACATCAATTTTTATGAATCGTTTCATCAAATTTCATCACTCTTCCTTCAAAAGCACTATTTCTATTTCCTTTGGCATAATTTTCGAATGGAGAGGCTTCGTTTTATTTCATAGAGTCATAATGGGATTTTGAAGGTGATTTTCATAAAAAAATGTGAGTTCTTCAACCACAAGAAGCTGCACTTTTACAAGAAAAGCCCATTTAGGGCATGGCACAAAGAGAAAAATGGATTTTATTCAACCTTTCCATGAATTTTGCATTGATCTCTGCGTCTTTTACTCCTGATTTCTTTGGGTTTTTGGTAAGTTTTCCTCTTGTTTTAAAAATGTTTTTCTCCATTCTTTCAAATGCATTCTTTGGGTGCTATTTTTATTTAGAAGAGTTTGAAAGCAACTAGGACACGTTTTGCTTGAATCTTTCAAAGTTTGTTGCTGATTTTAGGCAATCTAGAATGCATGGAGGACATTTGTCATCTGTTTCTCTATGACTCATGTAGATGCATTTAATTTTCATGAGGAATTGATCAATTTTGTTGCCTATATACCTCTCTACATTTCTCTTCCCAAACTAAATTCGAAAATCCTTATTTGTTTCCAAAATTTCACAGTTTGAGAGGATTGTTGTTTTTCCCTTTGCATTCCAAGGAGGAGGTATGGTTTTTCCTTTCTTTTTCTTTTGTTGTATATGTACATTTACATTTGCATTTCTTTTTAGTTTTTGTATATTCTTGTTTCTCATTTCAATTTCTTCTTCTCTCTTTTTCTAAGTTGCATATGAGAATACCAGTTATTCTCATAAGCAGTCGGGATTAAAAACCTCGTTCTTAATGATGACTTTCCCAAAAATGAATGAAAACTATGGTACCGAATTACTAAGAAACATACGCGGCCCTCATCCATTAAGAAGGAATCATATGCAAACAAAGATATGGAGAAGTAACAACGAACTACATTCAAAATATCTCAACTACATTTCATTGATGATTAGGAGAGAATCTGAGAATAATGGGCATTTTTCATCATTATATATAGGAATGACATGACTAAGGAATTTATTAGTCAACAAAAAAAATCATACACTACCAATTTTAGAACAAATTGATTAGGGTGGCATTAGATACATAGATTATTATGTAACATGATTAATAAGGAATCATCTATTATGAGAAAGAGTGATTAAGGATGATGATAACGAAAATTAACATATCAATAATAAAAACTATTATTAATGAATTAATTCCTAAAGGGTGTGATTAGCCTAAAGGAAGAGCGATGATTATAAATAGATACAAGATGTGTCTTTTGAGAACACAACCAATCATTACTCAATTGCCAAATATAGGCACTAGCTAAGCTCCATACAAAATACACTACAGACATAAAAAGTCAACTTTTGTTTTTTAGATTCGCAAAAATATATTATTTTTCTTCCAATTTTGTTGTGGATTTGCACCACAAGGGATGCAGACCATGAAGAACAAATGCTGAAAATTTCACGAAAATCTATTGTGTTTTCCATTTTTTCAAATTTTGTCAAAGGTGCATTTTGTATGGAACTTAGCCGCATCCCAAGATATACAAGGATACTCAAACTAAATTCAACAATCATCGATTAATTCTTTTTTTATATATTGGTTTCTAAATGGATCTTCTCTATTTGGAGAGAATTATCATTGACATTTTGGTGCAAACATATATAGGATGATTAGAGACGACATCTAAAGATTGCGAAGACTAAGAAAGATATATGAGCAGACACAACATCCATAACTGATTGCAAGAAATAGTTATAAACATATCAAAAACAACATCAGATTAACGTTGCAAGAATATATATCCATATTTGACACAACAATTCTATCATTGCTAAAGGAATCTCTATATCATACATTGCAAGTACTTACCTCCACATTAGAAACAACAATATCCATTTCATATACCATAAATATAAGATCAGATATAGAAATTTGTATTCCCATAGGCAACACACTCTCATCAATTTTTGTACGCATAATTATTCTTATTAGATATTGCAGCCATTGTTGAAAGCAATCATTATTGATTGCATATTCGTATTGTATATCAAATATTGCATAATCATACTACCACTATACGTGATAAGGAACACAATTTACATAGAATACTCTATATCATCATATCAACCATTTCTATGATACACTAATATCTATATCATTTACTCATATTCATGTATTGATTATATCAAAAATTGTAATTGATCTTGGTTTATCTTCCATTACTTGCTTAAATAGTATTCAATTGACATAGTAGAAAAGGAAGTTGAAGTAATTGTCCTGGTTTTCCCAACTTACTCAAAAAGGGGGACATTACACTTCGTGTATACACTATATAATGAGTTTATTCTATCTTGAGTATGTATTTAAATTATTTAATATGTGCATCTAAATTTCTAATAGCTAAATTTCTTAAGAAAATTTGGAATATCCATCCTACTTAGATTGATGTAGGAAGCTACTTCTGTGCATTTGACTTTATTTCAATGTTGATATCTACTTTGCGTATTGTATGCCTAATGATATGGTAGTTTATCTCTCATAGACCTTAAGTTGCGATGCAAATTGATCTAATTATGCAATGAATATTGAACGCCTTTACATGGGATGAACCATGGAATATTTTGTTTAGAAATAATATTGCTTTCTCCAATTCCAAGGGGAAAAGTTGGGCTACATAAATATTTTGTTAATCACTTTGGATTCAATGTCCTTGAAAATATATGGAGGGATTGGAAGAATATTAAGAATTTCCTTATAAAATAATGAACCCTTTTCAAGATCAAGGAATAGTTTTGGCATATAGGTATGCTTGGCGTAATATGTATTAGAATAATAAACCATTGGCATTTGCATTGAAACAAGGTTATTCTATGAAATATTGCGCTTTAAAAGACATTATGGAATTTGGTAATATCATGGGAGCAATTGTATTAAATAATGGTATAAAATTCAACGTATTATATCCCTAGTACTCAGAAAAGAATAGTCTCTAGTGAAATACAAGATCTAGGGATAGATGGAGAGAGAAAGGATTTATATACATATATAGACAGATTGAAAATTGAGAAATCAAGTTTGGGACCAAATATGGGAAGCATAAATAGTAATTGATCTATAAATCAAATTTCAACCTGAAACATGAGGTCAAGGGTGACTTGGAGGTTTAGGGGTAAGTAAAATTTGTCTTTAACACAACACTTTTCAATGAAACAACCTACAAACTATAGATCTTGATCATATTTTCAGTAGCTCCTTCTGCACTAGCACCACATGTTTCAAGCATGCAAATTAAGAGGGAGAAGGGTTGTAGAAAGGGGTTATCTAAGTTAAACTCTAGTTTTTGAATCAACCATGCAATCAAAATGAAATGTACTTGAAAGGAAAGCGTGCTGATATATAGTGAAGGCTATATTTGAGAAATAATATGTCTTGTACCTTAATGATGCAATGCTCTTGGAAGGTTATCACAAGTGCTAATGTAATAACATGAATCCATAAAGACCTAAAAGGAAATACTAAAAGACATGGTTGCATGAAGGTTGTTGAACTTTCCACAATGAAGGATATGTTGGGATGAAATGCCTTGAATTCTTGAAATGATTGTGTTGGTGCTCAAATCAATAAATTAGATTTCCTATGGACTTGCCAATCCAATGATGGGAAACCCAAGTGATTTGGCCAACTGCCAAGGTTTCAACCGAGACAAGGTTGAACCTTCTGCAATTCTGGCTCTGCAGAACCAAGGCTGGTAAGCCTATACCTTATATTTATCCTCCAAATATCAAGGCTTTTTATAGTAGATAAAGTGTACTTCAAACTTATTTCTCTCACAATATGGCAAGGTACCTAAAAGAAATCTTAACTGCAAGCAGTGTGTCACAAAATGCTAACTGAAATGCTTTAATATGTTAAGTGAATGATTGTGAATATAAATGTGATTTGAAAAGTGTAGATGGATATTGTTAGAGTAATAATCTTTTGGGTTATTAATTAAATCATTTTGATCTAATTACTAACTCACCTATTCACTCTAGTTGCTTAAGCCAACCTTAGGGTTTCCCTTTTAGGGTTTCGTGATTCCTTTTTAAGGGATCACCTCTT
>MU226466.1:4155368-4194664 GCA_018584345.1 Thuja plicata
GGGTTATTAATTAAATCATTTTGATCTAATTACTAACTCACCTATTCACTCTAGTTGCTTAAGCCAACCTTAGGGTTTCCCTTTTAGGGTTTCGTGATTCCTTTTTAAGGGATCACCTCTTTGTATTGCATAAGGCATTGTATCAGATTGTAATACAATTGTTCATAATAGCATATTGTTTTCATGTGCAGATGATGCCTCTAGCTTTTTGGCCTCCATAGATTTTTCTTGCTTTCTGTTCTTTGCTTCTTCCATGTGATAGGGTTATGCATGCAGGTGTTCTTGGGAGACTAGGTTTCTACCTATTCTAATAGATATAATATCACAAAACTATGAACAATGAACTAAATAATCACAATCCAATATGTATATAGACTAGTGCCTTATTTTCTTATGGGCAATAGAGTCAAAATCATCCCAACCCTATGTACAACCTTAGAGACAGTTTACAAGAAACATATCACTTCAAAGGTGTTATGAAATGAACATATAACCTAAGATAATTCACAGTTATCTCAATTGAATATCAATTTTCAAATGACAGACTGATTGATAGTGGCAAAAATCAATTGAATTTAACCATGCAAGATGAAAAGACCAATTGATAATAGAAACTATGAATTTATTCAGGAATATGCTACACCAAAATATCACTTTGAAGAAAATCTATAGATTTTATCTAAGGGACTAGTTGAAAATGAAAATGAATCTATTCCCATAGATGAGAGAAAAGGGGCACTTATCTTTATTAATTTTAGAAAAATGATACAATTAGGTCCATGTTACAGTTGTTGATCAAAACTATCCAATCTGACTATAGTAATAATAATGAGCCCTTTCCATCGTATTGATCTTGGCATCCTTATTTATATCAAGTACAAAGGATGTGAACAAGCTTCAGATCAATACATTTTTTCATAACTAATACCTAATACTAGGATCAACACCTGAACAATTATAATTATATCTGAAGAATGATTAGTCATCCTTTTCTGAAACTCAATTATCGACCAAAAGAGATAAGAATAATAGTCACTAACAAATCACTTGTGATTTGTTAGAGACAATTCAGAAGGATGATTCTGTGTTAATATATTATTTTACTTCGACCATATTTTCATCCATATATGTTTGCTTCTCATAATGGTTATCTTTTGGATGTCAAATAGCTTCATCATGTTGATCAAAGAAGTCGATATCGTTAACCACCCTCTGATATTTCCTTTATCTTCTACATAATATGTATTATCCTTCAGTATTTCACCCAGGTCACATTGTCCTGTCAGCATATAAGTCCATGTTTTGCCACCTTTGAAAACCCTCCATGTCGACGACGCATCAAAAAATACATAAAAACCCTAAGAGATATAAAATATAATTAAGAGAAATAAGCATTAAAGATAACTCCCTGTCGACATAGTCACTCAAACTTTATGCTCCTCTGTCCATCAAAGACATGTGGCATCATCGCGTAATGCCTTGATGAATAAAAATCGTGCATCTTTGCTTATAGGCATCATACCCACTGTTGATACTCTCCATAGTTTAATAACTGATCATATTGATTAGACCACCGTGGGACTGAGACATGTGTTAGGGTCACGTAATGCCTTGAAGAATAAGAGTTGTGCATCTCCGCTTTGAGGCATTACACCAACCGTCGATGCTCATCAAACTTAATCGCCACTTAATATTTGAATTTTCATAACTCCCGATCATCTTTATCATTCAATTAAGATATGATCATTGATTAAACCCATGTGATAAAAGATGAGATCTTTAGTAGCTTGAACTTTAATATGCCTCTGAAATGATGTGTAATCCTCGTCAGTCTATTCAAAAAATTAGAAACTGCCAACTATATCCTTTCTATTTCATTTCTCATAATGTCTGCGGGTCCAGGACACGTGTCATTAAGGCGCATTCCCTTGAAGACTAAATAGCTTGCATCTTTTCCTTGAGGCATTACGCCAACATCGATCATCATCAAAATTTAACCATAGTTCAACCTTTGTCACTGGTTATAACCTTAGTTGGGTCGGGACATGGGTCATTATAGCACAATGCCTTGAAGGTTGAAATTTTGCATCTCTAGGTTTGAGGCATTATGCCAACCGTAGATTAATTCTAAACTTAATCAAAGTTTAACAATATTTCCTTTTCTTTATTGCTAATATTTTAGTGGGTTCGGGACACACGTTTCCTCAAAGGTTAAAGATCTGCATTTTATCATTGAGGAAACACGCCAGCCATCAATGTTTTTTAAGTTTTAATAGATGATCTCTTTTCTTATAGACTGTGGATCTGGGACATGTGGCTATCAGGCATAATGCCTTGAAGAGTAAAAAATGCACATCTCATCTTTGAGGCATTATGCCAACTGTCAATTCTGATCAAACTTAACCACCAATTAATCCTCTGCTTGTTGTTAAAACTCAGTCGTCTTTTGATCTTGATTAAAACAACACCGTTGATTAGACCCATGTGCTAAATGATGAGGCTCTAGTAACCTGAACTTTAATCCGTCGTGCAAACCAGTGTGTAACTGTGTCATCTCGTTCAACCAACCACATTCTTCCATATGTATCCTTGTTGTTACATTGTATCAGCCTTGACGGGTCTGGGACACACGTCAACATCGCACGTTCCCTTAAAGCTTAAAAATATTTATCATCTGTCCTAAGGGAAAGCGCCGACCATTGATTTAGTTTGAACTAAGAAAAGATTTAACTGTTGATTTGTGTTCTTCACCATTCAAATTTTAGTGGGACCAGAACACGTGGCAATCAAGCGTGTTCCCTCAAAGGTTAAAAATATGCATCTCTGGGTCTGAGTCATTACAACAGCCGTAGATCCTGTTTGATTTAAATGACAGTTAACTTGTTTCATCCTGTAACCCTAGTGGGGCCGGAACACGTGTCAACATTGGAAATTTCCTCAAAGGTTAAAGATCTTCATCATCTTCTTTAAGGAAAAATGTCAGCCATCGGATGAAGATGGACCCGCTCGTTGATTAAATTGACTTTGACCCTACCTAACTGAGATCTTTTTTGGCATGCATCAGCTGTGCGTGATGCCTTAAAGGTTAAATGATGTTCATCTTTTTTTTAAGGGATAGCGCTAGCCGTAGATTCTGTTTGAATCTTAACCATATGTCACCCTTTCTTACACCTCAGACTTCAGTGGGACTGAGACATGCGGCAATTAGGTGTGATGCCTTAACGAATAGATAACGTGCATCTTTTGTTTGAGGAAACATGCCGACCGTCGGATGGATTTTTACTTACTCAATGTAAAATCCTGCTTTGAATTTTTTCAACTGAGATCAGAGGACACGTGTTATCTAGGCGCATTCCCTTGAAGCTTAAATATCTTCATCTTGTCGATAAAGGGATAACGCCAGTCGTCGATCTTCAGAAAAAGGGCAAGTTGTTTAAGTGGATCTGCGAAGAGGTAAAACTTGTTTAAATAACCCAGAAAAAGACTTACAACGACTAGTTTATGAATTCAAAAATTTGCAGACCGCGAAATGTAAAATTTTAAACTTAGCAAATTTAACAGGATAAATACATGAATTAATAAGATAAATGCACAAGTTAGGATTTTTTCAAGCATAAAATATAAAATGAAAAGAAGAAATAAAAGCATAAATCACAATAATGAATACAAGGAACACTTCCCTAAACTATTTTCATGTGCAAACTTGATTTGCAAATATGGGTTTTACCAGTGGCTCTTTCTAGGGATGTGTGTTTAGACCTAGGCACATAAAGATCCTAGCTATCTTTGGAGAAGAAGACCATTAGAATAACACAAGAATACCAAACATAATGTAAAAATAAGGTAGACAAACTTGCCTTTTGCAATTTTCAAGAGAAGAAGGGTTTAAGATACTGACCATGTACATGAACCTCATGAGGATAACCTTCCAAATCCTATAAAAGATAAGAATTCTCACCTCCTTTACCAATGATGAAAAAATGACCTACCCACAAGGTCTCAAATTTTCCATGTGTGCCTTTATCCTGATCTTTTACATTCCATCTCAAAACTAAATCTCCTAACTGAAACTTCCTCTTTGTGGTCTTTTTTTCAAACAAAACCTTCACTTTCTGTTGTAATTCATGATTTGTCTTTTGAGCCCGATCCCTCATCTCATCCAATTATGTAAGATGATGAAATCTATCCTCCTTGAATTCCACCTCCTCCCATTTTTCTTTTTTCACAAATTTGTACACTAGTAACAAATTATTCAATGGTAAACGAGCTTTCTTTCCATAGACAAGTTCATATGGTGCATATCCAGTAGACTTCTTAATTGTAATTCCGTCTTCCCACAGTGCAAGTGACAACTTTGAATCCCATTACCTCTTATTGTTGTTTAACATTCTTTTGATGATCTTCATTATATTCTTGTTACTAAATTCTTCTTGGCCATTCCATTGTGGGTGATAAGGGGATGATTAAGAAATCTTCATTCCATATTTCTCATGAAATTCAGTGAGCTCTGCAGATCTAAAACACATAGCATTATCACAAACAATCTTATGAGGAACACCAAATCTTGTCAATATATTTTCAGTCAGGAATTTGATCACTATTTTACTAGTAGCTTGTCTAGTAGGTATGGCTTCCACCCACTTAGTGAAGTAGTCAGTGGCCACCAAAATCCATTTATGTCCACCACTAGAATTATTAGTGATTTCTCCTATGAAGTCTATTCCCCACATTTGAAATGGTTCTTCAGTAGACATAGGATTAAGAGGTAATGCACCATTATATTTGATTTTTCCTGAAATATTTTGGCATGCTTCACATCTCTGAATATATGCATGACAGTATTTAAACAAACAAGGCCAATAGTATCCTGCATTCAATATTTTATGGGCAGTGGTTTTTGCTGAAAAATTTCCCCCACATGCTCCATCATGAAGATTCTTGAGCACTTACTTTTCTTGATATTCATCTAAACAAAAAATAAGTATACCATCCATGTTTTTCCTGTCACGATCTCCTTGTATCAAGACATATTTAGATGCCTGCAATTTTACTGTCATTTTCTAACTATCTGTAAGGTTTTTTGGACATTTCATGTGTTTTAAGAAATGTACTATGTTAGTATACCAAGGGCACTTTTCAATACTAGTCTGAGTCTCACTTAAATCCAATTAATTTACCTGTAATGCCTCCATATTTGATTTTGTCATCAATCTTGCTAATCCTTGTCCTCTAACAATTTTAGTGATCTGAATCTCTATATCAAATTCACGAATTTGATTAACCCATCTACATCTTCTCCCAGTACTTTTGATTGTCTGAATATATCATTTATTGCTTCATTAGGGACACAGGCTACCACTTTCTCTCCTACCAAATAAGGCCTGAAGGACTTTACTGCCTTCACAAGTGCATAAGTTTGTTTCTCATTAATATCATAATTTAACTCAAAAGCTTGAAGATTCTTACTAAAGAACGCTATTGGTGGTTCATAACCTTCACTATTATTTTGCAACAAGACATCAACAATGGTGTGATATGATGCAAAAAATAATAATTGAAATGGTATAGTATAATCTGGAGACTTAAGGACATGGGCATCCTTGATTGCCTTTTTAATATTTACAAGTTATTCTAAATCTTCGTTTGTCCATTTCATGTTTGCACCCTTCTTCAACATCATAGGAACTGGTTTAATTATTTATGAAAAATTTGGGACAAACCTCTTGACAAAGTTTATTTGTCCAAAGAAGGATTGGATTTTTTTGACATTCTTTAGGACCTGAATTTTATCTATTGCTGCAATCCTCTCAGGGTCTATTCTTACTCCATCTTTGGACACAATATTTCCTAATAATTTCCCTTCAGTGACTGCAAATTGACATTTCTTTGGGTTCAGTGATATCCCACATTCAAGGGCTTTTTGAAATATTTTCTCCAAATGTTTGCAATGACCTTCTGCCCTTTTGGAGTAAGTAATTAGGTCATCTTGATATACCACCATAATTACATCAATAAAATCCTCAAAGGCCACATACTTTTCTCTTTGGAAGGTATCCCCTGCATTAGTGAGTCCAAAAGACATTCTAGCATATACATAAGTACCCCAAGGTGTAGTAAATGTTGTTTTATATTGTTCCTTTTCTTTTACCTTCACTTGGTTATACCCTGAGAACCCATCCATCATTGATAATAACTCATTCCCTGTGACCTTTTGAAATAATGCTTCCATGTTTGGTAATGCATAATTTTCCTTTAATGGTGATATATTTAGATTCCTAAAATCTACACAAAGTCTAATATCACCATTCTTTTTTCTGATAGGAACCAAATTTGAAACACATGTTGAGTGTCTAATCAAATTTATTATACTAGCATCCCTCATCTTGATTAATTCATATTTTATCTTGGGAGCTAAAGTAGGGTTGATTGGTCTCTGCCTTTTCATGAATGGTTTGGCATTAGGCTTCAAAGGTATCTCATGTTGGAAAAGGTCTTCTAGGTAAGACTTAAGGTCATCATAGGACCAAACAAATACATGTTTATATTTTCTCAATAATTTGATGATATCTTCTTTGATCTTGGGGGTTAAAATTTTACGCAAAAATACTTCCTTTGGAGTTTCTTCATTTCCCAATTTTATCCTTTCCACTTCATCCATTGTGACATTAGTGTTTTGCTTGTCTATTTTTGAATCTTTATTGTTAAACAATCTCTCCATTGTTACAAGGGATTTTGGAACCTTATTGGTTTTAATCTGAATGTCTTCCTTTCCAAACAACACTTCTTTCCCATCCTCCATCTTAACATGATAATTCAAGTCTATCGATTGATCTTCATACTCTTGCTCACATGATAAAAATCTGATTATATCTCTGTCATCTTCAAATATTTTCTAGTTGTTGATGTTATCAGGTATAGCAGGCCTAGTTTTAACTTCAACTTGAACTATGTCCTCACAAGGAATGATATTATGCTTCAATGCCAAATTAGCCATAAAATCTGCAAGGATATTTTCTGATCAATCTATCCAGTTAATAGAAAAAGCATCAAAACATTCTATAGACTCCCATACTTCATTTCTATATCTTTTAAGAAGAGGTTGCTTAGCAACAAATTTAATTTTAACTTGAAAAACAACTAATTAAGAATCCCCAAAGACACTTAGACATTTGATTCCATGTTAACTAGTCATTCTCAAACCAAGTAGTAGAGCTTCATACTCTGTAACATTGTTAGTACATTCAAAATCTAGTAAAAAAGAATATTTAAATATTTTCTTATTAGGGGCAAAGAAAATGACACCAGCTCCATTACCATCCTTACAACAAGCACCATCAAAATACATTTTCCAAATTGTAAATTGTTACTTACTTCTAAATGTAACCCAATTGGTTCAGTATTCTGCATTGCATCTTTTCAAATACTTACTTGAAAGTTATCCATATCAGAGTGACAAAAATGTGTAACTAAGCTTGGATCCACATCCTCAATAATAAATGGACTTTGAGTCTCCCTGTCAATTCTGACATCCCTGCCATTCACTAGAATAAAAGCATACGAAAGATCTAATTGAATACTACCTCCTACTAATAGTAGACCATTGTCTAGATAGAAGAATTCCATAATTGGTAGGGACTTCAACCACAGTAATATCCATTTTATATGACATTTCAGGACATGTAGGAAATTTAAATTCAACATTCTTCATTATGCCTACAACAAGAACAGATCTATTATCCATAGCATAACATCTACAAAATTTGGTATCAACATTCATTCCTAATTCTTTCATTACATCATTAGGAATACTGTTTATTGTTGCACCAAAGTCTATCATACAATTATTTACCAATATATTGTTTATCAATAGAGTAATATAGAAAGGATCAATTTGATTTCCATTTTTGTTTAAAGTAGTTCCTAGATAAATAGATGGAGGATCATTTACTTCTTGGTTAAGATCTTTCTTATTACCTACATTAAACAATATTCTCAAAGCATCACTTTTACATTCAGGTATTTTAACTATTTCAAACAAAGGAACATATATTTTTAACTTGAGATAATACATTAGACATGAAAGAAAATTCATTGAGAAGAGATTTAGTAACCACCTTTTCTCTTGCTATTTTTGGAAAGTCCTGAGGTTCTACCTGTTTCTCAATGTTTTTGTGCTTCAGCCTATTTGGATCAGTTCCATGGTCAGGTTTCCCTTGGTCTACATTTATTGTTGTATTCCTCAACTTGTAATTACTTTTTGCTTCTTCCACTGTAGCTATTATGTATGCTTTCTTCTCCTCTTTTTTCAATTCTCTTAATCTTGGAGAACTCTACTGATAATCCCCATATTGGTATACTCTATTTAGATCATCCTTGCAATAGTATTCATCTGAAGAGATATAATCATCATATATCCCCACATAGGATCTGTCAATAAATTATTCATTGTGGGTTGTTGATCATCATTCCAATCTTCATCCTGTTTCCATCTTTGGGTCACAACACAATGCTTAGAAGAATGCGGTAATGTGCAGGCTTCACACCAAGGATAGATTTCCACAAGATGGTTATTTTTCCTCAACAGATTAGGAGTATGTAATTCTTTGTTCACTGGTTTCCCATTCTTCCATTCCGTGTTATAAGGCATGTCTTGCAGTCTGTATCTATCATTTTTGTATGGTGTTTGACTACTATGGTTGTACTTAAAACTATCTTTTCCATTATTCATTTGGAGGCCTTTCACCATATTCATAAGCTTATCTAATTTATCTTCCTCCTTGTGTTTCTTAGGCTCTTTTGGATTGAACAGTCAAGTTTCCTCCCTCTTAGAAATTATACTAGATGTCTTCTTATCATTCTCAATAGCTATGGCAATTTTGAGAGCATGTGCGAAAGTAGAAGGCTTATGAGATCTAATTTCATAATTGGTCTTGCTATCAAAAGCACCCATATAGAAATTTATTAGAAAGGCATCAACAGGTTGAACATCTCTTCAAATCCTATTTAAAACTTGGTTGAAACTTTTAATGAATTCAGCCACCAATTTATTCTAATTTTTCTTCATACTTGTCAATTCATGTGATGCAAAGGAAGTGTAATTATGATCACCAAATAGTTCTATGAATTGATTAACAAATTCATTCCAACTAGATATGGATCTATCTGGAAAAATTTTGAACCATTCAACTGCATCTTATATGAGAGATTGAACAAAAATATTCATGTATAAATCCTCATTGAATTCATAAAGCTCTTGGATAAAATTCTTCAAATTTACACAATGCACCTCAGCTGATTCTGATCCATTCCCTGAAAACTTTAGGATTGCATTTCTTAATTCATTTTTTATGTCATTAGGGTGTCCCCTTATGCCATAAAAATCTAATTGTCTGTATCTGTCAGAAACCATTGGGGCTCTATAGTTGTTTCCACTTTTATTGATTTCTCCATGCCTTGGATTTAGATGATTGAGATTCTGGAATCCTTGATTATTCATTCTTGGTCCAAAATTTGTATTCATATTATAATCTCTTGGGCCATAGTTCTGCCCCCTATTGTTTTGATATCCATTATATATTCTTCCATCATTTTGATGCCCATGATGTTCATATTGGTTAGATCTCTTAGGATTCATTCTATTGTCATGGTTATGATGTTCTCCATTATTTAGTTGTCCCCAATGACCACTTCCTTCATTCCCATTGCTGCTTTTCTCACTCCTTCCTCTATTGTTTGGTTCAAACAAGGGATTAGTATGATCACTGTTGAAAATATGTCCCCCATTCTTTCTATGAAGAGGACTGTACACACCATTTCTATCATCCTTATTCATTCCTTTATCTTTTGGTGATTCGATTGCACTTCTTTGTATTCTCATCTTTCTTAATATCTCCTCTGCTTGCCTCTTAAGATCTCTGACCATTTCTTCATCATTCGAGCCTACATTAGCTATTTCACAAAATATAGGATCCCATTTTTTTACCCTTTTCTTCTCTTTCAATCATCTTCTAATTTGTATTATACTGAGCCTCATGTTCTTCCATATCAAATTGGAAAAAAAGGATTACAATTATCATCATTATTCTAATGACTATGATGACTTGAACTAGGGAATTGTTCACAAGAAAATTCTTGATCATCCCTATCAAGGTATATCATGCGTGGTCCATACATTATTTTTTTATTTGAATCTTTACTTCTCCTTGTTGGTTCCAACTCAAAAAAATAATCTTGTCTTAAAGATCTTCTTCCTAACATAAATTATCACTTATATGTTATATAATTTCAAAAGTAGAGTCGCCACTTCCTTTATCATAAGGAAATTAATATCTCACCGGTCTGGGTTCTTGTCTCTAGTAGAGTCTTAATCTTTAGAATATTTCCAAATATTTGGAGAGTTCTTCAAACTGTCCTTATATATAACTCCCCAGTAGAGTCACCAATCTGTTGGTGCTCAAATCAACAGATTAGATTTTCTATAGACTTTCCAATCTAATGATGGAAATCCCAAGTGATCTAGCCAACTAACAAGGTTTTAAGAGAGATACGGTTGAACCTTCCACAATTATGGCTCTGTAGAACCAAGGCTAGTAAGCCTATATCTTAGATTTATCCTCCAAATCTCAAGGCTTTTTATAGAAGATAAAGTGTACTTCAAACTTCTTTTTCTCACAATATGGCAAGGTACCTGAAATAAATCTTAACTGTAATCAATGTGTCACAAAATGCTAACTGAAATGCTTTAATATGTTAAGTGAATGATTGTGAACATAAATATGAATTGAAAAGTGTAGATGGATAAAATATCACAAAAATATGAACAATGAAGTAAATAATCACAATCCAATATGTATATAGACCAATGCCTTATTTTCTCATGGGCAATAGAGTCAAAATCATCCCAACCCTATGTACAACCTTAGAGATAGTTTACAAGAAACATATCACTTCAAAGGTGTTATGAGATGAACATATAACCTAAGATATTTCACAGTTATCTCAATTGAATATCAATTTTCAAATGACAGACCGATTGATTGTGGCCACAATCAATTGAATTTATTGATGCAAGATGAAAAGACCAACTGTTAATAGAAACTATGAATTTAATCAGGAATATGCTACACCAAACTATCACTTTGAAGAAAATTTATAGATTTTATCTAAGGGACTAGTTGAAAATTAAAATGAATCTATTCCCATAGATGAGAGAAAAGGGGCACTTATCTTTATTGATTTTAGAAAAATGATACAATTAGGCCCATGTTACCATTGTTGATCAAACCTATCCAATCTAACTATAGTAACAATAATGATCTCTCTCCTTTGTATTGATCTTGGTATCCTTATTTATATCAAGTTCAAAGGATGCAGACAAGCTTCAGATCAATACATCTATTCATAAATAATACCTAATCCTAGGATCAACAACTGAACAATTATAATTACATCTCAAGAATGATTAGTCATCCTTGTCTGAAACTCAATTATCGACCAAAAGAGACAAGAATAATAGTCACTAACAAATCACTTGTGATTTGTTAGAGACAATTCAAAATAATGATTCCGTGTTAAGATAATATGGTACTTCGACCATATTTTCATCCATATATATCTGCTTCTGATAATGGATATTATCTTTTGCATGTTGAATAACTTCATCATGTTGATTAGAGAAGTCGATATTGTTAACCACCCTGTGATATTTCCTTTATCTTTTGCTTAATATGTATTATCCTTCAGTATTTCACCCAGGTCACATTGTTCTGTCAGCATATAAGTCCATGTTTCACCACCTTTAAAAACCCTGCATGTCGACGACGTATCAAACAATAAATAAAAACCCTAAGAGATATAAAATATAATTAAGAGGAATAAGCATTAAATATAACTCCCTATCGACATAGTTTCTTAGAATTTATGCTCCTCCATCCATCGAAGACACGTGGCATCATCGCATAATGCCTTGATGAATAAAAATCATGCTTCTTTGCTTATAGGAATCACACCCACCGTCGATACTCTCCATAGTTTAACAACTAATCATATTTCTTAGACCACCATGGGCCTGAGACACATGTCAGGATTGTGTAATGCCTTGAAGAATAAGAATCACGCATCTCCACTTTGAGGCATTACACCAACCTTCGATGCTCATCAAACTTAATCGCCACTTAATCGTTGAACTTTCATAACTCCCGATCATCTTTATCGTTTAATTAAGACATGATCATTGATTAAAACCATGTGATAAAAGATGATATCTTTAGTAGATCAAAATTTAATATGCCTCCAAAATGATGTGTAATCCTCGTTAGTCTATTCAAAAAATTAGAAACTGCCAACTATATCCTTGCTGTTTCATTGCTCAGAACATCTGTGGGCCCCAGACATGTTTCATTCAGGAACGTTCCCTTGAAGACTAAATAGCTTGTATATTTTCCTTGAGCCATTACGCTGACCATCGATCATCATCAAAATTTAACCATAGTTCAACCTTCATCGCTCATTATAACCTTAGTGGGGTTGAGACACATGTCGGTATGACAAAATGCCTTAAAGGTAAAAAAATATGCATCCCTAGGTTTGAGGCATTACGCCAACCGTAGATCACTTCTAAACTTAACCGAAGTTTAATAGTATTTCCTTTTATTCAACGTCGAGAGTTTAGTGGGTCTGGGACATGCGTCGCCTATGCGCGTTGTCTCAAAGGTTAAAGATTGCATCTTATCATTGAGGACACACTCCAACCATCGATGCTTTCCGAGTTTTAACATATAATCTCTTTTCTTATAAGTTGTGGATCTGGGACACAGGGTGATTAGGAATAATGCCTTGAAGAGTAAACAATGCGCATCTCATCTTTGAGGTATTACGCCCTTGCTGATGCGCATCAAACTTAACCACCAATTAATCCTTTGCTTGTTACAACTCAGTCATCTTTTGATCTTGATTAAAATAACACTATCGATTAGACCCATGTGTTAAATGATGAGGCTTTAGTAACCTGAACTTTAATCCATCGTGTAAACCACCGTGTAACCCTGTCATCTAGTTCAACCAAATAACCATATTATTCCATATGTATCCTTTTTGTCACACTGTCTCAGCCTCGGTGGGTCTGGGACACACATCAACATGGCGAGTTCCTTTAAAGATTAAAAATCTTCATCATATGTCTTGAGGGAAAGCGTCGGCCGTTGATTTAGTTTGAACTAAGAAAATCTTTAACTATTGATCTACGTTCTTCACCGTTCTGATTTTAGTGGGACCAGAACATGTGGCAATCAGGCACATTCCCTCGAAGGTTAAAATATGCATCTCTAGGTCTGAGTCATTATGCCAGCCGTGGATCCTATTGGATTTAACCAAAGGTTAACTTGTTTCATCATGTAACCCTAGTGGGACTGGAACACATATCAACATTGCACATTGCATCAAAGGTTAAAGATCTTCATCATCCTCTTTAAGGAAAAGCGCTGATTGTAGGATGAAGATGGACCCGCTCATGGATTAAATTGACTTTCACCTGCCTAATTGAGATCTTATCCGACATGCGTCAGCTGGGCATGATGACTTAAAGGTTAAAGGATGTTCATATTTCTTTTAAGGGATAGCGCCAGCCGTAGATTCTGTCTAAATCTAAAACATACGTCACCCTTTCTTACAACTTAGACTTTAGTGGGACCGAGACATGTGGCGATCAGACGTGATGCCTTAATGGATAGATAAAATGCATCTTTTATTTGAGGAAACACGCCAATCATCAGATAGATTTTTACTTTCTTGATGTATAATCCTGCTTTGACTTTTATCAACCGAGATCAAAGGACACGTGTTAGCCAGGCGCATTCCCTTGAAGCTTAAATATCTTCATCTTTTCGATTGAGGGATAACGCCAGTCGTCAATCTTTGGAAAAAGGGAAATTTGTTTAAGCGGATCTGTGAAGAGGTAAAACTTGTTTAAATAACCCTTGAAAAGACTTACAATGACTAGTTTATGAATTCAAAAATTTGCAGACCGTGGAATTTAAGATTTTAAACTTAGCAAATTTAACAGGATAAATGCATGAATTAATAAGATGAATGCACAATTTAGGATTTCTACAAGCATAAACTATAAAATGAAAACAAGAAATAAAAACATAAATCACAATAATGAATACAAGGAACACTTCCTTGAACAATTTTCATGTGCAAACTTGATATGAAAATCTGGGATCCACCAGATTGAATGTTTCTTATTTCTTCTTGGAAGCTTGATATCATGAATACTTAAATGGATTTCTTGAGTTCACCTTCCTTTGATTTCTTGAGATTGAGATGTCAAAATGAAGGAGGATACCTTTTTTATATACCTCTACCAGGAATTTTGGGGTGCAAAACTTGAAGGAGTCTGAAATGGATTCAAGAATCCCTCTAAAACCAAATAACCATTATCAGATTTAAATTTGGGGCCAATTCTTGGGGTCAAAGGTGACTCCTAGGTCACAGGAAAATTAGAGCCACCCAAACCCACCTAGACACCATTGACCACCCAATATGGCTCAAATTTGAATTGGGGGTCCAATTTGGTATGGGTATGCTAAAAATATGCACAAAATTGAGGTGTGATAAGTGGAAACATATGAGGGAGGCCATGCATGCTAAAATGGGACCTGGTTTAACCCAAATTTGCAGGATGAATTTGCATACCTAATTTCTCATGGAAGTATATTTTATGCCTATGTTGATAAATTTATATCTTTTATATTGCTTTTTTCCCCTAACATTCTTAATATTCATATTTGACTTCAAAATTAGCCGTTATACATGTTTTTGCAGTTTATTTATTACTTTATACCTTCACGTAGATATACGGTTAAAGATTAGATTAGATCAACAATCATCATGATCTCGTGATAAGAAATTAAAGGTCCTTTACCCATTGTGGAATCACGAATAGTCGCCACGTATCAGATGAGAACCCGCTTGACTGAGGTCAAAGCAAGTTAATACATTGAGAAAGTCAAGATTCATCCGACGGCTAGTGTTATCCCTTGATCAGAAAGATGAAGATCTTTTAACCATCAAGGCATCGTGATATACTGACACGTGTCCCGGACCCACTGAAGTCTAAACAATGAAACAAAGAAAATATATAGTCAAATGGAGATAGATCTACGGTAGACATGATGCCTCAAAGCGGAGGATGACCGATCTTTACTCATTGCAGCATTGAGAGATGGTGACACGCGTCCAGGCCCCACTAAAGTCAAAGTGAGGAGGAAAGAAAATCCATAGTTGATTCAAATGATGATCTACGATAAGCGTTAACTCACCACGAAAAGATAAGATCTTTATCCATTGCGAGAGCGCGATTGGGTGACACATGTTCTGGGCCTGCATAATATAACAAACGTAATTGACTATTAAAGGATGGAAAAAATCAATGGTAGGCGTGTTCCCTTGATTGGGAGATGCATGATTTTTATTCTTCAAGGCATTGTGATATCTTGACACGTGTCCTTGATGGTCAAAAGGGCATAGATCTTGGGTGGAAGCATGACATGGATTTATCTATTTTATTTTAAATACTTAAATTATATCTTATACATGTCTTGGGGTTTTGATTATTGTCTGATATGTTTCTATCATTTTCATGCAGGGTTTCTAAATGTGGTTAAACATGAATCCATTTGCTGATAGAACAATGCAATGGTTGTAAAATACTAAAAGATTATACATGTAGATATCCATTGAGTACTATGCATGAGAATGAAGGATACCCGAGTGTGGTCGATGATGTCAACGTTCCTTTTCTCAATTATAAAGCTCTTCAACACACCAGAAATAATGTCCATTATCAAATGAAAAATATGTAGATGAGCATGCGGTCAAAGTATTATGATAACCATAATGAAGACTCATTGTTATATTAGACATGATATAAGGACTTGGCAAGTTATCATTATTTTGGATTATCTTTAACAAGTCACAAATGATTTGTTAAGTGATTATTGTTTTCCTAATGGTCGACAACCATTTTTAAAGGATGATAAATCATTCCTTAAATGTAATTGTAACTAATGTTCAGTTGTTGATCTTAGGATTAGGTATTAGTTATGAACTGATGTATTGATCTGAAGCTTGTTCGCATCCTTTGGACTTCATATAAATAAGGATACCAAGATCAATACAGAGGAGGGGGGATAATATCATCATCCTTATTATCATATTGGATAGATTTTATCAACAAGTGTAACATGAACTTGGATGTACCATTTTTCAAAATCAATAAAGATAAGTGCTTTTTCTTTCATCTGTGGGAATTGACTCAACTTCATTTTCGATTAGTCCCTTGGATAAAATCTATTGATTTTCTTCAATAAAGTAGTTTGAATGTGCATACTTTTGATTATGTTTACAGTTAATAATGTCAATTGGTCTTTTCCTCTTGTATGGTTAAATTCAATTGATGGTGGCCACAATCAACTAGTCTATCATTTGAAGAGTTAAATACAATTGAAATAAACTGTGAATTTATCCTAAGATATATGCTCATTTGCATATTATTGAAGTGATAGTCTCTTACAAACTGTCTCTAAGGTTGTATGTATGGTTAGGATGATTTTGACTCTATTTCCCATGATATAATAAGTAATTGATCTAATCATTATTTGGATTATAGTTATTTAGTTCATTATTTATAGTTTTGTGATATCTTATCCATCTGTTCATCTCAACTGACATTCATATTTACTAAAGCTTTTTAATGATTTCTAAATATTTTAGTTTTGCAGTCCATAGCATATTGTGTTTAAGTTGATTTATTTCAAGTTCCTTTTCCATCCTTGAGAGAGAAGTTTTGGATTCTATTCTATCTGCTACAAAAAGCCTTAAAACTTGAAGGATAAGTTTAAGGTATAGGCCTACCAGCCTTGGTTTTGCAGAGCTAGAATTTGAGAGGTTCCAAGCTTGTTTTGGGGTTGAGCCTATTAGTTGGCTAGATCACTTGGGGTTCCCATCATTGGATCAGAAAGTCCATAGGAAATCCAATCTATTGATTTGAGCACCAACATATTGGAAACTCTGCTGTGGATTTGTCTATGAAGATAGTTTGAAGAACTCTCAGAATCATTGGTAATAATATGAAGATTAAGACTCTACTAGAGATAGGAACCCGGACTAGTGAGATATTAATTTATTTCTGATAAAGAAAGTGATGACTCTACTTTTGAAACTATAAACATATAAGTGATAAATTTATGTTAGGAAGAAGGTCTTTAAGACAAGACAATTTTGTTGAATCAGAACCGAAAAGGAGAAGTAAGGATTCAAGTAATAAGATGTTGTATGCACCAAGTATAATGCACCCTGATAAGGATGATCAAGAATTTGCCTGTGAGAAATTCCCTAATTCAAGTCGTCATATTCATGAGAATAATGATGAGAATTTTAATCCTTTCTCCCGAGTTGGTAGGGAAGAGAATGAGCAACATGGTAGGTAAACGCACAAAGTTGTGTCACGTTTCAAGACCACTTATTAGCACAGCTAAATTTGAGTATTTCTAAATAAAAATTAATTTTCGTCAAACATATGGTCTAGCTATATTCATTCTAGCTAAGCTAGATAAGTGGTTAAACTTTTCCAATTGGAAATGTCTATTAAATGCATGTTTTATACCAATTACCAAAGAAATAAAATTATTTCAAAAAATTGATGTTTCAATAACCCTTACTCTTTTTAATGATATTTTTAAAAAATATAAAAAATACCCTTTTGTAGAGCTCAGAGTCAAGATTATTGTCATATAAAGATTATAATATTTTGATTAGATCTAATATATTATAATTTCAAAATACAAGTAGGTATTTTAACATTTGAGAAGATGTTGCTTCAAATTAAAAAAAAATAGTAAATCATATAAAAATAATTTAAAAATATATATTTAACACTAGAGGAGAGATTCCTCTTCAAGAATATGTAATTTTTTTTTTCTGAATGGTGTAGATTTGATAGGGGAAATTTGGAGGGAGGTGAAAATTGTCAATTTCAAATAAGTTCAACTTTGAGCAGTTATAACGGAGAAAATATACATTGAAAACCAATCTTTCTTCTTTTCTGCACTAGCTATACATTTTATCTTTAACATATTTTGAAATCAGTGGAAAAATAGATTATTTGCATATATTTGTTTGGAGGGAACTAGACCCCAGATTTTCAGCAGTTTTCAGCAATGGAAAAATGGACTTCAAAAATTAAAAAACTATGTACATTCTTGTTCAATTTTTTTTTTTTTAAATTATAGATATAAACTTAATCCATTTTTACACATTTCTTTAGTTTACATCATCCTCAAATTCTAAATACAAATGCCACCTTTTATGTCGTTAAAGTTGAACAGTTTCCATGTTGTGGTCCTTTTCCTTTATAAAAGTGTGACACAGGTTTGTACTTTTACTTGGTATGGATTAGGAAGTGGATGATAGAGAGGAGAGGTATAGAAAATGGGATGCTATCTTTTGTGAAATATCTAATGCAGGTTCAGATGATGAAGAAATGGTCAGAAGTCTTAAGAGACAACTAGAAGAAGTATTAAAGAAGATGAGAATACAAAGAAGTGCAATCAAATCACCAAGAGATGAAAGAATGAATAAGGATTATACAAACAGTGTATACAATCCTCCTCATAGAAAGAATGGGGAACACATTTTAAATGATGGTCATACTAATCCATTGTTTGAACTAGACAATAGAGGAAAGTGTGAGAAGAACAACAATGAGAATGGAATGAATGGTCATTGGGGACAACTAAACAACGGGGAAAACCATAATCAAAATGGAAGAAGAAAATATAATGGATGTCAAAATGATAGAGGATAGAATTATGGCCCAAGAGATTTTAATGTAAATATGAATTTTGGACCGAGAATGAATAATCAAGGATTCCGAAATCCAAATCATCAAAATCTAAGGAAAGGAGAAAATAATCAAAATGGAAACAATTATAGAGCCCCAATGGTGTCTGAAAAATATAGACAATTAGACTTTGATGGCATAATGGGATACCCTAATGTTATAATAAATGAGTTAAGGAATGCAATTCCAAAATTTTTTAGGGAATGGATTAGAATCTTCTCAGATACACTGTATAAATTTGAAGAATGTTATCCAAGAGCTTGAGGAATTCAATGAGGATGTATATATGAAGCTATTTGTTCAATCTCTCATAAAAGATGCAACAGAATGGTACAAAATTTTACCAGATGGATTTATATCTAGTTGGTATGAATTTTCTGATCAATTCATAGAACAATTCGGTGGTCATAATGATACTTCCTTTGCATCTCATGAATTGACAAGTATAAAGAAAAATAAAAATTAATTTGTTGCTGAATTCAACAAAAGGTTCAATAAGGTGTTGAATAGGATTCTGAGAGATATCAGACCCGTTTATGCCTTTTTGATTGATTTTTACATGGGTGCTTTTGATAATAAGACTCATTATGAAATTAGATCTCATAAGCCATCTACTTTAGCACATGCTTTCAAAATTTCTATGACTATTGAAAATGATAGGAAGGCATTTGGCAGAATTGTTAAGAGGGAGGATACTCGACTGTTCAATATAAAAGGTCCTAAGTAGTACAAGGAGGAAGATGAATTAGATAATCTTATGAATATGATAAAATACCTCAAAACAAGTAATGGAAAGATAATCCCAAATACAACTGGATTAATCGACCACCATTCATGAATGATAGATACAGATTGTAGGATATGCCCTATAATACAACATGGAAGGATGAAAAACCAGTAAACAAATAATTACATACTCCTGATCCATTGTCAAAAGGAAACCATATATTGGAAGAAAACCCATAGTGTGATGTATGTAGGAGGCCTCATGCAACAACAAAATATTTCGTAGCAAGGGCTGTTATAGAATTAGATGAAGAAGATGATAATCCTCAACCTACTTCATATGCATTATCAACAGATCCTCTGTGGGGATACAATGTTTACAACTCTTCAGATGAATATTACTCTAAAGATGATCTAAATAGAGTGTACTAATATGGGGACTATCAGGAGAAAATTCCAGGGTTAAGAAAATTGATAGAAGAAGAAAAAAGAGAATATACAATAGCTGCAGTTGAAGAAGAAAAAAGTAATTATAGAATAAGGAATAGAAATGTGAATACAGACCAAGGAAGCAATCCAAAGAATATGAAGCACAAAGACATTACTCAAGAGAAGTAGGTAGAACTTCAGGACCTTCCAAAAATGGCAAAAGAAAAAGTGGTCAGTAGATCTCTCCCCAATGAATGTTCTTTTATGTCTAAAGCATTATCTTAGGTTAAAATATTTGTTCCTTTGCTTGAAATAGTCAAAATACCTAAATGCAAGAATGAAGCTTTGAAAATATTGTCTAATGTAGGTAATAAGGAAGATCTTAACCAAGAAGTAAAGGATTGTCCAACTATTTATCTAGGAACTACATTATACAAAAATGGAGATCAAATTGATCTGTTTTATCTTACACTGTTAATAAACAATAAAATGGTAAAGAATTGTATGATAGACTCTTGTGCAATAGTAAATATTATGCCTAATGATGTTATGAAAGAATTAGGAATGAAAGTTGATACCAAGTTTGGTACATGTTATGCTATGGATAATAGATCACTTCCTGTTGTAGGCATAATGATAAATGTTGAATTTAAATTTCCTACATGTCCTGAAATGTCATATAAAATGGATATTACTGTTGTCAAAGTCCCTGCCAATTATGGAATGATTCTATCCAGACAATGGTCTAGTTCAGTAGGAGGTAGTATTCAATTAGATATTTCTTATGCTTCTATCCCAGTGACTGGAAGGGATGTGAGAATTGACAGGGAGACTCGAAGTCCATATATTATTGAAGATGTGGATCCAAGCCTGGTAACCCATTTCTGTCTCTCTGATATGGATAACTTTCAGGTAAGTATTTCAAAAGATGCAATGTAAAATACTGAATCTATTGGGTTGCATACAAAAATAAATAAAAATAAGATTTGGAAAATGTATTTCGATGGTACTTGTTGCAAGAATGGTAATGGAGCTGGTGTTATTTTCTTTGGCCCTGATAATAAATTTTTTAAATATTCTTTTTAATTAGGCTTCGAATGTACTAATAATGTTGTCGAGTATGAATCTCTATTACTTGGTTTGAGAATAGCTAGTAAACATGGAATCAAATGTTTAAGTATCTTTGGGGATTCTGAATTAATTGTTTCTCAAGTTAGAAATAAATTTGTTGCTGAAAATCCCCCTCTTTAAGGGAATAGAAATGAAGTATGGGATTCCATAGATTATTTTGATGCTTTTTCTATTAACTGGATAGATAGATCAGAAAATATCCTTGCAGATTTTATGGATAATTTGGTATTAAAGCATAATGACATTCCATGTGAGGACATAGTCCAAGTTGAAGTTAAAACCAAGCCTACTATACCTGATAACATTAACAACTGGAAAATCTTTGAAGATGATAAAGATATAATCATATTTTTAGCATGTGAGCAAGAATATGAAGATCGGTTGATAGACTTGAATGCTCATGTTGAGGTAGAAGATGGGAAAGAAATGTTGTTTGGAAAGGAATCCATTCAACTTAAGACCAATAAGGCTCCAAAATGCCTTGTAGCATTGGAAAGGTTGTTTGATAATACATATTCAAAAATAGAAAAGAAAAACACTAATGTCAAAATGGATGAAGTAGAGAAGATAAACTTGGGAAATATAGAATCTCCAAAAGAAATATTTGTGGGTAAAAGATTAACCCCCAAGATCAGAACATACATCATCAAACTATTGAGAAAGTATAGACATGTGTTCACTTGGTCCTATGATGACTTTAAGGCTTACCGAGAGGATCTCTTTCAGCATGAGATAACTTTAAAGCCAAATGCGAAACCATTCAGGAAAAGGCAGAGACCAATAAACCCTAATTTATCTCCTAAGATGAAAGATGAATTAATCAAGATGAGGGATGTTGGCATAATAAAACCAATTAGACACTCAACATGGAAGCATTATTGAAAAAGGTCACAAGAAATGAGTTATTATGAATGATGGCTGGGTTATCAGGGTATAACTAGGTGAAAGTAAAAGAAGAGGAACAATACAAAAAAACTTTTACTACACCTTGGGGTACCTATGTGTATGCCATAACGCCTTTTGGACTCACTAATGAAGGGGCTACTTACCAAAGAGAAAAGGACGTGGATTTTGAGTATTTTATTGATGTAATCATGGTGGTAAATCAAGATGAAAGAACTAATTACTCCAAAAGGGAAGAATATCATTGCAAGAATTTGGAGAAAATCTTTCAAAGAGCCATTGAATATGGAATATCATTGAACCCAAAGAAGTTTCATTTTGCAGTTACTAAAGGAAAATTGTTAGGACATATTGTATCCAAAGATGGAGTAAGAATAGATCCCAAGAGGATTGCTACAATAGATAAAATTGAGGTCCCTAAAAATGTCAAAGGGATCCAATCTTTCTTTGGGAAGATAAACTTTGTGAGAAGGTTTTTCCCAATTTTTTTTAGATATAATTAAACACACAGTTGTGATGTTGAAAAAGGGTGCAGACATGAAATGAACTGATGAGGCTTTAGAAGCATTTATTAATATCAAAAAGGAAATTAAAGAGGCTCCTGTTCTCAAGTCCCAATATTATACCAAACCCTTTCACCTATTTTCTTTTTCATCATACCATACTATTGCAACTGTCCTATTACAAAAGAATAATGAAGGTTATGAACAACCAGTAGTATTTTTTAGTAAGACTTTTCAAGCCTCGGAGTTGAATTATGATATAAATGAAAAATAAGCTTATGCACTTGTGAAAGAAGTAAAATCCTTCAGGCCTTATTTGGTTGGGGCAAAAGTAATAGCTTATGTTCCTAATATAACAATAAAGGATATATTTAGACAGTCAGAAGTCACTGGGAAAAGATGTAGATGGGTGAATCAAATTCAGGAATTTGATATAGAAATTCAGATTACTAAAATTGTTAGAGGACAAGAGTTAGAAAAATTGACGGTAGAATAAAACATGGACGCATAACAGGTTAATCAGGTGGATTTAAGTGAAGCTCAAACACCTATTGAAAGATGCCCTTGGTACACTAATATAGTATATTTATTAAAAAACATGAAGAGTCTAGAAAACCTTCCAGATAGTCAGAAGAGGACAATAAAATTGTAGGCATCTAACTATGTCTTGATACTGGGGGATTTATACTGGAAAAATAGGGATGGTATACTTCTTTTTTGTTTAGATGTGTACCAAGCTGAGAAATTTCTTAAGGATCTTTATGATGGGGCATGTGGGGGACATTTTTTAGTGAAGACAACTGCCCATAAAATATTGAATGCAAGAAGCTATTGGCCTTGTCTGTTTAAGGACTGTTATGCATATATTCAGAAATGTGAAGCATGTCAATTTTTTTTAGGAAAGCTCAAATACAATGGTGCATTACCTCTTAAACCCATGTCTACTGAAGAGCCATTCCAAATGTGGGGAATAGACTTCATAGGGGAAATCACTGATACTTCTAGTGGCAGACACAAATGAATTTTTGTGGCCACTGACTACTTGACTAAGTGGGTGGAAGCCATACCTACTAGACAGGCTAATAGTTAGGTTGTGATAAAATTCCTGAATGAAAACATACTAACATGATTTGGTGTTACTTATAAAATTATTTGTGATAACGCCATGTGTTTCAGATCTCCCGAGTTTATTGAATTTCATGAGAAATATGGAATAAAGATTTCTTATTCATCCCCTTATCATCCACAAGGAAATGACCAAGAAGAATCTAGTAACAAAAATATAATGAAAATTATCAAAAGAATGCCGAGAAACAACAAGAGAGCATGGGATTCAAAGTTACCACTTGCACTTTGGGTAGACAAAATTACAATCAAGAAATCTACTGGATATGCACCATATGATCTTTTCTATGGAAATAAAGCTCAGTTACCATTGAAAAATTTACTACCAGTATACAAATTTGTAAATGAAGAACAGTAGGAGGAGGTGGACTTCATGGAGGATATATTTTATTAGCTTGTAGAGCTGGATGAAATGAGGAATCAAGCTCAGGAAAGAAATCATGAATTACAACAGCAAGTGAAGGTATTGTTTGATAGGAAGACCATAGAAAGAAAGTTTCAAGAAGAAGATTTGGTTTCAAGATGGAATGTAAAAGATCAGGACAAAGGCAGACATGGAAAATTTGATGCTTTATGGGTAGGTCCTTTTTTCATCATTGGTAAAGGAGGTGAGAATTCTTATCTCTTACAAGATTTATAGGGTTATGCTCAGGAGCTTCCAGTACATGGTCAGTATCTTAAACCCTTATTCTCTTGCAATTTTTAAAAGGCAAATTCCTTATGTCATTTGTATACTATGTATCATATTATTTTGTTCTTCTAATGGTCTTCTTTTCTAGAGATAACTAGGATCTCATTGTATTCACTAGGAATATACTTCTCCATAAAGAGCCACTGGTGGAACCCAAATTTGTAAGACGAATTTGCATACCTAATTTCTCAGGGAAGTATCTTTTATGCCTATATTGATAAATTTATATGTTTTATATTACTTTTTTCCCCTAACATTCTTAATATTCATATTTGAATTTGAAATTATCCGTTATACATATTTTCATGACTTATTTATTACTTTATACCTTCAAGTAGATATATGATTAAAGATCAGATTAGATCAGTGATCGTCGTGATCCCATGATAAGAAATTGAAGGTCCTTTACCCATCACAGAATCATGAATAATTTCCACGTATCAAATGAGATCTCCCTTGACAGAGGTCAAAGAAAGTTAATACATCGAGCAAGTCAAGATTCATCTAACAACTGGCGTTATCCCTTGATCAACAAGATGAAGATCTTTTAATCATCAAGGCATCACGCTATATTAATGCATGTCCTAGACCCACTGAAGTCTAAGTGATGAAACAAAGATAGATCTACGGTAGGTGTGATGCCTCAAAGTGAAAGATGACCAATATTTACTCATCATGGCATTGCGAGATGGTGACATGCGTCCAGGCCCCACTAAAGTCAAAGTAACGAGGAAAGAAAATCTATGGTTGATTCAAATGATGATCTATGATAAGCGTTAACTTTCCATGAAAAGATGCAAGATCTTTATCCGTTGCAAGAGCGCAATTGGGTGACACGTGTTCTGGGCCTGTAGAATATAAGAAACGTAATCGACTATTAAAGGATGGAAAAATAAATGGCATGCATGTTCCCTCGATTGGGAGATGCAATATTTTTATTCTTCAAGGCATTGTGAGATCTTGAACACGTGTCCTCGACGGTAAAAAAGGCAAAGAGACTGGGTGGCAACATGACATGGATTTATCTACTTTATTTTAAATAATTAAATTATATCTTATACATATCTTAGGGTTTTGATTATTGTTTGATATGTTTCTATCATTTCCATGCAGGGTTTCGAAAGATGGTTAAACATGGATCCATTTACTGACAGAACAATGCAACGTTGGTAAAATAATGAAAGATAATACATGCGGACATCCATTGAGTAGTATGCATGAGAGTGAAGGATACCAGAGGGTGGTCGACGACGTCGACGTTCTTGTTCTCAATGATAAAGCTCTTTGACACACCATAAATAATATCCATTATCAAAGGAAAAATATGTAGATGAGCGTGTAGTTGAAGTATTATGATAACCATAATGAAGAATCATTGTTATATCAGACATGATATTAGGAATTGGCAAGTTATCATTATTCTAGATTATCTTTAACAAGTCACAAATGCTTTTTTAAGTGATTATTGTTTTCCTAATGGTCTACAACCATTTTTAAAGGATGATACATCATTCTTTAAATGTAATTGTAACTAATGTTCTGTTGTTGATCTTAAGATTAGGTATTAGTTATGAATTGATGTATTGATCTGAAGCTTGTTCACATCCTTTGGACTTCATACAAATAAGGATACCAAGATCAATACGGAGGAGGGGGGATAATATCATCATCATTATTATAAGATTGGATTGATTTGATCAACAACTGTAACATGAACTTGGATGTACCATTTTTCAAAATCAATAAAGATAAGTGCTTTTTCTTTCATCTATGGGAATGAACTCAACTTCATTTTTGATTATTCCCTTGGATAAAATCTGTTGATTTTCTTCAATAAAGTAGTTTAAACGTGCATACTTTTGATTAAGTTTACAGTTATATGGTCAATTGGAATTTTCATCTTGTATGGTTAAATTCAATTGATTGTGGCCACAATCAATCGGTCTATCATTTGAAGAGTTAAATACAATTGAAATAAACTTTGAAATTATCCTAAGATATATGCTCATTTGAATATTGTTGAAGTGATAGTCTCTTACAAATTGTCTCTATGATTGTACGTAGGGTTGGGATGATTTTGACTCTATTGCCCATGATAGAATAATGCACTGATCTAATCATTATTTGGATTATAGTTATTCAGCTCATTGTTTATAGTTTTGTGATATCTTATCCATCTGTTCATCCCAGCTCACATTCATATTTACTAAAGCTTTTTTATGATTTCTAAATATTTTAGTTTTACAGTCTATAGCATATTGTGTTTAAGTTGATGTATTTCAAGTTCCTTTTCCATCCTTGAGAGAGAAGTTTTGGAGTGTATTCTATCTGCTACAAAAAGCCTTAAAAATTGAAGGATAAGTTTAAGGTATAGGCCTACCAGCCTTGGTTTTGCAGAGCCAGAATTGGAGAGGTTCCAACCTTGTTTTGGGGTTGAGCACGTTAGTTGGCCAGATCACTTGGGTTTTCCATCATTGGATTAGAAAGTCCATAGGAAATCAAATTTGTTGATTTGAGCACCAACAAGACCTATGTAAGAAAGAAATTTTATAGGATACAATTTAAAATGCTACATTTATCCCCCACTTTAGTGGGAGTATGAGCCTACATGCATACTCATGGTAAAGTAGAAGAAAGAGAGATGGAAAGAGAGATGATTATGGGCAAGGATAAAAAGAGGTAAGATATTACTGAGTTCAACGGAAATATCCCCTAAACTAAGGAATCATATAGCCATGTGTAAGGACACAAAAAAAAAGTAAAAAAAGAAAAAAGAAATAAAGGAAAAAAAAAGATACACAAAAAGGGACTACTATTAAAAACAAAGACTCCAAATCAAATAGTTGAAGAGAACCCGATAAACAAAATGTCTCAACCACTAGTATCATATTTGGATATTTATTGCAAGAGCGCAAGTGGTCACATAGAAAGAGAAATAACACACATAAAAGATGAGACAAGAATCCATGATCCAACCAACCAGAAAACTGTGTTATGATTATGGGATCATGGAGAGAGAGAAGAAATCATGAATTACACAAGCTAGCAAAGTATGCCATGCTAGGTGATCCATAAAAAAACACAGATTCTAATGGAAAACAAGTTGTGTTATGTTATGTGATTTATGAGGCAATAGAAGAGGAAGATTATGAAGTAATCTAACTATTGGGATTAATGGGAAGTATGTACTGAGAGGGGAGGGGTGAATCAGAACCTCTAAAATATTTTGTATCCTTTAATCAATTAACTTTTGTAATCAATTGTATGTCCATTCAATCTGGTCTAAACTCTCTTGTTGTGAGTTATATCAATTCATAACATTAATAACATGTGAATCATTCATAGAAACATTCATGACCATAATTGACACATAACACAAGATATGATATCGCAGAAAACTCCTGTTAGGAAGTAAAAACTGCGGTGGGGATGGCACCCACAAAACTTCACTATCTGCAGAATGGAAGGGAGCTGGTAAAGGCTTACAATTGATCACTTCTAATGATCTACCTTGTTAGGAGTATTAAAGTGGAGATCTGTTAAAGTCTACTCTGTTAAGATCTTTAGCAACACTAATGAAGTGTGCACTCAGTTAAGAGATTTACAATAGGACTGTTAAGTCCACCTTCCTTGAAAGGATTTTTACACTTTGCTCCACTTGTTAGAATGATGGAAAATTAAAAATTGACCTGGTAAATGCAATCTCCTATTGTTGATACAGATTCTATGTAGTTCACATAAAAATATTATCACCTTAACTGTGATTGAATAATACCTCTGATTATCGGTTTCCTCTGTTCTTGGTTCTGTTAACCAAATTCTTCTTTTTCTATTCTAGTTCTTGAAACTCTCAATTCAATCCATAGATGTGCTTGTTCTATTCTCCTCTCCCTTTTTCCTTCTCACACACACATTCTAATGAATGATTAAATCATCTATTTATAGATGGATTGATTTCATCGAGTTGTGATAAAAACAATGTTAACTCTAAGATCAGGTTTACAACTTACACCTTGATCTCCTAGTCTATATGTTTTAAATCAGTTAGACTGATTAAAAAATTTACATTAATGTTTCTTGTCCCTAAAGAAATGGATTTAAAATAATTAAATATCCTATAAATAGAACACACTTGATTTATCTGACGTGGAAGTCAGATCCACTTTTTGTGGGCTGCAACTGACTTTCGGTTTGTCTGTCGGTCATGTTTGATTGTCCTTCAGTTTTTACTGTTAGTTGCACTGTATTTGTCTTGTCGGTCTACACTGTAACTTGCATTTTGGGTTCCTCTTTTGGGTTCCACTTTATCTTTCTGCTTTGTAATATTTGGTTTGCACACTGACTTGTGTCATCGATTCTTTCTGTACTTAGTCATTTTTGGTGATCTCCCAATCTGATATTTGGTTTGTTCTTTCCTGTCTTTCGGTTTAGGGTTACCGAAAGTGTTGTTTGTATACTAATGACAAGTTAATGTCATTAATCTCCCCCTTTGACATTAGTATCAAAAACATATATGAGAAAAATACTAACAAAATGTTAAGTATATACAACATATATAATCCTTAGTCATTTAATACTCCCCCTATGTATATGCCAGTATAAGTATACATATGATATATTTTTCCTTCTACATATCATTTTCCATTTATGAATATACATATACATATCTACCTTTTTCCCATCTGAATGAATGTACATAACATTTTCCTTTTTATTTTGTACCTTATATCATTTCCCCCTTTATTTGATATTAAGGGCAAAGGTCATTTACCTTATAGCTTGTCAAAAATGTGGGAATGAGAAGAATTCATGTCTTCCATCATTTTCTCCCATTGCTCTTTTAGGTTCTCTAGAGCCATATGCTCAAGTGTTATCTTTGAATGCATGTCATAGATGCTGTCTGCTACAGACATCTCGGGAGTTCCTATCAGTTGCCTTGTAGTACTGATATGCTGTTGTAGTAGTGTAAGATTTGGCAGAAGTTGATCTTGTAGCTCACTTACTTCTTCTGTGAAATGTGTTTCTGCCTCCCATAGCTCCTCCCTTAACCTTTTTACCTCAATAATCTTCTCATAATGTAGTTTGATTGCGTTGTCTCCATCTGTGGTTAAGCAACTAGCACTATTTTCTAGATCTGCATCTAGCTTTGCTATATTGTCACTATTCTCCTTAGTGAACTTTTCTATTGTGCTCATATTTTGTATTAAGGTTATAGATTTATATATGATAGGGTCTAATTCAGATATAAATTCTGATATCTTTACCTTATTCTCTGCCACTTCTTGGCTGATGTTTTCTATGAGCTTTTGTTGATACTTCATTTTGGCTCTTTCCTCAATTGCCTTCTCAACATCAATGTTCTGAGTTGTGATTGCATCAGAGAGGGTAGCCAGTTGATCAAGTATAGGCTTTCTTTGTTCAATATCCACATCGGGTACAATTTGATGTAGAATGTCCCATGTTGTCTCTAGTACCATGGAGTCCCTATGTTGTTTCTTCAGCTTCTATTATAATGCCTTCCTCTGGCATATCTCTCCATATTCTTGTAATGCATCCATGTCAAGTGTAGAGGGGTCACACTTTAGTATTTCAATGATTTCATCCAGTGTAACCTCTAACTTGTTCTTCTTTGTTTTCTTCTTCTTCTTCTGTGACTCTGTAGAATGTAGCACCATTGCCAATTTCACAACCTTTCCTATTGTGCTTGATGATGTGACTTATTGTGCTTCTCTCTACTGCTTGGCATCAATTTTATCTTGTCGAGTGTCTGCAGACGTCTCCACATTCACCTTGACATCGTCGGTAGCATCCTTGTCTATTTTCTTAGGAGTATCATCTTTTGGTTTGTCTCCTTCATTGGTGTCCTTTGCATCATATGCCTTGGTGTTTTCAATCTTGTCTTGAGTCTTTGCATCTTTGTCCTTATCTCCTTCAGTAACCTTGGTTGTGTCGGTTACATCTTGAGTATCTCCGATGTTTTGCTAACCATCGGTGTTGTCTTTGTTGGCTTCTTCTCCTACATCCTTTGGAGTTTCCTTCTCAGGTGATTTTATTTTTTCTTGCAGGATATTGATAGCTTGTATCAATATAGGCATGTTGCCTGGAATATTTACTTGTGCATTATCAATTGCTGTTTCCTATTCATCGATTGTGTCTTTTGTAATAGTGGCATCTTCATCCTTATTGATTTCATTTGCTGGGTCATCGGTGATGTCGATGACATTGGTATCCACAATTTTGTCATTTGATGTATCATCCCATGTCTCATCTGCTACGTCTGCAGTCTTATTCCCTATCAACATCTTGTTGTTGAAGGTCTTTGTTGGGACTGTCTTCCTCAATTGGTCTGTTCATGATCTTGCACCATTTCTTGTGGTTGTCCTGTTCAAGTTCAATCAACTTGCCTTCAAGAAATTTATATGCCCTTAGCTTTGGTGAGAATTCCTTCTTGTGTTTCTCCATCATCTCATCTATCTATACCTTTTTAGATTCGGGTGGCATTAGAGAAACAATTACTCTCTCTCTGATTTCTTTCTCATTTGTCAAATCAAATGTCCAACGGGCGAATAATATATCCAAGAGTTCCCGTGGTACATAAATTCCTTCAAATTGCATTGGTACATATTTGAAGTTATAAATTTTAGCTATCATGGCTTCCTCAATTTCATTCTGATCTTCTTGATTTTATTTCTACCATTTTCTAATGTGTGGATCTGTAATAGATCCAGAGTTTTCAATATAAACACAAATGTCATCAATAGTGTCAGATTCTTTTACCTTGACATTTTCTGCTTCTAAGGTTTCATTTTTCTTGGTGTCTTCTATGTCCTCTCAGGTTCTGATGAATTTTCTACCCTTCTTTTTTTGTCCTCTTTTCAGTGTTGGAGCTTTCCTCTTGTAAGTCCTAACCTTTCCTTTCTTAAGAGGTGAAGGAGTACATTATTTGGACATTTGGCTTTTAGTCCTTGAAGTAGCTATAGTCCTTGGTTTCTTAGATGGTGGAGGAGGTGGCGAATCTGATTCTTTTTCCTCGGAGTCATTCTTCTCTTCATCTTTACCAATAGACAACTGTTCTTTGGTTTCCTCCTCTTGTTCACTTTCTTCATTTTTCTTAGCTTCTTCCTCGGTTGCTAACATAATCTTCTTGAGATTCTTCACCATTTTGTCCTTCTTTTTGACTATTTTATTGACAACTAGGCCTGATTTAATTCTTGACTTAGCCTCTTCATATGTGCCAAAGCTTGGTTTCTTCTTGTCTAGTGGTTCATTCATTAAGGCATCAATTGCCTTTGTGGCAAGATCAATGTTGATCTCATATTCCAATGGTTGCAACCATGTTGTCCTTACTATAATAGGTTTGATGTAAGTATTATCTGTGTCAACCATGAAGCATATCTCATCCTTATATTGCTTGATGAATTGATCGAGGATTCTTACCCTATTTTACATTTGGTCTTTGAATATATTGAAGTATTCATCCATGACTATTTCAAAGTTATCTCCTAGTGCAGCTATGTGCTCACTGATTTGCATGGTGACCGGTTTGGTGTTGTCCCATTTCACATATCCTACCAATGGGAAATTTTCTTGAAAATAAAAGAAAATACACATGATTAATGAGCCAAACTTACTAGTGTTTGACTTTGCATTCCTGATTGTCTTTAGGTTGTCCTTCAACTAATTCAGGAGTAGCTCAGATAAGTCAGACTGTGTACCCTTCTTCATAATTTTGTAGGCTGTGTCCACTACACTTGATGCTATGTTGTTTAATATTCTTGCTTGGAAGAATTTGTAACCCAAAAAACATGCACCAAACTTAATCTCATCATCGGTTATGGTTGTTACTTTCAGTTCACGACCATCCCATTTGGCTCCTGTCATCTTTTTAGTCTTTTCCTTCGGTGGATGCTTTAGTGCCTTTACTTTGTCGATTATAGGGTAACCGATGACTGCATGGATGACATCTTGGGTTATTGCCTTCAGTTCATCCAACCATAACTTGTTGTTATGCATTCTGCTCACTACTAACTGAATCCAATTGGTTTTGAAGACCTTCAAAAACATTAGGGCATTGGTGAGCCCTTTCACCTCAATGTGTTTGTACTCTTCTTTAAGTGTTTCGTCATTGTTACAAAGCTTATTCAACCTCTAACATTCCAATCTCTGCAACCTTGCAGTGTATGAATGATCAGACATCTTCAACCAGAAAAACCCTAGCTGGAATGCATGAAAATGCACCAGTGTCATTGGGTTGTGAGGCAACCTCTGGATGGATCTTATAATTGGGTTCCTCACATGCCATGTTCTTGATGAGTTTGAACTCATCTTTCTTTGCATTCTTAGATTTCACATTTTGTGAAGTCGATGCCATTTCTAGAAAATTAGGGCTTCTGCGTAATGCGTGAAAATGGATTTGTCAGTCTCGAAAAACTTACTATATGTGCTTGCAAATATTTTCGAACTTCTTTGGAGTGCTGGAGGTCGAGTCATGATCACTCTGTAGCTTGGTTTCTTTCTGCTCAAAAATTGCCTTCGCTCGCTTTGCTTTGGGTGTCATGACAAATGAGTCATTCTGATGCCCTATTTATAGCCATTGCCCCAAAATGCATGTCATAAATGCTCACCAACTCATCAGTGTATAAAGACTGAGTTCATCGGTGAAGACCTTACTTCCATCGGTGAATGTCCTTTCTTGTTACATTTACAACAAAATCCTATGAATGAAGATGTAGATTTAGGAATACCTTTCATTTTACCTTTACATACATTTGATGTGTGGCCTTTCTTTCCACAGTGTTTGCATGTAAGCTTTCTTGGTCTTGGATTTTCATAGACATTTTTTGGATTGGATTGATTTCATGATTCTCCATTTTTGTTAAAGCCTAGACTGTTGTTGTTGTTGACTCTTCGTTGTTCCTCAAGAAAATCATCCATTCTTTTATTGCTTTCTTCAGCCTTTTTGATCATTTCATTATGATGTTTCTGTATTCTTAATTCATGCTTTAACTTTTCATTCTCATCCCTTAGTTCACCGATAGCTTCTATTCTTTCAATGAGTTCAACATTTATTCTTTTTGCCTCTCGACTCATAAGAATAATCTGATTTGTTATCTCATGGTGATGCTCTGTAAGTCTCTGTATTTCAGTCTCCTTTTCTTGTAGCTTTTCTATGATCTTTCTTCTATCATCAATATCTAGTGTTCTCTCTTGTTCAGCCTATCTAGCATTGATCATGACATCAATCATCCTTACCATCTATGTCTCTTGACCGATTTGCAGAGATTTAACTTGTCCAACCAGATGTAGATTGATTTCAGTTAGGCTGCTTTCTTCTGATGTATCTGATGCTTTGCTTGTAGTTGATCTTGAAGACTCAAAGAAATCTGGGATCTCTTCCTCATGATAATATTTTTCATTGCTCTGAGTTTCCATACCTTTTCTTTCATCCAACAACTCTCTCATCTTGATTCTTGCTTCTTTATACTGTTCATAGAACATCTGTATTTCAATATTTTTATTCTCAATATTTTTATCAAGTTAGTACTTCTCCATTGTATGATCTTTTCTCTTAAGCCTTTAAGCTTTCCAATAATAGAATTAGCTCTGATACTGGAATTGTTGGGATTAATGGGAAGTATGTACTGAGAGGGGAGGGGTGAATCAGTACCTATAAATTTTTTTGTATCCTTTAATCAATTAACCTTTGTAATCAATTAAATGCCCATTCAATCTGATCTAAACTATCTTATTATGAGTTATATCAATTCATAACATTAATAAACATGTGAATCATTCATAGAAACATTCATGAACATAATTGACACATAACACAAGATATGATATTGCAGAAAACTCCTGTTAGGAAGTAAAAATTGTGGTGGGTATGGCACCCACAAAAATTCACTATCTGCAGAATGGAAGGGAGATGGTAAAGGCTTACAATTGATCACTTTTGATGATATACCCTATTAGGAGTATTAAAGTGGAGACCTATTAAAGTATACTCTGTTAAGAGCTTTAGCAACACTAATGAAGTGTGCACCCGGTTAAGAGATTTACAATAGGACGGTTAAGTCCACCTTCCTTGAAAGGATTTTTACACTTTGCTCCACTTGTTAGAATGATAGAAAATTATAAATTGACCTGGTAAATGTGATCTCCTTTTTCTGATACAGATCCTATGTAGTTCACATAAAAATATTATCACCTTAACTGTTAATGAATAATACCTCCGATTATCAGTTTCCTCTGTTCTTGGTTCTGCTAACCAAATTCTTCTTTTTCTGTTCTGGTTCTTGAAACTCTCAGTTCAATCCATAGATGTGCTCGTTCTATTCTCCTCTCTCCTTTTCCTTCTCACACACACATTCTAATGAAAGATTACATCATCTATTTATAGATGGATTGACTTCATCAAGTTGTGATAAAAACAATGTTAACTCTAAGATCAGGTTTACAACTTACACCTTGATCTCCTAGTCTATATGTTTTAAATCAGTTAGAATGATTAAAAAATTTACATTAATGTTTCTTGTCCCTAAAGAAATGGATTTAAAACAATTAAATATCCTATAAATATAATACACTTTCTTTATCTGACGTGGAATTCAAATCCACTTTTTGCGGGCTGCAATTGACTTTCGATTCTGTCTGTTGGTCATGCTTGACTATCCTTTGGTTTTTACCGTTGGTTGCACTGTATCTATCTTCTCGGTCTGCACTATAACTTGCATTTTGGGTTCCTCTGTCGGGTTCCACTTTATCTTTCTGCTTTGTGATTTTCGGTTTGCACACTGACTTGTGTCATCGGTTCTTTCTATACTTAGTCATTTTTGGTGATCTCCAATCTGATCTTCAGTTTTTTCTTTCCTGTCTTTTAGTGTAGGCTTACCAAAAGTGTTGTTTGTATACTAACAACAAATTAATGTCATCACTAACAAGTTGTGTTATGCTAGTTCCACTCATCCTAAGGAAGAGGTTGGTATAAAGATGTAGTTAATGGTCTATCAAGTTATTTTCTGATAGTCAACCCATCCAAGAATAACCAAGCAAAGCATTGTATGCAAGGAAATCCTCCAAAAGGATTATCCAAGGAAATCTTCCATATTGGTGCGAAAAAGGATTACCCAAGGAAAGAATCATATCCAAGATAATCTACTTAGATTGTGCGAGAGGATAACCAAGGAAAGAATTCTCGCCAAGGAAATATTGCTAAAATGGTGCAAAAAAGATAACCAAGAAAAGATTTGTATCTGAGGATATCTACAAAAGGATAACCAAGGAAAGCATTAACTCCAAGGAAATATGCTAAAATAGTGTAAAAAAGGATAACCAAGGAAAGCATTATCTCCAAAGAAATATGCTAAAATAGTGTAAAAAAAGATAACCAAGGAAAGAATTGTCTCCAAAGAATTCTGCATAAGGATAACCAAACAAAAAATTGTCTCCAAGGAAATCCACTAAAAAAGGTATAAAATAATAACCGAGGAAAGCATTGTCTCCAAGTAAATTTATGGTATAATAAAAAAGGAGGCCATATGCATGCCCCCTACTTAAGATGAAAACATGAATCCATGGTGACATCTTAATAAAAAATAAGAACACAGATACACACCTTCAACACCAAGGAGATATCCTTTAAGAAACAATTTACATACAACCTTAGCCAAAGAGGTATGACTCTTTTAAGCCAAAGGAGACATAGTTTTCAAAAAGATATCTTACAACTAGTGTAAAGTGATCCTTAGGAGGAAGAGATAGTTTTTCCAAGACATTAAACTCCAAGAGGATATTTTGAACAAAAATATCATTTTTAACCAAAATAGGGGAAATACAACAAGAATTCACCTTTTCCCCCATATTGCTAGGTAAAATTGGATCCTTGATGAAGGCTGACACACTTTAAGCCCCAAAGTAAGGGATTCATTTATGATGGAAGTGTAATTGTAAATAAAGAATAGGTTGTGATAAAGGATGTACACATCTTGCACAAGAGAGAATCCTTGATAAAACAAACAATTTTGTGTAAGAAAGGACGTCACATGATAAACAAACACCACTCTACCAAGGAAAGTGGATCCTTAGAAAAGATAAAATATTGAGAAATGAAACCCTTTCCCCCACAGTGTGAAGGAAAGGAAAATGATAACACATTATGTACCCTAAGACAGAAATCATATATAATAGATATACACTTCCAAGAAAATAAGAGGTTGTAAACAAGCATGTAAATCTCCTGAAAAAGAGAAAATCCTGATGTAAAACAAATAGTTTCATGCAAGGAAGGACATCATTTTATAAAGGATACAAGTCAACAAAGGGATAACGGATCCTTTGGAAAGATAATTAGTTGAAGAGAGAACCATTGCCTCCCAATCATGAAGACAAGGGAATAGACCTATTATGTTTCTCACATAGAAACGTTGAATATTAAAGTATAATACCATGTAAAATAAAAATTCCCCAATAAAGTAAGCCAGTAAGATAACATGGTGTGGAGAAACATAATAGGCGAAGGGAATGCTAGTGCACATTTTTGATATGAAGAAAAAGTATAAGATCCATTGTTAAGAAAATAAGACATTTATATAGTAGATCTTGAATAGATTGTCCAAATTCAATACAATCAACAAGAGAATATTTATTGCTATGATGAAAAAGAAAATGAAAGTTACCATTATATGATTTTTGATTTTTTGGAAAATGAATAAAAGGCAATTATATTTTGGTATCATATTTAAGCCTATGAAAGATTCTTTTAGCCAAGGACAAATGATCATATTAGTACATTCTAACATCTACTTGTGTTGGAAAAAGAGTTTACAAAGAAAGAGGTTTTGGTTTTGAGGAAGATGGAGCAATAGGATTTGAGGAATAAGGAAGAATTTTGGTTTGAGGTATGAATCCTCTACACTTTCTAGTGATTCGTGTAGGAGGATCTATGTGGACCATTATTCCTCACTCTTTAATGCAAAGACCTTGTCCATTATATCCTTGTTTAGAAGTAATGTCATATCCTACATTTTAATAAGCCTTGAGTTGAGAGGGGAGAACACTTTCGTATTGAGGTTTATGAAAATGTGTAGTGTGAGGATGAGAAAGAGGTTTTTATCTCTTTGGTGAGAGGAAACATCCTATCATCATTAGTCACATTCTCTTTAGGTTGAGAATAATAAGGCTCAACTAGATCTTCATCCTTGCTTAATATTATGTTAGGAGGTAAAACTCGAAGGAAATTCATAACATCATCTTTTTTTATTTTTTTTATAAAGAGGATAAAACCTATGAGAATGAAGAGGATCTAAAGAGGCATTTAAATGAACATGCTTAGTTTTTTTCTCTAAGGTATCTTTAGGAGGATAGGATCTATTAATACCCAATGTGGTATTTTTAGGAGTATGAACTCTATCCTCATTGGAAAAATTCAACCTAGGAGAGGTACTAATGTTGTTCATATTAATGTCATCTTTAGGATTATCATTTTCTATGAAGACTCTTATGAAATCTACACATTCCACGCATTTCATTAAGAACATTATTATGAAGCCACGAGCAACATTGATAAAATCATTGAGAAATAATCTCCAAGAAGGAAATGTATTTTAAATTCTTATGATGCCATATGCATGAGTACTATGAATGAAAATAAGTAAATATTAAAAATGAAGGAATTTATTATCTGCCACATGATTTTGATAATATAACTAAGAAGTAATGTAATCACATGTAAAATAGAAAACCAATATAATTTAGTGAAGTCCATTGGGAAATTAAAGACACCCAAATCAAGTCTAGAAATCCAAATCAAAATTAAAGGAAATGTAAGATGCGTTGGGTTCACCAAAATATAATGAAAGAAAATAAGTTTTAGTGAATGAATGGGTGTGTTCACTACGATGTGTGAAAAAAATAGGAATCTGAAACCTATCTCCTCTCATACATTGGAATAAAAATGACCCACTATGATCAAGGAGGCTCAAGCACTAAGTGGATGCAATTATTCTTCTTTGTTGTGGAAGATGATTATACAAGTGAATTTGGAAAATGCAAGATCTAGGGATAGATGGAGAGAGAAATGATTTTTATGCATGTAAATATAGATCGTGGACTGAGAAATTAATTTTGGTACCATATCTAGGAAGTAGAAACAATAATTGACTTATAAACCAAATTTCAACCCAAAACAAGAGCCCAGGGGTGACTTGGAGGGTCAGGGGCGAGTTAAAAGATAGGGGTGAGTCAAAGTTTCCTTTGACACAACACTTTTCTATGAAATGAACTGTAAACTATTGTTCCGAATTTTACCTTTTCATAGCTCCTTTTGCACTTACACCACCTATTTGTTGCATAGAAGAAGAGGGAAAGGGGTTTTAGAAAAGGATTTTCCTAAGTCAAACCCTAGTTTTGGAATCAACCATGAAATCAAAGTGAAATATACTAGAAAGGAAAGTGTGTTGATATATAGCAGATGCTAGATCTAAGAAACAAGATGCCTTGTACCTTGAAGATGTAATACTCTTGGTAGGTGATCACAAGTGTTGATGTATTAGAATAACTCCACAAAAACCTAAAAAGGAAATCATAAAAGACATGCTTGCATGAAGGCTGTTGAATCCTGCCACAATGAAGGATGTCAATAGTACATAGCCAAGGCATAGAAATGAATTTCATTGTAATGGCAGATTTTTTCCATGAAATCATATGCAATTACCTCCTTCCCTGGAGATTTTCAAGCCAATAGACAAATGGAGAGCAGGCCATCCATTGGAGTCCCAATTGATGTGTATATGAATGGAAGAGCTGGTGTCACTCATGACTCCAAAAATTTTAGTAGTGCTCTGCAAAATCCATCAAAAAAAGAGGAGAAAGTTAGTAAAACTTGTTGTGG
>MU226466.1:4213123-4226319 GCA_018584345.1 Thuja plicata
CTTATCATAGTACTTTCCAATTTTCAGATTCACAAAACATTGTTCACTCACCATTAATGTATGATCATCCTTGATCCATGAGATCTGATAGGGTTTCAGATGTTTCATCCTCTCCAACTGCAACTTTACAACCATTTCCTTAGATGCCATATTCTCCGAGCTTCCATTGTCAAAAATTACCTTCCAAACTTTGTTTGCAACTCTACATCTGGTCTTGAACAAACTTTTTCTGACATGATCTTGCTTATCCTTCTCACTCCATAGTATTCTTTGGATCACAAAATTTCCTTCCTTTTCAACTTCATTTGGTGACTCCTCTTGCACCAATGCATTTCTGCTACTACTACCTTTCTTTTTTGCATGTGTACATTCAAAGGATTTATGTCCTTCTTCACCACAATTGTAACAAGTAACTTGGAATCCTTTTCTGCTATAACCACCTCTGGAGTAATTACCTCTTCCTCGGTATGAATTTCCACCTTTCCATTTAGTCTTTCCTTTGTCTTGAGATGTGTCTGAAATTGACTTGTCTAGTTCAGATCTACTATTCTGACCATTATATCTACCTTTTCCTCTAGGGAATCTACCTCCTCTGCCTCTTTTTCTTTGTTCATATCTTCTATTCAAATTTTCCTCCGCTTTTAGGGAAAATTGGTATGCCTCCTCAATGCTTTCCATCTGGACCAAACTGATTTCATCTTGTATGGAACTTCTCAAGCCATTCAGGTATCTTGATACTCTTTCCACTTCATCTTCACCATGTCCAGATCTGATGTCCAATCTATAGAATTCCTCAGTGTAATATTTTACTGATTTTTCTTTCTGCTTTAGACTTTGCATTCACCGGATTAGGTTAATCTGATAATCACAAGGTAGAAACTTGCCTTTCAACTTGTTTACCATCTTATACCATACCTTGATTTTGTCTTTACCTTTCTTCTTCCGATCCAATTGCAGATGTTCCCACCATAGGGATGCATGACCTTTCAACTTTGTGCTTTCAATCTTCACCTTCTTATCCTCTGCCACATTCTCATAATCAAAATACTTTTCCATCTCTGTTATCCAGTCTATCAATTTGTCAGAATCCAATTTTCTAGTATACTCAGGAGGATTAAACTGAGGTGTGGATTTCAAACTTTTCAAAGCTCTCAGGAATCGCTCTTCTTCCTCATTCATCACAGGTGAAGTTGCATCTTCACCTTGAACCTCTTTAATTTCATCATCATTAACATCATCACGATGTCTTCCTCTGCGTTGGGCTATCTCAAAAGCTTCCAATCTAGCAGCCATCTGTCTAAGCATATTAGCTAGTCTTGGATCTGCATTTCCTCTCCCACGAACCATCTTGAATCCCTCTGCAATTGTAGGTCAGATCACAATCTTCTACCCCACAACAATACCAAATAGGGTTAGGGTTTACAAGAAGGAACTTAGATCTAACCATGCTCTGATACCACCTAACGTAAAGAGGGTACAAGTAGATGGGGCCAAGGGCACTCCCAACTACCTAACCACCTTACAGAACCAATGCAAAAGCCAAACAACACAGTGAGAGAAGAAACAATGGGATCCTTTTATATTAACTTGATCAAAATCATTACATGCCGGGCTATAAGGCCTTCCTAGTTTCAACCATATATTCAATGAATTACAATAAGATCTTCATACAACAGAGATAAAAAACCTTCGATCTCAATATCTAAACATTTGCTTTCTTGCTCTAAGAATGATACCTAAACTAAGATCATACATAATAATATATACAAGAGTCCACCAAAGAAGTTGACATTCAAATCCATAAGAGAGACCCAGATTTAGGTTCGCACAGATCCCAATGAGAGACCCCAAATCAATTCAAAAACAAAAATTAAATGAAGAAGTCGGCCAAAGATCCAACTCCCAAAATAAGCATCTCAGGCAGGAGATCACTGAAAATAAGTAACCGTCGGTAAGATCATAATCGAGCAAAAAAAGACCAAACCGAATGACATAGACAAGCATGACCGAGCAGCATGAAACAAAACTTGAGCATCAAAAGAGAAACTCGAGCAACAGGAAAATAAATAGGCATACCCAAGCAACAGGACCCGAGAAATAAAACTAAGCATTACCGAGCGATAGAAACAAGCATGCCCGAGCAATAGAACTTGATAAACAAACAAGCTTTACCAAGCAAAAGAGCCTGAGTAGAAGAGTATTTCCCAAGCAGCTTCAAAAGAAAAACAAACATCATTTTGGTTGAGCAGGATTGCCAATGACCCAAGATGCTCCTACATCAATTCTTGACCTTGATGTATGCCTCTTCACCAATTTGTACAAGACCACATTGGTGTAGGATCCATATAGATATATGATTGAAAATTAAATTTTAATAAGTCGGTAGCAAAGATGAAAGCCATTTCCCTTTACACCCAACTAGTTTCATTTCTGCTCTAAGGGTGCTGCGTTGGCATCTTCTTCTCCTTTGATTTGTCTTGGTGTGGGCCATAAGGATGGAGGATTCGTCCCTTTTGTGTTCGTTTGGATTGCTACTATGGGGTCAAATGGCTATCCTCTTATGTTGGCACCCACTGGGACTTTTCATGCGTTGGCATCTAGAAAATCTTCCACAATGTTCACTTCTGCCCCTGCGACTAGTGCTTCGGGAAAGTTGTGTGGCATATCAGAGAGGGGTGCTCCTGCGTTTCTAAAGTCTGCTACTAAAGTTACTAATTTGTGATAGTTGAAGAAGTTGCTTGTTGAGAGAGGGCCTTTCCCTGTCTCAAATTCCATTGTCATCACGCTAGATGTGGAGACAGAGGAGGAAATAGATCACAATATATCTATTTTTTCCTCCCATGGTGTGATCTTTCATTTCAGGAGTTTCTAGAAAAGCCTCCTAGACCTGCTTTTTTTGATATCTCAACATTGGGAGCCCCTTTTGACTGGTACAATTCACCTTACCCTATGGCAAAGGGTTTTTTTTATTGCTAAATTTGAGAATGCTCTGAACATAAATAAGATATTGTGTGATCATTTTTTAGTTGGGAAGACAAATTTATGCTACTGGTTAAACCTTAGCACTCTGATCTCAACACTTCTTTTGAAACGTTCAACAAGATTCCTATTTGGGTTCGGCTTCCCTGTCTCCCCCTTCATTTGTGGGTTGACTCTCTTTTAGAGAAAGTGGAAGAGGCTCTTGTGGAATTTCTGATTGTGGATGAGGAATCATCTGATATTCTTCATTCCACCTTTGCATATATTCTAGTTGATTTGGATGTTTCGAAGGGTCTACCTGCAAATATTTTACTCGAATCTTCTATGGTAAGATGGATCCAAACTTTGGATTATGAAGGGATTCCCTTCATGTGTAGAAAACATTTTAAAACTAGTCATGTGATGGCTCAATGTGGATTAGAGAAAAATAAAATGTTTTTTTCGTGGTGGAAAGGTGCTTTAGTTCAACATTATACGGTTGAGAAGAAATTTGATAACCATAGGAGTTTCTCCCAGGTGGTTGTGCAGGAGTCTCAAGATGTTCCAGTTGTGTCTTCTTCTCAGGATAATTTGATTACTGATGGTCAACTTTCTAAGGCATGTGTTCCTTTGGCTACTAATGTGGTTTCACCTTAGGCTGATTTGGTTACTTGTGGAGTAATTGGGGAGGCTAGGTCTCTTGTATCTCTAGTTATTTCTCCGGATGTGGGTGAGAATAGGCCCCTGGTGTCTATGTCCTCTGATTGTGTGAAGGCTATCTCTTCTGGTTTCACCCTTGGAGATATTAGACCTCTAAGGGAAAATTATGACGTTACCTCTGAGATGTTGGGTGTTGCTGGCCTTCTTTCTCAGGCTGGTGATGTTCCAGTGTTGGGTTCGATGGTTTGGAAAGATGTTGCTGGTAAGGTGGAAGAGGGATGGATTAATGTGAAAGGAAATAAATCTAAGACATCTACGCCCTATTTTGACATGACTCTTTGGTTCCATAAGTGAGCTGCTAAAGGAAAATCTTGATGGTTCCTTATGGTGGGTGATTGGGTTGGAGGTTCTATGGTTCTTTTTTTTTTTTTGGCTACATGTTGGCTTTTTGTGCAACTTTTGTTTCAAGTTGTGGGAGCATGTTTGTAAAACACACATTGTGGTCTTGACATCATTCTTTCTTGTTTTTGTGTCCCTTCAAAACCTATTTTTTTCTTAATCAAAAACTAATTTCATTTCACTTGATCCTTTTCCTTCAAACTCAAAAACTCCTATTTTATTTAGTGATTTGAAAAATATGGTGAACAATCGGTTAACAAGAATTTCAAAATAAGGTTGTACTTGCAGTTAGTTATTTACCTCTTGTTATAGCTGAATTTCCTAGTACTATTGTTAATAGTACTTCCTTTACAAGATTAACCTCCCTTCTCTTATGATCAATATTGGGAGATAGATGATCTATTTAGGGAGTATTTTTAAAATTATATCTTTATATCTTTATAATTTAGATGTTTGTATGTTTTTGAATTAAGGTTAAAATAGGTTTTGAAGGGGCCCCGAAACCCTGTACAAAAAGGTCACAAAAGATATTCAATAATGCCCTCTGCATGGAACGGAACAAGACCACATCGAGGGTTTTACAACAGGCACCCACAACCTAAATGAAACAATGCATGAAGAAGCCTTCATGCAAACCCAAGCTAAAACCAAGACCAAATCTAGGATTTACCTTTAGCACCCTTTTGATGGGAACGAAGAGTCATATCAAAAGAGGAGGACATCTTAAGTTTTTTTTTTCCTTTAACAGTAATCCAACCCTCTTCAACCCTAGCTACCTCATCCTGCCAAGGCAAAGAATCATCAGCCAAACCAGAGCAAACATGGATACCAGCAGAGACAACCAAAAAATGTTTTTTTGTTTGCTAATTTATGATGGTGCTATTACAATAGTGTCTACTACTTTTGGAACATCTTGATTTTTGTCTGAAATCCCACATTTTTTAGAAAATATAATGCTTCAAGACTTTAGATATTTCATTTACATGATTTAAATTGAAAAGATTCATGTAAAAACATCTTAGATCAAACCCCCTTTGATAGAGCCTCTTTAGTCTTAAATTATACCTACAATAGAGGCTTCTCACCAATCAAAATACAAAAAATCATAATTTATTTATCTTTTAGAGGATCACATGAATTCATTCAGAAGTTATGTTTTGCAAGTATCTAGCACTTATTATAAGCATTTCAAAAAGTATAATTTTGAATATATTTAATTTGATTATTATTATTTTTGAATGTGTGTTTTTCACCTAATATTTTGGTCTTTATTTCACACATGTGGAAAAAAGAAAATTGGATGAAAACAAATATGTGTTCCCTATGCTGATGTCCTTATTTCAACAACAAAAAAGTAAATTCAAATGCATACAGAAAAAAACTATGCAGTACGATATACACCTATATCCAAACTATAATTACTTTGACTTTGAAAATCAATTAAAAATGCAACAAAAAATTATGAAAAATATCCATGCATTAGATATTGGTGTTTAAAATTTATATTTTATAAATTAGAAATTTATACTTTCTATAAAAAAATTGTGTTATGACATACAAATCACTATAGTAAGAAATGATTAACTTTTCCAAGGATAAAGAAGACATCTTTCTAACTCATATTGTGAATTCACATTTTTCAACATTTTTGTGCAAGTTTCAATGATTTTGGAAATTCCAAAGAATGAGATTATGTTCCTCTTGAAAGAGGGAATTACTTGGATGTTCAAGGAGGTGATTAGTGCTCATTTTTTGCCTTGAGATAGATTATCTAGACGAGTAGGAATTGCAATTTTTGAAGGAAGATGTGGAGAAGAATACAATTACTAGACCATAAATTGAAGTAAAATAGAATTCAAAGAAAATGAAAAAAATTGAGTCCATTGTGAAAGTCTTGGGCAGGGAGATGAGGTTGATCCTATTACTACAACTTTTGAGACTAATTACTATGCAAATGACAGTAATTAGAGATACTGCTGGGAATAAATTGAAGTTTAGTGTGTTATTTTTTGTCGTTATTTTTTTTGTTTAATATGGTTTATAATGATAAATTATGTCCATGCTATTTGGTATTAATTTGGTTACTTGATGATGGTTGAGTAGGTTTGTAGGTTGTTTTAGTGTTGGCTAGATATTTTGGGTCGATCTCAATTTGGATCAATTTGATGGATTTGGTGTGTTACACCTTATGTTGTACTTGTTTTTAAATTTTTTTTGCTGAAATATATATATATATAGAAAAAAATTGTGCAACCAACCATGCCTTATAATTATCAAGTGACCTTTTTACTACAAACTATGTATATTAGATCCACTTGTATTGAATAATTTTCCTTCCCTTAGGAAGGGGGAAAATATGGAAAGTGTGATTCTGAATCAAATAAATATAATTCTCTCGCATGAAATCATCCTAATAAATAATCCTAGGCTCCTCCCAAAATTAATTTGCGAAGATGTGACAACAATGTAAACATTAAGTTCTTGAAACTGTGAATATGACTTCCTAGTGTCTAATAGATCCTCAACCTATTTTTTATGTAACCTACAATGTCTAGTGAGCCCAAAGTGGACTTCAAGTCAGAGGAAAAATCTATCCTCATCCACTCTCTATGTTCGAAGTGGTGAAGGAAGATCCCTCATCATAAAAAATATAGCTAGGTGAATCTAGATCCTTAGAAAAGATGCCACTAACCCAGCTGACTCTAATATGAACATATGAAGAGAAACATTAAGAGAAGAAATCAAAGAGCCTTCCTTAAATCAACATTCCTTTTAAAATTTAAGCACGTGTGTGGTAGGGTGGAGGAGTTGATAAGTCTTAAAACCATCTAGATAACCTATAAATGTACAAGGGCTACTCTACAAATTCATAGGCCCATATAGGCCCATATAAGAGAACCAAAACTCCAAAGTGCTGGACTATTAGTATTTTTTACTACTCCAAGATTCAAAATGTGTAACTTATTTCAAGGATTGATGAGGAAAGTGGTTCTTTATGTAAAAAATATAATTAATGTCCTCCACCCAATATTGAGGTATATGAGATCTAGAGTGTACCATGTAATTCACTATTTCCTTCAAAGACTTTTTCTTTCATTTTTCTACATCATTCTATTGAGGACCATATGGAATTGTGTACTTAAATACAATCCCTTTTATGGTGTAAAACTACTTAAAATGATGATTGACATACTCACTACCACTATCTACATATGAAACACTAATAGTTTTCCTTGAACACTTATCTACAAAAGATTTGAAGTCTTAAAATTGCTTAAATACCTTAGACTTTTGTTAAAGGAAGTACACCCAAGTATAACTAGAAAATAATATTGATGAATGATAAAGCATATCTAGCCCTACTAAAGGAAGGATGTGGGAACAATCCATCTAAATTATTGTGAACTCTCTAGTACTTGTGAAGCTCTCCATGCCTTTCCTTTGTCACAATTCTACACAAGATCCTTACCAAGGATGTATCCATTATAAAAGTGAATTAAGAAAACCTATAAAAATGATTTTCTACTCAATCTTGTGCAAGTAGTAGTAGTTAACATGGTAAACCAATCATACTATAACTTACTTTATCAAATGAGTTAGTAGAATAATTGGATCAAGTTGAGAATGATGATTTTATCTTCTAATTGTAGCTATAGAATCATTTTACACGTCATTAATAACCACTTAATTTGTAGTGAACTCAACTTTCTTTCTCAAGTTGGGTGAGACTTAATAAATTTATGGGGAATTTTTTGACAGTGAGGGACCATAATGATTATCTTTAATGTTTCCTTCCCCCACATAAAAAAACCCTCTCTTGCAAATCTTAAAGAAGTGCCATCACCCATACAAATAGTTAAATCAAGAACCCAAGTGGATAGTCAAGTATGAACTCCTACAAGGGCCTTGCCATTTACCTTACCCTTTCTTTTATCTTTTATCTTAGAAAATCCTTAACACAATGAACTTTGTTTCATTGACTTAGGAACATTGGTGTTTTTCTTTTCTAGTAATTGTGTCAAGTATTCAATTTATTTCTTCAAACACTTATGTTGATCATGAATATATCCTTTTGCAATAAGCACATTTGACCTTTTTCTCTACTTTCTCATATCATTTATTTCTCACAATCTATTTAATTGGGAATTTAAAAGAATTCAATTTCTTCACCACTTATCACGAGTTCTAATTTAATTAATCATAGCTTGCTCAACATAGAGGCAACAAATGGTGACAATTTGAGCACTCAATATGTTTAGCTTCACAATTTTCACATCTGAATGTTATTAGGCCAACACAATGTTCTACCTAGCTCCTATTTCCTAGTCCTTACCCTTCTCATAAACTTGTACTTCCCACCTAAAATTGATTCCATCACCCTCGACAATAAATTTGAGGAGGACACATTCTACAAAAAGCTATTGTAGACACCTAAATTTGATTAATTACATTAATTAAATTTAGTTACCCTTGATGCGTTCATCAATTAAATAATTACATGTTATTTACTTAATTAATGTTATCCCTTAGCTAAATTAATCTAATTAATTAAGCTACACCCTTATTAATTAATTAATGACAAACCATAAACTATTCTATTAATTAATATTCCCTAATTCCTCTATTAATTAAAATGAATTCATTTAATTTATTTTAATTAATTCACTTTGTCATTTTCCTCTTTGCTACAAAAATGAATTTGTTTAAATAATCAATTCATTTTTGTCACATGTCTCCTAACTTTAACTATCTCTTAACCAAACTCTCCAACCTAACCCACTAACTAACCCTTGTTCCCAACCAACCTTATCCCTTTAACCTCCATCTAACCCCCAACCTACTAACTAACCCTCCAACTAACCTAAGGTTCAAACAAACCTTATCCCTTTAACCTCCCATCAAACCAACCTTATCCTAACCACCCCCTTATGTGTGCACATTCCTATTTTTATTAAATAGGAAAATAACTCCCATTTTTGGTGGCATCTCTCCAACATGGACACCTAGTCTCCCTTCCACTTGTCATCCTTTGAGATGCCAAAGAAGTGTTGCATTTTGAAAACCCCTCCATAATCCTTCACAAATCATCCACTTTCATACGAAGCAACATCAAAATGCTATTTTGAGTTTAGAGTTTTATTCATCTTAAGTCCTTTTAGTATCAATTGCATCCATTTAGCATAATCCCATCATCATTTTCATTATCAAATCCATAGTTTCACCTTCATTTGCATCCATTATCATCACAACGCATAATCATGAAGCTTCTTGAGCATTCTTGAAGGCTGAATTTGTGAGCACACATATCAAACTACCAAACCAAATGACATATCTTCAACAAAGGAGGCTTGAAGTTTGCATTATTTTAATTGCTTTTTTTCTTTATTAGCTTTCTTTTAACATCTAATCTTGAGTGTTTGCTTTTATTTGTGTAGCTTAGATTAAATCAACATTTTTATTCACCCACATTTTATTGCACACAATTATATATTCACATGCACCATACAATGGTAATAGTGGCTCTTCATGGGTCCTACACCACACATCCTAGTTGAAGTGATGATATGTTTTGCACTACATGATGGTAAAAATGAAACCTTCACGAGTCCTACATTTTATAGTTAAAATGATTCCTCCATATGCCTCACATCTAAAACTAATAATGAATTCTACCTTTTGTCTAGAGTAACTTAGTAACAATTCCATGAACATACAATATAAGACCTTTACCTTGTTCAACCTCTACTTCAAGGTTTCCATTGATACCAATTCATTTACATCTCATGACTCCTTTATAGATTTAATCAAGAAGAGATTGAAATTTCTTAGATTTGTGAAAAGTTATATTTCAACATATTTATATTGTGTATTGACAATTTACCTTATTGTGTTTTAAAGATCTAAGGACGATGCATGTGTGAAGAAATGAAAATAATCAAGTAAAAACTCCTTATAGTCCCTTTAAACATGGGGATATAACAAAATGAAAGATCTATTTTGATTTCACATTCTTGATACATTCAAACTCACATGTATATTAAAGGGGGTAAAATGTCAAGACAAAAGGCATTTACTTTGAATTTCTCCCTTTCTCCATTAATTAGCATTGACATCTAGTGCTACCCACTTTTGGTTGATTGATGCATGTATTGATCATAAAACCGCAGCATGCATTACAATTAGCCTCTACAAACTCACAAACATTTCCCCTTGCCATTCTCACCTTTTCCCTTTTATTTGTATCATTTCCCTACTTGAGATGCTAATAGATTTGTGACCATATCCTCTATATGTGATTGTGCCTAGTTGTGTCAGCAACATTTGAAATATAATTTTTCCTTCTTCAACTCCTACCTTTCCATTTCACTTTATAGGTAAACCCAATCCATCCACAATAGTCATTAACAACTAGATTTTACTTAATGAATAAAGAATTAAAGGAAATGAAAATGACACAATCAAGAGCACAACCACACTTAACAAAAACACATAGGGAAAAGTCAAACATAGTGCTAGTTGTAAATAATTGTAGAATAGACACTTCTTGCTAGAAGAACTCCATTATTAGCCACAACCCACTTAGGCTCTACATTTCCCCAAAAATTGAACTCAAATCATTCTCAAATTCATTCAAGGGACACATGTTTCCAAACATGCCTAGGGCATGATCCCATCCCTAGGAATAATTTTGTTGCAAGTACAAGTCACAAGAACATAATTGAATTGGAATATGGTTGTACAAGATGCCAATGCAATTTAGTGACACCACCACGACCATATAGGAAATACCACACTTTATTGAGAACCATTGTCAACAACCCTTTCCTAGTAGACAAAGCTACACGATAGAAGTTGAGAGAGAAACAAAAACACGATCCCTCAACTCTATCATCTGCAAGAAGTATCATTAAGTGCCAAATCGTACATGCATCTCTACCCTCCTACTCCTTAACACACTTTCTTTTATATATAACTCTTCCTCTATTATTAGTTTAATATAAAGAACTGAAGTGGATGTTTAGAATAGTCGTTTATGCTTCACATTCATATTGAAACATTAAACTAAGGACAACAAATTAGGCAACAATACTGAGCTTAGAGAAAAAAACAAAGATAACATGGATGGCTCCAATGGCTCCAACAACTCCCTCCTCTATCGCCTGCCATGGAAAAAATTTGAATAAGTCCGCTACAACGTCACTTCTTAGGTTGGGATCTAGGGTCATGGGTATTGCTAGTGGCGGTATTGGGGATGCTTGTGATGGATCACCACCTTTTTCCTTTGTTGCACCTGTTTTGGTGCTTGTGGGTTTCGAGGGTGAGCATGTCTCTGGTTCGAGTACTACTTCTGGTGCAGGGGCTTTTCTTGTGGCAGTGGTTGCTGGGTTGGGTGTTTTTGTCCTTATTCTCACTGGGCACACTATTGGGAAATATGTTGCTGCAGACGGGGGAAGCTTTGCTTGTGTTGTTGTTGCTTCTCTTTTTTCCAAGGTGAAATCTCACCCTCATGCTTCTGCCAGGACCTCCCCTGTGGTGGTATGTAACTTGGATGTGGTAGATAATGTAGACTTCTATCAATGTTGCAGGTTGGTTTGTAGATTTGCAAGTTTCTGGCCCTCTTTTATGGATCTTCATTATTGGGTGATTGATTCTTGGAGACCCTTAGTTCTAGGTAACATTGAGCTCTTCCCTTGTGCTAAGGGGTTTTGGATTGCTACTTTTGTTTCTTCTGAGGAGCGAGATTTGGTGCTGAGCAAGTTGTTGGCTTGAGGGACTCATTCCCTTTCGGTCAAACTTTGGACAACCTCCTTCAACCCTCTTATTGAACCACTCAGTGTGCATCCAATGCGAGTTCATCTCCCCAATCCTCTACATTTTTGGGAGAATTCTTGTTTTGAGGCCATCAACAACTCTTTTTCCATTTCTTAAAGATGGATGATGCCACGACCTCAATAGGTCTCTCTACCTTTGCCCAAATTTTGATTTACATTGACATCTACACACCTCTTCCTGGAGATGTGGTCCTTATGGTTAGGGATAGGCCATAGACTCAACCATTAGATTATGAGGGTTCTCCCTTTCCAATGTCGTCAGTGCTTTTCTACTAGTCACTTGGCAATTGATTGTTGCCGTCTCTCATGTCGTAAATGCACTGCCACTTGGTGGAAGGAAGCTAACGATGAACATTTTATTGCCATGGTTTTCGATTTTCCTCTAACGACTCTTCTCAGGCTAATGATGGCTCCCCTCGAGATGATGTTCCTACTATTGATTTGGCCTCCTCAAACCTTGTAGATCTTACCCCACCTCTACCCCACCTCTTGTTGTTAGTGTGGCCCCATCTGGCCACGCGAAACCTTGTCTGTCTAGTACTTCTATTTTGAGTCTACCCCTGGTTGATGATGGGCAGCCTTATCAACACTCTACCCATTGTGTTGATAGTCATGCAAAGAGGATTTCCCCACTTGCTGCCCCTTGTGGTGGGGATTCTAGTGAGAGTATTGCTTGGACAATGGTCCTGGTGGTACCCTAAATTTTGATAATTTAGAAGTCCCAATCTATTATCAAGAAGCATATTTCTCCATAAAAAAAAAGATCAAAGGAAGGAAGCTTTATGACACAAATAAATAGAACTAACTAATCGAAGCCTTCAAAAAATGCTGAAATTCAGACCTGCTACAAAGATGATTTTGACAGAGGATAAAGATGATTGAATTTTAAAAATCTAAAAATGACCCAGTTCGGGAAATCAAATTTCCTATCTCTAGTAGAAATATTAGCTTTTCACGAAGTGTTTTGGATTTTCGACCAAAGCCAAATCCGAAAGTTAGGTAGTTATTTTTTAGTTAGTTTATTGTTTTTTCAAAATAATTTGTAATAAGAGTTGTCTTTTCACCCTAAAAAGGTGTGAAAGCCACTCAAACACATATATATACATAATGTAAAATGTAAAGATAGGGGAATACAATATAATACAATTTCACATATTTGGATAGTTTTTAATCAACATGTATAACATGGACCTGGATGTACTATTTTTTCAAAATCAATTAAGATAAGTCCTTTTTCTTTCACATGTGTAATAGTTTCATTATCATTTTACAATTAGTCCCTCAGATAAACCAATAGAACTTCTTCAAAGTGATAGTTTGATGTGCATGCTTCCTGATTTGATTCAT